>VCAZ01000052.1:1325000-1925000 GCA_005784505.1 Bagarius yarrelli | reverse complement strand
TGAGCAGATAGCAATGTTAGCTATCCAATTTTACCTGCATGAAATAGTTCCATTTAATTTAAGACACAGGAATACAAGAAATTCCAAGTTATCATCAACAATTAAAATTACAACAACAATTACAATAAAAAAAAAAATCCACTGTAACTCCTCTTTAGCCCTCTCTGGTATTCAGGTAAGCACCAGTGTGTAGTGTGAGATAAAGAGCTTCATTTACATTTCTCTCAACAGGAAAACCTGGATCGCCAGCTGCCGATAGTAAACTGGGCTGGTTATTTTAAGAAACTGTCAATTGCTTAGAAATAATTAAAGCAATAATTGTAATTCAGGCACCAAACAAGCATATGACTAGACTTTTTCAGCATTTTAAGTGGTTTAAACAAAGTGAAAGAAATGAGTGTCTGATCCAGCTTACTTTATTACAGAATATTTAACACAGAATGCCTCTTTTTTATCTTGTAACAGACTTTAACATTCTAGGTAAAAAAACAGAATGTGTTTTACCTTATAAGGAAGTTACATATATGATAAAAGTCCCTGCTGATCACAATTACACGTCATATAAAAGGCTCAGTTTTACTTACCAGTAGCACAAATTTGGCATCTCAAATGCAAAGATGCAGCGCATATGAGGAACAACACACACTTCACATGGTCATACTATCGCACTTGAATAGTCCATAGTCCTATATGGTTATTATGAAATTTCTATTTAAAATGCAATAGACAAAACCAAAGCAGTCACTTATTTACACAACCTTGTAATCCATGAACACATTCACTAGATAAACAGTTGTTGAATAGGGCCAACAAGCAAGATTTACCATCCTGTTTGGCAACTTGACAACTTTTCAGGGTTCTTGCCCTCTCTGCATGTGAAGCTTAGATCTCAGGGGCCGATCAGTGGCAAATTGGTGGTGATGGGAATCAAACCCCAATCTTCCAATTAGCAGTCCAACACCTTAACCACTGATCTACCACGTCCCCTGAGAACTAAGCTTCACAACTCTGAAAAGTTGTCAAGTTGCCAACCAGGATTGTTTTAAATAGTTTAGTTGTATAAAAGAGATAAATGTAAAGCAGTCTGGATAAGGGCGTCCGCCAAATGCCGTAAATGTAAATATCAGCACAATACACCAAAATGTACTTAGTCTCAGAAAGTTTATAAAACAGTTTTCTGTATGTAACTTCTTATGTTCTTATATGTTCTTATCTCTTTTTTACGCTTCTTATGTTTATCTGGAAATTAACTTTTTCCTTTGTGGGCGGATACATGTCTTTTTTCTTGACCCAATACCTGTCAATCAATGCAGACACGTATTTATTAAGAACTTCAAGTAGTTCAAATTTTCTGTCGGAAAAACAAAAAAGACGTAAACGGTAGTCAAGTGTTAACAGAAACAGCTTATAAATGCATTAATTATGAACATATTTTAAACATAATAACTTTTCACGAATGTTCATACAGACACACATATAAAAAATAAATATTTAGGAGCCAAATAACCAAGCAGGCAAAATGGATCAGTGCACTACATTAATATGAACACTGAAGAAGTGCCGAAATAAACATTGTTTCTTTAAATCATTTGATTGTTTCTTTTAAACCAAATCATTTTAATAAGTTTCATGACAACTATAAATTCGCACAATTGGTGCTGTACTAAATAGAGACATTTTTTATTAAATTGAACCCATTTTAAATGCAACCAAATCCAGCAAGATTTCACGATTATGGAAACAATTCTTGCTTCATAAAAAATTATGTTGCACAGTTTTACTTTTGACATTATGACCAGCTACAACAAATCAAATTTTTATTTAGTATTTACATTTTGGGGGTGTTTATCTGTGTGCATGGTGCATCAGGTCTGTGTTGGTGCAATATTATCCATAATCAGTCATCCTCAAATACAGATTTCTGGCCATACACTAGTTCACTGATTTTTTTTAGGTTTGTGTGCTGACATCATATCTGATTCAGCATATCATATAAGATCTCTTCTGTACACACACACACACACACACACACACACACATGCCCTGCCTGCACCTTGTTTCATTTCACACTCGCTTTGCAGAAACAAACCTGCTGATTTGACAACGCCTTCGATTGAATTAACCCTATTGCGATTGTGCCTTTTGGCATGTAAACATTTTTGGTTGTTGTTAGTTTAATTCATTCCACTTATTCGACGGTCAGAGCTGGAATAATTAGGGCTGTATTGAAAACTAATAATGTTATGGATTAATGTGGGAGAACTTGACAGAAGCACATCATTGAGTGAGACAAATCCATGATATAAATTGGCAGACAAAGCACGAGGCAGTCAATACGGATTACAGCTAAGCCTCTATTCTTTGTCAGCATTTGGACTGGCATCGATACGCTCTCCCAGGTCCGTAGAGCCACGCTTCGCCGGGCGATGGGCTCCGAGATGGGGAGTAGAACAGAGGGTAAAAAGGAAGGTCGGGCATTATGCCATAATATCCCCACCCCCCATCCTGTGCCTCAGCACCTTGTCATCACTCCCTCCTCAGCCTCAGCACCCACACGTCAGCTGGGCAAACACTTGACTAACTGACAAAATAAACACCTTGCAAATAGAGGCAAAACAAGAACACAAGAACAACTGCCTCACACAGCAAACTGAATAAATGAAGGGATGTGAAAACGGTAATAAAAAATCAGGTGAATGAACCTCAGAGATTATAGATTTGACATTTAATATAGGTTTTAATTATATGATTTAGTTAGAATGTAAACAGACTGTATGGCTATATATACTCAGATTTGTGTGTGTGTGTGTGTGTGTGCGTGCATTTATGTGGGTTGTCTCTTTGGTCTGTCGATAGCACTTGTGAAGATGTGGTGTTAACCCTGCTTTAACTCCCCCAACATGCCCTCTGCAGCTTCACTTCCTTACTTTATCAGTCACACAACAGTCAGTGTGCAGAACAGAAAAATCAATTCAAAATCCAAAACTGTTTACATTTATAAATACCACCACCTGTGTGTATGCTTACAGTCAACACCGCTATAGTAAACATCTTTAATTAACACACCAAAGTCTGGACCACGGGCGTTATTACAGTGCTATGTTTATGGACTTTTCTAGAAAGTAAAGTATAAGTATATTCAATTCATTGTGCAAGGTACATGTACAGAGCCAATGAAATGCATTTTTCGCATATCCCATCTTAGAAAGTTGGGGTCAGAGCGCAGGGTCAGCTATGATACAGCGCCCCTGGAGCAGGAAGGGTTAAGGGTCTTGCTCAAGGACCCAACAGTGGTTGACTTGCTGGAGGTGGGGCTTGAACCCAGGTGTTTCTGGTCTTCAGATTAACAACTCAGCACCTTAACCATTTGAGCCACCACTGCCTCTAAAGCTTAGATATCAGCTAGAAACTTTAGGCCACTTCACTAAAGTTTCCAAAACTAAATAAAATATGTAAAGTTTTTGTATCAGTGACTGCTTTTCTTTTTCTGTATAAAAATATGCACACCTTTTCCCCACCCCTTACACCTGATTAGTCCAGATGCCTGTCAATCAAACCAGACGAATCCCTATTGATTAAAAACTGTAATAAATAAAATTATATCCTGGTAGAAATATTTATACACACACATATGATAAAATACATCATCGAAATGCTAAATTTAACTGTGTAAATTAAACTTCTCAACTGACCTCAGAAGAAAACCAGGGAAACAGTTTTAACCAAAATGCTTTACTTCTTTTTAAACGATTAGCAATGCACATGTTGCAGTTTAACATCAGACATACAGTTGTACAGTGGTACAAAAAGGAAAAAAAGGAAAATGTAAATTTGCTATCAAAAATAACGTCCTAGTTAGTTCCTGTCCTGTGCTAGCTGCAGGTTATATGCCATTTTTAATGCTTGATATGTAATGACTAAGCAGCAGCAGGAGCAACCAGAAGGTAAATTATACACATATGGAGATCAATGTGAAACAAAATCTCTAATAGAATAAACACTTAATATAGAGAAGAACAGAAGTGCAACCTCCAGAGCTGAAAAATTATTGACTAGGTTAGAATACATTCTGCAATATAATCAGATGTTTCCATCATGGACCTCAATAAAATGTGAGGACCTGCTAAAAAAGATATGAGGAATGATTTAAATCAGAGTGACTAGAAAATCACTTTATTCAGTCTTTATTCGGTCATTCATTCATCCATTTATTCATTCAGCCATTTATTCATTCATCCATTTATTCATTCATTCATCCATTTTTTATCTGCCCTCTAATTCTTTAATTTTCATGTTAATGACTATGACTAGTTGAATGAGACTACTTTGATGACATATCTCTGGTCTCGATTTTGATGACCAGCTTAGCTTTCGATGAAAATCATGCTGAAATCCGGGGAATAATTGTGTGAAGGAGGATTTGGTGCAGCTGAGGCTTTGCATTCAAATGGGTGGTCGTCTCAGCAGAGGCCTTGCAACTGGTTTATCGTGGCTTTACAGCCAGCAGCTTGTTTATGAATAAAAAAACTGGCATGAAACCAGAAGAGTGAGTTGTCTTTGTTTTGTCAAGTGCACTGAGACAAAATGCTTCCCGTGCTCTCTTCTATCTTTTTTTCTCTTATTCTTGTGCTCACACTCTTTTTTTTCATCTCCAGAGATCTACAGGGCAGCTGAACCCTGAGCCCCCCTACATGACAAACTGTTGCCATGGGAATTGCTGTTCCTCTGTGAACCTTATATATCCCCCACCTCATCCCTCCAACCCCAATCTTACAAACAAACCCCAATACACACTCTTGACGAGAACAAACCCCCCACCCAACCTAAGCAAGAACATGCAGTCTCCACTGAGAACATACACCTTGCACTCGTTTTGCACATCAACAAGTTCCGTTAAATATTTATGATGCATAACTAAAAATGTAGTGCTTTCTCTCGCTCATTCTTAACATATATCTTTAATTTTAGAACAGTTTTCCTTTTTTCCTTCTTTAAAGAAGTTGTCATAAGTGAAAAAGCCATTATGCACTGTTACATCTTATTTCACCTTCTTATAACCATCCAAACAGACAGACAGATGATGGATAGATAGATAGATAGACGATGTATGTATGTATGTATGTATGTATGTATGTATGTCTGGCTGGATGGATGGATGGATGGCTGGATGGATGGATAAATGGATAGATGGTGGGTGGTGCATTTGGTACCTGGGCCTGCAGTGGGACACTGATACACCTTTCAATACCACTACTATAACACGCTGTGACATCACAGAAAGAAGGACGTTTCGTGTATTGAGGGTGAAAACTGTTTCTAGTTCAAGTTCGAGAAGCTTTATTGTCATTTCAACCATATACAGCAGATGCAGTACACAGTGAAATAATTTATGATTTCACCATCCTCAAGATGCAAGTTAGGTCTGCCTCTAGACTTTTTTTCTGTTCTGGCACCAAGATAGCTGAATGAATGTCAGAACAGCAGAGTCACTGGCTGTCTTTAGGAAACGATTAAAGACCCACCCCTTTCTCAGATACCTGGCACTCGACTTTAAAAAACAAATGGGTTGTTACACTTTTGTGATTTGTAATCTAATGTACCATGTTAAGCTGTTAGATTAATGACTCTTGTGTATGTCCCTCTGGAGAAGAGTGTCTGTTGAATTTTGTAAATGTAAAGCATAAGACATCAAAATGGTTATTTGGACTAAAAACTATGACCTACATTTACATTTACTGCACTTGGCAGACGTCCTTATCCAGAGCGACTTACATTTATTTCTTTTATACAACTGAGCAGTTGCAGTTAAGGTCCTTGCTCAGGGGCCCAGTGGGAACTTGGTGGTGCTGGAAATCGAACCCACAAACTTTCAGGCATCAGTCCAACACCCTAACTACTGAGCCACTATTTCCTCTAAATTGCAGGGTATCTCTGATATTAAAAAATATTTCGACTCATATTTGGTTAGCATTATGGCTGATGCTACAATATGGCTCTTGTTTACCGAAAGCGAAGAAAAGTGTGTGTGCGTGTGAGGCTTTAGGGCTAGTGTGTGAAAGCCTGGGAGTATGGGGGTTGAGGAGGCAGCTAGCTGGCTGTCTAGCTCTTACCTGGGTGGCACAGCGTTAAAGCCATTCTAAGCCCTGCTCTACTTGCCTGAATGGCTGAGTGTGCCATGGTGCCTGCTGCCAGCTTGCTTACTGAACCATCTGACACACATTCACACCTTTCCCTGCTGGGCACCATGGGCCTGCACCACCCTGCCTCGGCACGTGTGCCTCTAAGCACACATAGCACAGTGTGAGCCTCTTTTTTTGTGTGTCTCTCACACTGTTCTGCTGTCTGTGCATGTATGTGTGTGTGATATGCATGTTTGTTGCAACACACTCTTTTCTCATGTGTGTGTGAGTGTGTGATAATAGCTCCAGGCTGACATGTGCTCCTGTTCCACGCTTAAGTTTACACAGTGAAACGGAAGCTAATGAAAAGACCTGCTCTGCTCCATATGTGCTTAGGTTCCTGCTATGCTACATCATGTGTGCATTTTTGTCTGACTTATAGGTAAGTAACACGGCTTGGACAAGCTCTCCATAGTGTCTCTCTCTCTCTCTCTCTCTCTTCCATTTTTCCTCTCTCTCCTTTGACCAACTGGGAATCACCTTGGTGTGCCAGCCAAATCACTGACGTAGCAACAGTCTCCAACAGTCTGCCTGCCCATATGCCCAAAGCCTTTCGATCTGACACCACCAATAGAGGCCCATTTTCAACTCCACTCTTCAGTCAATATGACAAATATTTCGACAGGTTTCTGTATCTATTTATCCCCCCCATGCCGTACTTCTACCCTTTCTACCCTTGCAAGTCTTTGTTATTGTTCAGGCAAGCCTCTGGTTTAAGCTATGTTAAATGAGGTCTTGTTATCACATAAAATCATTCGGATTAAGCGCTTTCTGCCGCTCTAAATCCTTCTTGTGTTCTCATTCGTATCTCTCGTTCTATGTCTGCTCTTTCTCTCGCTACCACAACCCCCCCCATCTTATCTCTCTCTCTCTCTCTCTTTCTCTTTCAGTGCCCCCCCCCCCTTTATTCATGCTCCTCTCCTCCTGCTTCTTCTCTATTTCTCCATCCCTCTCCGCCTGGCTTTTCTAATCTCTTGTGCTCGGGCAGTGTGACACACAGATGCCTCCTGTCTGCAGGGGCACTTCCTGCGCAGGTGGGCCATGGGGCAGAGACGACGCAGGGCGTCACGCAAGCGTGCCAGGCTGAGCCGGGGGCCGGCGAGCTCTGCCGCGTCGTTTTCCCAGCACCACCCAAACAGAATCAAGCCAGATGCTGCATCACATTACTATCCATGTCCAGCAAGTCTTCGTTTTTTTTTTTCAGCTGACTCCATCGATTTTTGATAGTTGTACTTTTTTTTTTCTGTTTCTGGCATCTCTTAATCAATGTTAATTGGCTTCAATTAGCATATGTTAATTAATGATATTTACTTCAAATTAAAGGTATGAATGGTCCCAGAGGGTTTCCTGTTCATCTAATTAGAACCAATTAGCTGCAATTAACACGTGTAAATGAGATGCTATTGAGTCCAAAACAAACAGTGTGTAGCCTGCCCGATTCCCATGCAGTTTAACCTGGGCCGGGTGTGTGTGGTGGAGTGGCATGAGCCTCTGATAGCACACATACAAACACACACACACACACACACACACACACACACACACACACACACACTAGCTTTTGAGGAAAGGGCAGGTTGGCAGCTCCATGGCCAGGATTTTAAGCTCTACCATCTGACACTTCTCAGCAGCTTGTCTTTGTTTTCATTGCCTTTCAACACTTTCGCACATTCACACAGAAGAAATATAAAAGTAACATATTTACATGTTTCAAAGGGTTTTTTCGATTTATTTAAACGAATAAGACATCATTTGTTTTTATACAAGAAAGTGTCCATTGTTGTAAAAAGAACTTACGATTAACCTGCAATGTGAATACACAATGATATGTATATAACAAATGTGTCTAATATGTGAGTCTCTGAAATGCAAAACACTTTCTCAACAGATATTTATGTCCTCTCTGTTCCAGAAAAAAATATTTATTTATTATTTATTAAAAAAACTATTCATTTTGACTATTAATACTGTAAAGAAATCTATATAATAATAAACACCTTCTCTATTTCTAAATTTCTACAGATTCATTTATTTGATTTTCCTACCCTGCCCCCTTCCTCCATTTGGCAGTAAATAAATACGAAAGCCTTTTTTTTATAAAAACAGGTTACGAGCTGAGACAGGTTATCTAATCTGAGTTTACAGTTTTGGTGAGTGTTGACAGCAATCTGGCCTCTGCGGTCTGGTAGTGGCACATTAGTCTTCAGGTTTTACAGTGGAAATGAAGAGCATTTTAGATCCTCACTGTTGTAACAATCGCAGGGATTTTCGGCTTGGTGGCAGGGGGAGATGACGCTTTGTTCAGTGACAAGAGACGCGGGAAATTTACGCAGAGAAAAGGCAATCCGAGGAGCTGAACAAAACTAGGAGTAGCATTATGGGATGGTAAACACGTCTATGGGTAAGAGGCAGCGGATTTGCTCCTGCTTATTTTGGGGACTCATCGCATTTAAAAAAAGAGCACAAAAGGTGGAAAGGGTACAGAAAATGAGGCAGAGGGGAGGAGTGACGCATTAGGATAAAGCTAAGGGAGGAATAAATGTGCACGAAAGAAAAGGAAGTGTGAAACTTCAGACACTTTTAATCATATATCTTACATAATTTCAGATTAACATTCTTTTACATACCTTTTGATATGGTAGAACTGAGTTTTAAATATGTGTGTGTATGTCACAGCATTCATCTTTTCCCTATTTCAGTTCTATTCAAAAATGCATGTCACTTGAAATACAAAAAGGAAAACAAAAAATGCATAACTGCTGTCAAGAACTAGAGACCTTGTCACCTAGACTGACATCCTGGACAAGTTCGCGCAAAGCAGATGAGTCTTTTGCTGCAACATGGAACAACCGGCTGATTCGTCTGGTCAGAGAAGAACTGGGCCCAAGACTGTGCCTGATTTTTCCCAAGACACACAATTTTCCTATTTGATTCTGCTGCACTGACCAAATAGCCGTTGCTAAAAGTGTGATATAAATAAATCTTGACTTGAATATCAGTACCTCATCATTTTTCTCCAGCTATCAGAAGTTCATTTGTATGGTCCACTTATTTATCCTAACCATAATTGTCAAAATCAAATTTAAATTTTATTTATCACATACACAATTATCCATCGTACAACCTGCAGTGAAATGCTTTCTACAACTGACCACTTTTGTAATGTCACACATTTGGTAATTATTTCCCTGTATACTTTAAATAGAAAAACAAATCCAGGCTAATAATTACATAAGGAATTATTAACATTGTATGTAACATTTTTTTTCCCTTTTTCTTTCCACATTGATCTAAAGTTTTATTTTCATTAGTGTCACTGAATTAAAATCAAAGACTAAATATAGATAAAGAAGAATTTTTGGTCTCAAAATGAACGAGTTTACAAAATAAATACTGAAAAAAAAAACCTTGCAAATTAGTGATTCATCAAAAGAACACAAAAAGTCAGTTTAAAAAGGGCATAAACTGTAGTAATAAGAATATTAGGAAAGATAGAAAAGACTAAGATGGCATATATAAACATTGTTTCATGAGCATTATAAATCTAATTTGTTCTCTACAGTATAACCGAACAGCATTATTTAGGATAATAAATCCCGACATAAGCATTCTATACACAATGAATCTGTTTTAACATTCACCTCTGTTTGTTGTAGGTACTGCACACCTCTGTGTGTGTTTCTGTCTGAGAACATAAAGCCTGACTCGTTCTCTAATGTTCTCTGTGTCTGAGCCTTAAGGAGACTGAACTCTCACCCGTCCCCCCTGCTGCTGAGCTGAGATAAAACTTTACGCTTCCCTTTTTTTTCCAGCTGAGAATTACGCGAGGAAGTCGATAACAGCAACACAATCAGCTTTTACCCAGAGGATTGGGCTCAGGTGAATAGCATGTCCCGTCTCTCTGAGCTGAGACACAGACGGAGCTATACAGAACACCTGTGGGCCTGCGGAGAACCACTTCATCCTATTGTGAACATGGCCAATGAGGAAGAAATCAAATCAAAGAGGCTTTTGTCTGTGTAACGCTACATCCTGGAGAGTGGTATTTGTCTGCTTCGGTGATTGCTATGAAGCTATCACAATTATATTGAAAAGGTAGTTCTCAGCCATGCTATCAGTAATCAATCAAACGCTCGGTTTAGATCTTGATGTCCTGTTCTTGGTCTTTGGTGTTACGTGTCTCCTGAATGACACTGGCACTCCCAGTCCTCTATCTTTCACTCTTACAAAGAGAAAGAAGAAGATTAAAACCGAAAACTCTGGTTTTTAGTCAAACAGTTGCTCTTTTCTTTTTGGAACCGTGATGTATAACAAATAAGCACTATAAATATTTTAAAGAACGTTAGAAATAGTCCGAACTCTGTGCCAGCTGTCACTTTGCGTCTTATCCACCTCACTGTGTTCAGCCGTTTCTTTTTTTGGTTATGTTTTAAAATGGTAAGATTTAAAAGGATCTAATACATTCACGCACCAACGATTTTCATAATCCATCTAGCTTCTATACTCCTGGGCTTAAATCATATTGTCTAGGAATGACATTTTAGATTTAAAGCATCTAAAACCTGATTAATCTGTGTCTAATCAGGTTCTCACCCCGAAAGCTCTAGGATTTCTTTTTATTTATTCAACACTGATACAGAACAACAAATTCTAAGCACAATGCATCTATTAAAATATCGAGTAAGCAAGCCTTAGGAATATATTCCAAATGATGTTTCCTTTGGGAACAAGGTTCAGCTTGATTCATGGAACCCCTCAATATTTCCTGCCATACCTTACAATCTGTACATATCCATCTATCTAAAAGACATCCCCAGTTATGTAGAAGTATAAGTAATATTTCTGCAGTAAACTTATGCGTACACATGAGGTGGGGTAGCGGCCAGCACTGTAGTCATATATGTGTGAAGGCGGGACAGTGTGTAAGCAGCCTGTAATGCAGTGAATAGGGGATTCCTGAAGGCGTGATTAGTGTCATATTTGCCTTTCAGTTACACAGATTGTTTGTGATTTAGCACAGAGCTGGATTTCTGGCAGGGTTTGGTGGTTTATTCTTAACAGCAGCCAGAAATGAGAGATCATACCGATAGAGAATGTATTAGTATGTTCCTAAGAGCTAGCATATGTTTTAAAGCATTATTAAGCTAATCTATATGATATAATGTTACACTTCATTCACTTATTCAGTCAAAAACTTGAGTAAGTACTTTTTAGAAGGAAACTGGAAATTTCACAGGAAACCCACATGGACACCATGAGAACATAAGGAACTTTGCACTGAAAATAAACTGAGCTCAGGTTCAAACCTGGAATGTTAACCTAAAGTATAAAGTCATTTTACTAGTTTTTAAGTTAATCCCTTTTGTTTCCTATATATTTTTAACTGAAATTTGTCCAACAATAATCAATACAGTATGGGTGATCAAACGTATTACCTTTTATAGTTATTAAATAACTCCATGTTTTACAAATGTCTTATGACCTTTAAGAATCAAAACTAAAGGAAATTAGAGTTCTGGATTTCTACACTAACCCTAACTTTAGCTATGGTTATGTTGCATGTAGAATCTGTGGTTTTGTATACGTGATAAGGAAACATCTTAGCTTATCTTCTTAGCTTTAGGAAGCGTTCTGTAAAATAAATCCTGTCATTTATGTAGGTCGTTAATGGTTTGCAAAAAGACCCAATGGTAGAAGCCTTTATAATGTCATTGCAATTGTTTTGTATTTATTAGATTATAAAGGAACAGAATCTTATGCACACATTCAAGGGAAAAAAAGCTGAAATTACAGATACATTTGAAAAAGTTGGCTTAAAGGTTTCTTGAATAGTTAAGGCTTAGCATGTGGCTAGGTTTATAAAAGACTGCCATTAAAAGTAACATTTGATATCACATTTTACATTTTTTTCAGGAGTTTTATAGTGTTTTCTTTGAAATATAAAACAACTGAGTTGTACACAGTGTACACAAGAGATTTGAAGATTTACCTTTAGATAGTTTACCACATACAGATAATGCCTCATGATTATTATTTATTAGATAGTAATCATAATCATCCCATAGTTTCTTTTTTAAGCCTGTGTTTCGTTTATTATTAATTGTCACTTCCTGTTTAAAAGATCTAATTGTTTGTGTGCCCGGAGCTGTTTGTAATTATATTCCACATCATTTCTTTCACCACATGATCACTGAAATGTTGGCAGAACTAAACCCCATATTCTCTTATTACAGACAGTTTAGAATTGCTTCTAGTTCATTATAAACAATATCTGACATACACACTTTTTTAGGATTAGCATGTCTCAGTGGGTGCCCAGTGTTTTGGAGAGGTATGGTTGGTCTTTTCAGGCCAAAGACTGCTTCAGTGCTTTCTGCCATCTGGACCCAACAGAGCTAGAAAGAGGTGAAGGTGTGTGCCGTTCTCGTAGCCCTGACTGCCTGACAGCATGCCAGTGTACTAATTTATAACCGGCAGCCTCAGTCTCTAGTCTGCTCTGCTCGGCCAGAAACTCAAGGGTGTGAAGATGCCAGCAGCATGCTCCACTGAAGACAAATCAGCCTCATTCCCTCGTAAAACACTTGGAGGTCGTGACCTGCTCACCTTTTCAACTTCTCACTACCACAAAAAGACCTCCCCCCATCCCGAGCATGGCTTCCCGCAGCGTGTACCTGATGGCTCGCTCATGCACATGCTCAAGGCGAAAAAAAGAACAGAGTGGTTGTCTTGATAAAACCTTCTGTACACTGAAAACTATTTGCATGCCCACCTTCTGTTTCAGCTCTGCAAACACAGTAGGTGATCATATATGACTGTAGACTATTAGTGCTATTTCAGCGGACATCACGGTACAGCACAGTGCAGTTATTAACTCCTAAACCACAACTTGGTTTAATAGATATGGCTGCTTCTCAATACATCACCCGTGAATATAGACAGAATTCTCTAAAGGTAGACCTTTTGAAGTGATTCATTCCATAATACTCCTACCTCATATAGCTCATCGATCAGAGAATTGGGTGCCAATATCTTAATCTGAGTGAAAATATTTGTGATTTAGTATTTAAACTTTATCAGATTATACCTTAAATTAAAATATCACTCTTTTTCTTTTCTATATTTATTTGGCAACCATTGTTTCTAGAAGGAAGTTTCATAATCTCACCTGAACAAATCAGCACCTATTTAGCAGCCATTCCTTTTGGGTTACTCTGTTTCCAATAGCTTTTATAATACCTGTTAACGTTTATTATATTTAACCATCTGAATGTGGATATTTGGTGTAAACTTTTCCAGCTAAATATTTTTAGATCCATGTCATACCATAATGTCTAGTCTAAACATATTGTAGTGCAGTCTAATAATCACAATATAAAGCATAAAAGTGGTGAACTACAGAAGAGCGTTTCATGTACTGATGATGCTGGATCAGTAGAATCAGGAAATTTGCTTTTGAATACGCATTTACCTATTTTTAAACCAGATTTTCAGTAGATATTTTTTTTCTTATTTAAACTATTCTGTCATATATTTGGAATATTTGGTGTTCAATCAGGGTGACCCTACCTTTATTTAGTAGATGGAGAAAGTCTTAACAGGGACAGCAGTGTCATTATCTGACAATCTCTTTCAGCCCTTAACAGCAGGAATAGACACTTCTCCTAGAATCATAGCAGAGCTCCAAGGAGCCGCGCATGACCGCAAATCCATGTGGTTGGATTTGGCTGCTTCTTGTAAAAAATCCAGGAGCATGTGCAAAGATTATTATCTATTTTAAATTCTCTGTCATTCATGACCAAAGTCAATGCCGCTGTCTAAGTGGTTAGTTCATGGAAGACGTATGCCAAGCAGAAGTTCTGCACAGACAGGGTCATTTAGGATCTATTGTTAACCTTATAGTGTCAGTCATAACCTGTCTGATCATTTTTGATAATCTACTGTTCGGTTTTATTACAAAGATTATCGTATTCTGTATAATGAAATAATAATAATCGTTTGACCAATAACACAATAAAATCAAAGGCATCTTAGACGAAAACGTTTAGATTCGCCATAAATTCCTGCAGCACTTTTCTTATTTAGTATGAGAGATATATATAAATATTAGATTAGATTCAACTTTATTGTCATTGTGCAAGGTACATGTACAGAGCCAATGAAATGCAGAATATATATATATATCTTATCCAATTAATAAAATAAAACAAAACAGTGCATGCAACATCATGTGTAGACATTTACATGCTTAATAGTAAAGAAAATGTCTTAAAAGACTTCCTAATATGTGCTTGTTTATTTTAAATTCTACAAAATTCGCACAATACATGGTTTGTTTTGTGTAAAATATTATCTGTAGTGCATAATAATGCATGCAAAGAATTTATTAGACCAGTGTTGTCAGTGAAGCCCCAAGTGAGATATATGCTTATTTATATGCAGTTATTCAGGTATGCAGTAAATTTCAAATTACTTCTCGAGATTTCTCTCTAACACTAGAATACTAGACTACGGAAAAGGGGATTGGATGTCTGATATTTCCCTACCAAACTGAGGTGGTGTGATGTTTTGACAGTATTTAGTTTAGGTAGCAGACGTTTTTAGACGCAGCTATGAGAGAGAGAGAGAGAGAGAGAGAGAGAGAGAGATTTCTCCCCGCGTGCACTGCCCTAAATCCCGTTCCTTCTCCCCCTCGGACGTGCGCCAGGCGCGTGTTGCCTATGCATTAGCCATCCATTCACACCGCCTGACATCTCACCGACATAAAACCGCACGGCGGAAGGGAAAATATCTCCCTCCAGGCGAAAATAAAGCTTTGTCCCTCTGCTAATCTATAGGATATAAAACAAAGCCTGGCTCTGGTGGTGGCTCTGCCTTATGCGCAGATTTTTTTTTTTTTGCTCCTTCGTGTTCGCAAAAAAGTAGATGAAGATGAATGAGGCGACGTTGCTGGACCCTCGTGTCCCGCGCTGTGTTACAGGATCTGGACCCCATCCCCATCTCGGCTTTTCTGTCTTACACTTTCTCCAAGAAGTTAGTCAGCCTTTATCATTGATCAAAAGCAGTCAATTGTCTATCGGGAATTGTGTCCTATCTGTTCGCGATTACTTGTTGGATTAACACAGTGAGCATCACGACTTGGACACCATCGGGGATTTAGATGCTTTTTAACTATTAAAACCCCGCACGTTTTTTTGATGTAGGATATAGTTAATTAAAGTATTAATTAATAAAAAACAATAAACTAGCGAGCATGTGATGCTATAGGGACTTTTCTATTTAACAGAACCACAGTGGTTTATTCCTCTTATACCACAATTATTACGCCTTTAAAGTTTTTTAATAAACGTCATTTTTTAATTAATTTATAATTACATTTTATGTTAATGAAAATAAAGCACTTGTCATTACTTGATACTGCCATTAAGATCCTTCTCTGGTCCTTACTTGTGGTTCCAAAACACTGAAACTGGAGACTCTCTTTAGAAAAAAACTTCTTATATAAATGTTTTTGCTTTAGATTACACAGCAAGGGCTGTAAAAATACCAGTAAATGATCTGCTATATACTAGAAAAAATAAAAATAGTAATTTATCCAATAAATATTAAATTGACATCACTTATAGCTTTTGAATGCGCTGTTAGGGTGTTAATCAGCTGCTGCCTTAACCAATCAGAATCAAGAATTTTTTAAAATATGAATAAATATTTAAGTTAGTATACAGAAGAAGAAAAAGAAAAATAAGAAAATTAGACGTTTAATATTTGTCCAAACATGTTCAAATTAAGGACTACCTCAAGCTTGATTCATACTAAAGGATGGTGGTCATTTTTAAACCCAGCATGACACACACTGTAGCTACCAAAAAAATGTACAGCTCAGCTCTCACATCTGTTTTAATCCAACCCCAGGCTGTTGATATAAGCGATACATGGAGGCGATATGTTGCGCTTTGCTTTTGGTTGGGTTTATATGTGCGGTGTGTCCCCTGAGCATGGCCCACCGTGCGATAACATCTCAAAGCGAGTGCTTATCGCCAACCATTATATTATAATCATTAGTGATCGTGGCCCTTTCACCCGTGCTGCAGGAGAAGCGCTGGGATCCATTAATCTAAACTAGATCCCTGCGCTTCTCAGCACTGCTCGTTTTCATTCGTGCCCAACGGGGAATAATATAATAATAGGCCAAGATCTCATCAGTGAGCTGGCATGATGGTGGATACTTTTTTATGTTATTGAGGCTCACCATCGAAAACTATTACACACCAGTTAGGGTTCATTTAGGCTGGTTTGTGTTGCATTAGCATCCTTTCCTCTTTTACTGAAATAAGATGTGCTCCCTTGTTAGTTCTTTCTGCTGCACGTGGGAGTTGATATTGTTAAATAGACACTAAAAAATATATCAGGAATTTTAGAATCTCTTTATTTTTGCCCATTTATGTTGCTCCAGGAGACATTTAATCAAGCTATATTTCTGTTTATAGATAAGATTTGCATATATGTATATGTATGTATTATTATTTTTTAAGTATCATATAAAAATGCTTGCTTTGAAAGTTTAAGTAGCCTTTTGGTTGTAGGAAAAAAATAGGAGAAATGAGCAGTTGTTCCAGTGATCGAACTGATCTATAGCATGTCCACTGCCAGTCTGCGACAAATAGGAAAATGTTTGTGTGGAGCTGGTCGTCAATACAGAAAAACACTGAGGTGTTTGTTTAATCTCAGTCGAAAGTTTATTTATTTATTTATTTGTCCCCAAACTGCCAGTAATTTAAATCCGTTGGATTGCGCATGTAACAAAGACAGTAATGCATCGCACTTCTGTTTAAGGATCTCTTTATTCCAATAGTGTCAAGCGTACAGAGCAAAACACAGCAGAAAAGCATTATGGGTAAGCAGTGCAGTGGGTGATATATTGCAATGCTCGTGCCTGAGTCGTGCCTCACCAGTAATCAGTTTGGCCATGCTGCAAGTTTAGGCTGTTCTTCACACCGGCGCTTCTCCACAGTGATTGACAGCTGGTCCGCGACTGGCGCTTCCTATCCTGCGGAAAAAAACACGTCAATGAAAGCAAAGTGGGGGAAAAAAAACCTCGTGCCTCTTTTCTGCGGCGTAAAAATTTACGCCCTGCCCTTAACCTACTGAGTCACGTGGCCTGTAGCCAAATCAGACGTAGAATGTTAATTACATAAACAGTGGCTGTCACCTCGACATGCAGACATACGCAATTCCTTTAACATCTCCAGGTCTACCTAGTACTTTTTAAACAAATAGGGTTCTTTGTTAAAATGAAAAAAAACCTCAAATCTTTTGAGGATGAAACCGTATCTTTATGTGATAGAAATAAGATCTTAATAGCAAAAACCCTGACTGACTTTTCTAAATATAATATTGCGTTTCTACCTGTGCGACAAATGAAGTAAGAAGGATGTAAGTTTTAATCCTAGGACTTTGTCTAGGACCATGTCTTCAAACTTTTGCATAGAATACACAAAACTCAATAATCTCAAAACTCTAAAAAATCTATAAAATTCACATGCAGTTTACCTAAACTTATCAAGAAAACATTTGAATGTTTATTTTTGACCTTTGTTATAGAATAAATAAAATCAATTCTAAAATTAAACTCGAACTACAAATCTGAACTAAAAATAAATAGTATGAAATTCTTCTTTTTGTTTTTATTTTCCTTTCTTTTTCTTTCTTTCTTTCTTTCTTTCTTTCTTTCGTCTTTCCCCCTTTCTTTCTTTCTTTCTTTCTTTCTTTCTTTTCGTTTGAAGGTTAAGTGGAAGACATACTGCGTTCTACTTTGATTTTGGTTCTAGGATGTTTTTTATTATTTAAAGAGAGAGAGAGAGATTTTTTATTATAAAAGGCTTTTATATACTTTTATATACTATGTAGTTGTTGGCTTTCTCAAAGCGGACTAGGTGTATATCTAATACAGCCTATAAAATTGGTTTATCCTTTTTATGTATAAATTTCCTTTTTTTTATTTTCTTCTCCGGCTGTCAGGTTTAAAATGTTGGGCTCTGTTACTGAATGTGTTTTAGGGCAAATAAAAATAGGCGACTGTTTTTGGTTTAAAAATAAAATCTATAAACTGTAAGCTCTAATCACCGTGTGGCTTAATAAGCATCTTCCACACGTGACGTGACGTTTGACGTTTGATTTTATCTATAAGTGACATTATATGATTGTTTGCCTGTTTCCCAGATAGTTTTCAAAAAGACTTTGCACGCTTAATGTTTCTTCTCAATCTTGCGCAACTCGACACTTGGCCCTATAATGCAGACCACTGCACTAACGTCAGTCTCATGAATAAAAAGAGTAAACACAGCGGTGCAGTGACACACACACACACACACACACACACACACGCACATATATACAGGAGGACTCTTGGCCCAAATCCCCAGCCCTCCACCCCTCAGTCTGGCTGAGCTCCGGTGCGTACAGCTAATCAAAGCCCGAGTCAGGCCTAATATTTCTCACTTTATTACCGAAGTGGCAGCGGGGCTGTGTAGCCCACCATCACACTGCACTAGCCGTCTCACCTGCTTTCTACACTTTAACGTTACACAGCTAGAAAAAAGGGGAAATAAAGCAGGTCAAAAATTAAACCCAAATAAAAAAACAAAACAAACAAACAAACTTAAAAATCTTTAGAGAATTAACAGGCCATAAAATGCCAAAGTAATTATTATTTTTTAGATAATTGCATCCTTTCTTATGTTTTTATAGTGTTTATTATTATTATAATTCTAATAATAATAATAACAATTATTATTATTATTATTATTATTATTATTATTGTTGTCGATGAGGATGTTTTAAACTACTACAAATAATAATAATAATAATAATAATAATAATAATAATAATAATGTATCCAGTATATGAAATATAATCTATAGACCTTACATAAAATAAAATTGTCGTAATAATACGAAAGTCAGTTTCAGTACACAGGAGGTGCAAACTTTAAATAATGTAAGTAAAGTAAAGTATTAGATAGAAACTAAGTGACCTTGATGTTTTTCATGAAGATTTATACTGTTATTTAACACACCTGTGTCTTGTATTATACGTACCAAAGTACATTGGCTCCTAAATATTATGTCAGAATAGTACGACATTTATGATCATCTGTGATGGGGGTATTATTTTGGCATATTGTTTAGTATGCTGCTTGGGACGCAGTGTATTGGGCATGCGTACAGGCCCGGCGGGCAGATCCGTCGCGGGAGGCATTTCTCTTGATCGATAGCTCCCTCTAGCACCTACCCCTACCCAAAATCCACACTTCAACACGGTGCTCTGAGCCTTTTAGTGCCTAACCGCTTATTATTATTATTATTATTATTATTATTATTATGTGAATAATTCCTGCATTACATTTTATAGGACGGTTACACTGCCTAAACTCAAATAATCTTATAGATTATTTGAATTGAAAATGCAGTGCGTGCATTCTTCTTCTTCTTCTTCTTCTTAGCTTCTATTATTATTACTATTATTACTATTATTACTTTTATTATTATTCTGTGGTCGTGTTAATGTTCCAGTGGGCAAAGTGAGTTTAAGAGACGTATTATTATTTTTTAATACTTGGCTAAAGCTTAATATTTTTGTATGCAAGACTAGTAAACTAGCCGTGACGTCATTAGGATGAGCTGGGCTAGCAGAAAACCAAATTAGAATTTTATCCAAAGTAAAAAATATTCAAAATATTGTGTTAAATTAGTTGGATAATCATAGTTAATACATGCTAAGTTTTCTTGTTAATTCTTTGTATTTATTTATATGTATATATGCTGTGTGTGTGTTTGTGTGTGTGTAGTGGGTGACGAAGTAAGACGACATTTCCGTTTGTAGGAAAAAAGGCTACCTCTGTGACACCTCCTGGTGTGAAGTAAATGAGAAAGAAATGTTTAATACCTCGTCTGCAGTTTAAAGTTTACATTCAGACTAGTGAACATTTTTTTTTACATTTTTTCCCTATAAAATAAATTTTAAAAAATCATGATTTTATCTGTTCTTCTCACGTCTCAATACTTGCTCATGTATATAAGTGTGATTCGGCTAAAGGTCGATGTATATTGGTGTATAATTGAAGCCCTTGAGGTGTGCAGGGCCATTAGAGTTCCCTAAGTTGATCCAGCCTCCTGTAAACTTTAGAGCCTTCTCGTCTTTCGCTTTCTCTCGTCCGACAAAAGGACCAAAGGAAGAAAGCATTTATTAAAATGGCTTTTACACGTCGTAGATTCAACATTGAGGTGATGCAGCCGACTGAGTCAAACAGCCTTTGAAATACGTCTTAACGGGAGGCACGTGCGCCGATTTGAACCGCACTTTGTACTGCTGCTTTGCGGAAAAGTGAAAAAAAAAAGGTTTAGAATAAATTTATGAAACATCGACCTGGATATTATAGACAGGAAACAAAGACAGGACAGGAATATTGCGCAAAAGAAAAAAAAAACAACGTAGTTAAAAAAAAACAAAAAAAGCAAAAACAAAGTAGTAGTCTTAATTTTTTAATATGTACATTTTTTTAAATGTTGATCAAAAGAACTTTTTCTGCAATATAAAAAGCCTGATTAAAAAAAAGCCATCAATCGATCAATCGTAAAACTTCTAATGATGCCCTGATTGCGCCCAGGATTAAACGGTGCACAGGATCAGCTTTCGCTTATGCAGATTTATACCAATGGCACGGATATTAAAATAAAGAACACATAAAATCAGATGCCTACCTTTCGAAAATATTCTCCCCAGTCCTGTTTACCCAGTCGATTAAAGATCACTGGAGAAATAACGAAAAGGGAAGGAAAGAGGACGCGCACAGTCATACATCAGCACTCTGCGTCTCTCTGGCTATCCCCAACATTTACAAGATATGACACTTTCTGGAGGTTTTTTGACAATTGGTTTCCTCTGTTCCCTATAAATAGGACCGAGTGCAGCGGCAGAGCGGCGAGGAGACAGCTAATGGTCACTTGTACGGAAAGATGCTCATTGGTCTCGACCTGCCGTGACGTCACTGGGCTGTGAATAAGTCTGGCTCGTGCGCTTTGCGGGAACATTCAGAACACTGAAGGCTGCTTGAGGAGCGTCAGTAACACAACAACCTGTCACACACAACCTGTCCTTTGTAGCATCTTGTACCATTTTTACCTCACAGACGAGAGAAGAGACACCCAACCTGAAGGAAAAGCACTCTGAAGTGGCTTGACGGTGATTTTTTTTCTTATTAGAGCGCGCGCCGGTGGACACATGGACGTGGAGATCTGCGCTCAGCTCGGGCTTTGATGTGATTTTCTCTCTTTCTGGTTCCGGTGGTTCTGGGTCTGCTCTGCCAACAGACACCTTTGCTTCATCACTTTATTTTTCCAATGCTTAACCTTGACAACATTTGTTGTAACTTGCTGATGCGTGATGGTGTTTCCCGTGTAGCCAACATCCGGTTGGTGATTTAACTTTAACCACGTGCACTGGCTTAATTTGCATTATTGCGAATGTATTTGTGTGGAAGAGGACCGACTCGACTGACACTTGAGGTTCTGCTGTTTTCTTCTGCATGAAAAGGCTGACGTTTGATTGCTTGGGCTCTGTTTTGGACGAAACGCAGAAGTGGTGCTAAAGCCTGAGTTTTTTTTTTTTTTAAATATATATACAGCCAGCGTTCATAAAGACGTAATTAGAAGAGACTTGGAGTAACCTTCAGCACGGTTTTGTTTTTGTGTGCCTGTGAAATAATACAAAAAGGCTTTTAGATTTGTGGAGACAAAACGCAGCAGTGGTTGTAGGAGAGCATCCAAAGACGATGGTCCACTGCGCAGGCTGCGAGAGGCCTATATTGGACAGGTTCTTACTCAATGTGCTGGACAGAGCGTGGCACATCAAGTGTGTGCAGTGCTGCGAGTGCAAATGCAATCTGACCGAGAAATGCTTTTCTCGAGAAGGAAAGCTTTATTGCAAAAATGACTTCTTTAGGTAAGTCGGAGGGGGAAGTGATCTCTTTGACAAGCGAAACCATTCATGTTGTCTTTAACCTGTTCATCATCAATATACAACAAATATATAAACATCGGAATAGATTTTGTTTAGGTGCTTTAACAATATGAGCTTTATATAAACCTTTACATAACAGTTCACAATAACGCAAAGGTAGTTTTTGATATAAGGAAAATTATTAGATGTGTATATAAAAATACAAAAAAAGAGAAACGTGCCACAAACATTCTATAAAAACAAACATTTTATACATCGGAAAAAAACATTTAAATATCCAATTCTAAATCAACCATTTGCTCTAATTTTATTTATTATTATAATTATTATTAAAAGCGTATTAGTCGAAAACACAGTATTTTCGTTTTTTTTTCTCCTACATGGAATGCCAATAAAAATGAATCTTTTTGCTTCACAAGCAAACAAACCTAAAACAAATCCCGGTGGGAAGTGGGAAGGTAAGACTTGTCCACCAGATTAGCATGTTGCGTTCTTTGATTAGCACAGCAGTTAATTAAAGGCTTGTTAATTTGTATTGTCATGCAAAAGAAAGAGCAGCTTCACTAATGCTCTGTATACCAGCTTACAGTTAAGTGTGTAAGGAAATCACACTTTCTGCAGGCCGATGAGCCACAGGGATCACTGCTTAGACCCGTGTGTGTGTGTGTGTGTGTGTGTTTGAACGTGTGTGTGTTTGAACGTGTGTTTGCGGATCGAGCGCAGATGTGATAAGTGGATTTGAATAAAAAACACACTTCTGAGGTGAAAATCAGCAGGCAACACAATCAACAAACACTGAACACCGCAATACACACAATTTTGTCCCGAGCATTTTTACAATTGTATGTATTTTGGTGTTTTTGTTTCTCGCAATTCGTTTTATTATGTTTAAATCTTTATCATTTCAATTGACTGAATTCTTTTTGTGTAGTTTGTCATTAATGGGGCATGGAATTTTTTGTTGTATTTATTATTATTATTATTATTATTAGGATTATCATTATTATTATTATTATTATTTCCTTTTAGTGCTAGTATAATTTAGGTCTCTTCAAAATATCCATCTCCTCGTTACCTGCATTGATAGACCTAAAACTGAGCTCTAAGTGTTTTTATTTATTATTATATAAAAATGACAATATCTGATATGTGTTGTCTCTCGCAGGCGTTTTGGGACTAAGTGTGCAGGCTGTGCTCAGGGCATTTCGCCCAATGACTTGGTCCGCAGAGCGCGCAGTAAAGTGTTCCACCTCAACTGCTTCACGTGCATGATGTGCAACAAACAGCTGTCCACGGGGGAGGAACTCTACATCATAGACGAGAACAAATTCGTGTGCAAGGAAGATTATTTAAGTAACACCAACGTGAAAGACACCAACCTGCTGTCTGGTAAGAATAAAACTTACCAGTAACAAACACCAGTAACGGTATACTTAACATTATAGTGAATCATGTAAGTTACCCAGGTTGATTCACGCATTGTAATTTCTTTTCACATAGACACGTTCTTTTAATGACTGGTTATTTCTTTAACATTTTCTACATAATTTTCCCCTCATGGGTTAAACGGATTGCAGCACAAATAGACGCCAACCTTTAAAATATATATAAAAAATACATTTGCAGCCAAGTCTTAATGTAAATAGATAAACAGGTGCTACCTCCATTTTTGGACATGTAGTATAATATTGGTGAGGTCTGAACGTAATAAATAATATAAGGCAAATAAATTAAATAGTTATCAATAAAGGGTGCCTTGTTAAAAATGTTGTGTTTCACGAATCATTCAACAACATTTCACCACGTGATTATAAGACGCTTCAATGAACCTTTTTAAACAACAAACGAGTAGAAAATGTAGTATTGACCCAAAGACCTAATAGAAATCCGCTAGATGCTAAAAACCGTCTTATGAATATAATTTTAAGTAATAGCAGTAATAACAGCTTTTATTTCGTATCAAATATTTAGCCACCTCTTGCTTTAGTAAAGTTTGCCTTGGATTTTCATTGTTTTAAAATGTTATATATTTGTATTTTTATTTATATGTATGTTTCTCTTCTTCCCCCCCCTCCACCCTTCTTGTTCTACCAATGTGCTTCTAGTAACCGCCTGTAGTGATCCGAGTTTATCGCCAGATTCTCAAGATCCTCTTCAGGACGATGTGAAGGACTCGGAAATCGCAGCCTTGTCGGACAAAGAAACGGTGAACAACGAAAACGACGATCAGAACCTGGGCGGAAAGCGGCGCGGCCCGCGCACCACCATCAAAGCCAAACAGCTGGAGACCCTAAAGGCGGCGTTCGCGGCCACGCCCAAACCCACTCGCCACATTCGGGAACAGCTGGCACAGGAAACCGGCCTCAACATGCGCGTCATCCAGGTAAAGTCAAGCAACAAACAAATCACGTTGTTCAGATTTAGGACTCTTGGTATAGCACGTGGTTATAATGTAAAAAAAAAAAATCAATAATACAATATTAATATTTTGACAGAATACAATTTTGTCAGAAGGGACGAATTTTATTATAATTTACAACAGAAATTATATAGATGTGCCGTGGTCGACCACAAGACAAGAGATTAAAAATTTAGCTGGCGAACGTTCGGAGGTAGTATTTATACTGTTAGCCTATTTTTTTTTATTTTTGGCTCAAGAAATGGAGAAAGGTGCCAACTGGCGTTAGACTGGCGGTAGCGGCGGGAAGCTTGGCAGCGCGGCGCCATCACGCTCTGCGCCCACATTTAGCCATGCTGGGACGCTTCTCAGTCAAGTGGAAAGTCTCTAGCAAAACCACCCAATTTCCTTATTTATTTTTAGTTGATTGCTTTTTTTGCGCGACAACATATATTGATTATCGCTATTTTAGAGGCACTGGAACTGTTTTGAGACCAGACCAGAGCCAATGCGCTTTCAGTCTCTTTTAGACTGGAGAGTAACCCGTCAATGCAATCTGCTGTTTTGATGTAGAAACCCGCTGAGGATATAATATTAATGAACGACAATAAATATAGTATTTGTAAATATGTGCAAATAGATGCTGTGAAAGCAGATTGTTATGTTAATAAGGACTGTAATTAAATCTGAGAGAGATTTAAGTTTTTTTTAAATTATAGAAAAAATTGTGGTTTTATAAATGAATTAAAAACGCAATTTTTTGATCTTTTATTAATTAGTTCCTGTTTGCTGTTTTTAGATTTGTGCTTAACGAAAAAAAGAGAAATCACTTAAATAAGTTACACTTTCTTTCTGACTCACAAACCTGGGACCAGAGAATAATCATATATTAATCCAATGGGGTTTTTTTATATCTTAAAGCTCATACTTTTCACATGGATAAGATATAAAGATGAGTGGAAAACATCAATGAATAATCGCGTTGCTAAAATATTAGGAAATAAAACGTATTTAGACGATTTTTTTTCATTGATTCATGGAACTAATTCACGAAAGGATACTATAGGAATAAAACGTTAGTATTTTCCACGCGAAAAAAGGTTAACAAATCAATAAATAAGGACCGTCGGTTATTTTGCTTAGGCATCGGAAAATGTAACTAAAAAAGTAAAGGAAAAAAGGTTTGTATTGCCTTCAGCTAGGTTTCAAAAATTTCTGTCTTCTGTGTTAGGTTTGGTTCCAAAACCGGCGCTCTAAAGAGCGGCGTATGAAGCAGCTGAGCGCACTGGGTGCGAGGAGACACGCGTTTTTCCGGAGTCCACGGAGGATGCGCACGCTGGTGGACCGCCTAGAGCCAGGAGAGCTTATCCCTAACGGCCCTTTTTCCTACTACGGAGGTAAGCCTGGCTTTCTTATCCTCCTCGCACCTCTGTCCTAACCGCTGGGTGCTTTGACACGCGTCTATAAAGCGCCGTTTCCATTTGCACTGCCGCTGCATGAATCCTTTGAAGGCTGGCACTGTTTATCAGACAGCTGGAAACAGGACCGAAAGCGAGTGTGGTCGCTTATCAATTTGTGTAGTCTTATGTATATTGATATATATATATATATATATATATATATATATATATATATATATAGTATATATATATGTAGACATAGACAATGTTACAAAAAATACCCTTTCCTACTGTCAACTTGACAGTACGACTGGTTTAAGCTAGTGGCAGAAATCTAAGAGTTGAACCAGTGCATGCTGTGAATGTAAGATAGAGAAGAAAATGTAAGGGTTAATTCAGCCTGTGCATTCTGCTGAACTCCTGCCTTTCGGGCAACAGTGTTTAGTGTTATTGCTGTTTTAGTCCTGGCCGTTATCACCGACACATTTCCGCAGCCTTTCCCCGTCTTCATTCATGCATGAGTCGTTAGCATAATTGAGGTCAGCTGGTTAGCCATTTCTATCAACAGATTTTTTATTCCACTGCCATTTCTTTCTCTCTCATCTTTAGCACTCATAGGACCTTAATGTTTTCGCTATTTATTAGACTATTTTCAATGTAAAAATTACGAGTTTTGCTTGATCAATTTATTTGCGGGGAAAAGTGGGTTGTTTGAAAAGGTTATTATTAACGGCCTGACAAATAGCCATGTATATATGTATAAGACAATTTTTCTAAATTATTTACTACTACTAATAATAGTATGATGAAATTATTTCTTGCTTTTTTCTTAAACTGGTTGCTTTTTTACACTGTAATAAAATCTTCAGTTTACATAAGTTTAGCAACAAATATGGGATGAATTATAATTTATAAGAATATTATAGATGAGCAAATTTATTCCGTATAGCTTTTATTAATTCCAAATGCGATGTAAGTGTGATTTCTATGACAGACTAAGCGTCTATTAATTTCAAGTTGCATATGTAATATGCAGTTTTTAACCCTGTATTTCGAATTTTGTTTGTAAAAACCCTCTCTTTTTTGTGACAGATTATCAAAGTGATTACTACGGACCTGGAGGGAACTATGACTTCTTTCCTCAAGGGCCACCATCCTCACAGGCTCAGACCCCAGTGGATCTCCCCTTTGTCCCATCATCAGGGCCCACTGGCACCCCTTTAGGTGGTATGGACCATCCTATCCCTGGGCATCATCCATCCAGTGAAGTACAGCGCTTTTCAGATATCATGTCTCACCACCCAGGAGAATCACCCAGCCCGGAACCCGGGATCCCCGGACCTCTGCACAGTATGTCGTCCGATGTGTTTGGCCCTAGTCCCTCGTTTACCTCACTGTCCCTGAACGGAAGCGGTTACAACAACCATCTCTCTCATCCTCCTTCGGAAATGAATGAGGGCACGGTCTGGTAGCTCCTGAAGGCGTTTCTCAAGAAAGAAATTTGGGACAACATTAAAGAGAGGATGGCAACAAAGGACACTGGTCACTTTTCTGCCATTCATATTTATTATTTTTGACATTACCTTTTTAGTATTTTGATGATAAGAGAATATAAACAGGTGCAGCAGACAAAGAGGCCATAGACATTTACTTTGATATTGTGTTGCTGTTCAGTTATGTTGTTTTCTCTTTATCAAAGTCAGAACTCGAGCACAGAAATGACTGATGGCTACTATTGACCTAATCGCTGTATGGACAGCGCTGTGAGGCTACGCACAGCATTTCTCCCTTCCCTTTCCTGAAGCCCTCCATGCACCACTGGTTAAACCTTCACTCCCAAAACAATGATCGCAACATATTTACAGTATTAGCTACTGTCAAAGACTTAGCGTTACAGAGTAACACCCACGGCGGCTTACCTAACACTTACCTGCGATGTTGACTCCAGGAAAGACCTGAGCTGGCAGACTAATTTATTTATTTGAAAGCTCCTCAGACCTCTTTGCCTTTCAAGGCTTTGCCATATTGACACTTAAACAACCTTTTTGACACTAAATATGTTTCTGGAGGCAGGGAGGAAAAAAAGGTTTGGTTTTTTTTCCTCTGTGTGGACATATCCCTTTGTTTTTCCTAAAGTTCCACCAAATCTGAAGTTGGCCTTCAAAAGGCAAACGGTAAATGTTGTATGGATTGTAAACCCTTTATTTAATGGAAGAGAACTTGAAATGTTGATAAATGAAGTCTACCTTCTAAAATTATTTTAACATGGGTCTGAAAGGGACTTAGAACAGTCAACTGTTTACGTAATATATTTAATTCAGGAGTTAAAAGTATCAACCATGTTTTAGAACCTCTTGATCCAGATAAAGAAGTTCCAAGCAACCAACCAAACTTTTGTATTGACTTTATTTATATTGTATGAAGAAAAACGAGTTTGCTGGGGTTGTGGTTCACTGTGCTAGTTTGTACAAGATGTTGTTTACAAAAAAAAATTAAAAAGGAAAAAAAAATACACAAGTAAGTAGACAGTTGCCAAATAAAACCATAGCACAAATACTGTAAAAGTGCTTTGCACCATTATCTGCAGAACGTGTTGAAACCAAGTGTAAGTGTTAAAAAACAAGAAGTGTTTACTTCTTAATTTTTTTAGTCTGCTGATAAAAAAAACATTAAAATTGTTAATATAACATACTTAGACCTACAAGTTTTATTTTTGTGTCTTTAAAGAAAAATCCAAAACTATTAAAATCGACGGACAAATGTGCAGCGTGCAGCTGCAATTTCTTTAAATATCAAATTCTCATTCTATGTCTTTTATTGTTCTAATAAACCGAAGCTTATGTGACCTCCAGTGCATATTAGACCATTCACTGTATAAATACAACATGTTGAACAAATTTGTGAGTTTTTAATAAAAATAGAAAATATACAGGTGGAATGCTTGGTTTAGTAAGTAATCTACTTGTCATGTACCGTTCCTTCAGCAATTAACATATTAGGTACTAAAGAAAAGGTCTCCATCTGCTGACAGTGACAATGGAACAGAATATTTACCTCTATCATCATTATTTGGCTACTTATGTCTTGATTTCATTTTTTTTTTCAATTCTGAACAAAAAAAAAATGCAATTCTACATTTAACCAGGTGTCAGATTTGTTAGTAACATCTGTAACGCTTAAGGTTCATTGATAGTATGAGGTTTATAAAGGAATTTATTATTTAGAATTTGCTAATTAAATTTTTCACTTTTTTTTCTAAATAATTTCTCTAAAAGTGTTGGAAGAAGGTAAAATTTATGGAAAGGTCAGCGCTAGGCCATAGAGCATCAGATATGTTGGATTTACGATTTACAATTCTGTCAGTATAGAAAAAAAGATTTGTGCAACTCACTATTATTAGTAAGGTTGCAAATCAAGTCTGGTGGTCACCTTGTAATAATTTAACAGCATTTACAATTTATCACTTAAATCTTCAGAGAGAGCTCTGAATCCTAAACATGCACATACAAGTGTATCTTCATTTTTATTCATTTTTATCATGGTTGAGAACAGAAAGTGTAGAAAGACGTGGTTACAGTGGATTCTACGTACCACCCAGGCTATTTGTTGGTCGCGTCTTACAGCTAGAATAATAAAATATTATAATGCCACATGCATTAGACATGCAGAACAGCTCTTTTGCGTCTTTTTCAATTTGTAGAGTAGCAAAGCTATTTCTATTCACACTTTATTTCATAGATTGAAGAAAAAACCCCCAGCAAAAATCAGATGCATTGAATGAATCCGTCTTGAATGAAATCCTTCATAGGTGCAGAGGTAAGAAAAGTCGGGCATCAAATTGAGCCTGGTGTCTTGGGAGGCGGCGAGGCTTTATCTGTGTGGTTTTAGTTTTGAAGGAGCCCGGCAGTGCCCCCACTGCACCCAGCACATAATCCACTATGAATTAATCATGGTCCTGGGAGTTAAACAGGCCTGCCAGGGCCCTCCTGAGCCCGGGGCTTAGCCACGCCGCTGACTCCGCGCTCTGTCACTCAGGAGGCCACAGCTCTTTAAATTTAAATCTCAGATTGATTGAACATTGGCTATTGGTTCTGCCTGACCTTGTAGACATGTTAAATATAAATGCACCTTAAGAGTATTGAATGTTTTTAAATGACATTTTAAAATCTTGATTGTGGGATCTCGATCTAGCACACACACCTTCTCCGGCCGTCAACTCGTAATTTGCGTGTGCAGATGGAGAATAGGGATGAGAATGAATTTGTGTATATTCATCCTGTATATTTAAAGAGAGAATGGTTAGTTGATCAGTTGTATAACATCTATGCAGCGATGCAACTCTGGATTATCTAAATAGAGATCATTCGTGTTCCGTCCCCATTATCACTTCAGATGAACACTGTTGTGATTGCTAATGCAATATGCTGTATATAACATAGTTACATTAATTTTGATATATGAACAAGGAGAGCATATTGTGCATTATAAAAGACATTGTGCTGCAGAATGTTGTAGCTCTAAGTTAGAATTTTGTGGATAATTACATAATATTATCGTTAATTTGGTAATAAAACCACATTCTGTAAATAATAACTATCAGAAATAATGTGTCTCCTCTCTGATCCATTTCTGCCAGCTCTTTAACACAGACATTTTTCTTGCACATATTTCTTGCACTAATGACTTTTTGCCTTTAAGTCCTAAGTGAAATAATAATAATAAAATAATTTCTGATCCAGAAAAAAAAATATTTTCACTTCTCAACCCTGAAAAACTTAACAGTCTCAACAGAAGTCTGTACCGGTTGTTTGTTCCTCTGAAAGGAGAAGTTCTGAGATCTTATGGCTGGGTCCGAGCAGTGGAGATGCTTCTCCACACCATCGAAGTCATCCGTCTGGTGCTGGCAGTCACATCAATAAAGATGAGTGAGTCAGACTGACTGGCAGCCATCCTGACCCATGCCACTATGTTTCACACATCAGCTGACATGCTTTGGATCTTCAGCAGGTTCTTTCTTTTCGATGCTTTTTCCATTCTGCCACCATAGTATGATTTATTCTCTCCTGTCTTTCTGTTTTATGTACCTTTGGGGAAATTATATGATGACATCTATCTCTCTCTCACACACTCTCTTCTTCTGTCTCTCATAGATTTAAAATATAATAAAAACCTTTTGAAAACTTACATCTGTGCTTTTCTATTCATGACATTCTTTCAAATATTTATTTTCACAACCTAAACATTCAGCTGAATTGCTATATTTCTATACCAAGAAGAGTGAAGGTTAAATAACACGCCTATATATATAAATATATATGTTATTTATAATCTTTATATCTTTTTTTTTTTTTTCCATTATTTATTTATTCATTATTTTTTTGCCTAATGACAGCTGGGATAACCCAAAGGAATAAGCAGCTATCAACAGCGTATTTATCTATACATATGTATATATTTATTTATTCATTCATCATCTTTACCTATTTATTCCTTAATCCGGGTTCACAGGGATTTGCTGGAGTCTCTCCCAGCCGTCTCTGAAAGTGCGAAAGGCAGGAGGGGTACACCCTGGACCGGTCACCAATCCATCACAGGGCCACACAAACTAACGTATCAACCTAACATACATGTTTTTGGACTGGGTGTAAACCCACGCAAGAATGGAAACAACATGAAAACTCCACACAGAAAGTCCCCTGCCCGGGCATCAAACCTGGACCTTCTTGCTGTGAGGCAACAGTGCTAACAACTAAACCACCTTGCTACCCTGCATATGAATACATTTTTTTGTAAAAATTTTAACTATTTACATTTTCCTTATAAATAAATTTGTATGACCTCATGATCCACTAGAATGTTTAATTTCATTTTACCACCCATACATGCCCCTAGGTGGATTAAATTCTCCCTCACCAGTGTATTACCTCCTCAAAGAGGTAGAAAAAAAAGCCTCTGGTTTCATTACAACCCTAACCATGAAAAACACTTAGTAAAGAGGAATAAATGATTATAAAGTAAATAATAATGTGTCTATATAGCATGTAAATAAAGGCATGCTTGGCTGCATGACTTTAACCGGCTGTAACTAACAGGCTCATTCATGCAATTATCCAATCAGCCAATCATGTGGCAACAGTGCACAAGTCATGCAGACACAGGTCAAGAGCGTCTGTAAATGCGTATACATATTAAACATGAGAATAGGGAAAAACCACTGTACAATCACAGTGATAGTGCAGTGTTTCACTAGCATAGATGTTGGTTTTAATGGTTTGCTTTAGATTATTTTAGAAACTGGTGACATCTTAAAAATGTTTACACAAAACTGTCTTTTGAGCTTACACAGCATAGTAAAAAAACAAGTGTGAGCAGTAGTTTGGTTTATCGAAATGCAGTGATAATAATAAATGAGGTTACAGGAGAATGACCAAAATAATTTAAAGCTGAAAGGACAATCACAGTAACCAATATAAACACACTTCACTATCATAGTAAACAGAAAAGCATCTTAAAACACATGCTGAACCTTCGGCCACAAAGACAACATTTGGTTACACTATTCTCAGCAAAGAACAGGAATCCGAGGCTATACAACATCAAACATTCACTATCCTCCAAGTATTTAACATTTCTTTAGGAGAAAATTCCTATTTATATTTTTTTTTCAATTTATGTATATATACATACATACATACATAACAGTCACGATATATAACAATCAAACAAAACAAATCTAATTTCATGAACAAGCTGATCAACACGCTGATCTCACACAAAAGAGATGAAAAAAAAGAAAAAAAAGAGAATAATAGAGAAGAGAAGGAGATAAGAAGAGAATATAAGAGATAAGAAGAGAAGAGAAGAGAAGAGAAGAGAAGAGAAGAGAGAAGAGAAGAAGAAGAAGAGAAGTGTGAAATGCTGTGTTACTGTAGCAATAAACTAATACTAAGACATGTAAATTAAGAGAAATATTTACTAATCAGACAGATAATTTATTCAAGTCAACATAAAACTTGGTTGTTTTTTTTTTCTTTTTTCTTTCCAAATTTGCTGTAAGGTCATCATGTCCTTTTTGGCAGCCGTTGTTTGATCTATCCGTTTATGAATGGCTAATTTAGCTTCTTTTAGTAAAATAAAAGGAATAAATTTGAAAGTCACTGTTGCGTGCTGATTTTGTGATGCTCTGAAACACTCATTGACAAGTTTTGTGATCTGCAGGTTTTTATGCATCATACAAAAGTGACCTAAGACAAATGCAGTTCTTTCCCTAGAAAATCAGCAGCATGATTGTTTTTCACTTTTTTAAGCATTTATTCTAATTAAAGCAGCCTTGTGCGGGTGCAGCCAAGCGGCGCTGTTATTCAATTCCATTAAAATGAATGAAGCAGTGGTACGCAACCATGCAGTTAACAGGAATTAAAACTAGAGGCAAGATGACAGATTACAGACAAAATTGAGCGGCGTATGTGGGTGGGTGGGTGTTTGGATGGATGCGTGCCTTTGTCTTTGTGTTAGAACCTGTATGTAGGAAAAAGTTTCTTGTGTGTGTTGCATGTTATTAATTATTCATGCATGGTTGGGAAGGAATGCTTTTATACCCAGGGGATGTTGGGCCACCAAATTTTGTTGAGCAGCATTTTTTAGGTTTGCCACCAGTATGCTGTTGAATGATCAAAAATCATAACAGAATTTATTTGAAGAATTTTAGACAGGAAGTGCATGTTATCTCTAAAGTAAACTAACAGGGTGAACCTTTTGGTGTGCTGATGGAGGATATTTTTACATCTAATTTTAAAATCTAAAATGTACATAAAATATCATAAAAAAAACCATCTAGTGAGCAGCAGCTATGCAGGTAAAACCAATTCCCAGTTCCACTAAGCGACCGTTGCTGGGCCCCTAAACAAGGCCCTTAAACCCCCAATTGCTCAGTTGTATAAAAGAGATAAATGTAAGTCGCTCTGGATAAGGACGTCTGCCAAATGCTGTAAATATAAATGTAATGTTGTTGTTAAAGGCGATCAGAGAAGAATGAACTGACTGGTTTTAGCAGCCAGAAAAAGTATATAGTAACTCAAATAACAACTCTTTACAACTGGGGTGAGTAGAAAAGAATCTTAGAATGAATAATTTGGCAAACCTCAAAAACAGTTTTCCACTATATTTACAGGAGATGCCCTTATCCAGAGCAACTTACATTCTCTTTTATACAGCTGAGCAATTGGGGGTTAAGCTGGTGATTGGGGTAATGGGTGGTAACTTGGTGGTTCTGGGAATCAAACCTTGATCTTCCAATTAGCAGTCTAACGCCTTAACCACTGCACTACCACTTCACATCAGGGTCCACATCCAGTCGGAAATGAGCAGGAAACCGAAAAAAAAAATTCACTGAAAAAAAAAACAGCTGAAATGCAAATATCCAGTTTCTGTGATTTGTTGAAATGAGCAGGTTTACAGATGTTGCTATTAAAGTAGCCAGTAGGTGTATAACCGGTGTTGTATTAATTACAATGATAGACGATTGATTTAATTGCAATCACATGTTTGTTCCCAATGTTCATTTGCTTTATTCTACAATAAAGTGTTAAAGCACACAGTGTTAAAACATTCTTAACACCTCAACTCCCTGCTATACTCTTCCAAACATAGAGTAGCCAAGCAATTAATTAAAAACAAAAGCTGGAAATAATGAATAAGGTTGGAATCCCCTGGTTTTTAGAGACCCTATTATGAGGAAGACTGGGTTGGGAAAATCTGTGAAACATAATTAATGAACACATGGGAGGGAGAGGCCAGAATAATGAATGGTGTAAGTTCTGCTTGGATAGTTTTTTGTTGGCTTAAGTGAGGCTTTAAGTACAATCCAGAAACATGGTGCAGGAAAGAAAGTTTAAATAAAAGTTTATAAAGTTTTTGGTGATCACTAGGCTTGAAGTTCAACCTGGATCTGTTTGTAGTACTTAAGGTCACCACACTGTGGCAGTGTTTACTCTGAGTCCAATGAACAAGACAGGTTAAGAAGTTTAGAAAGGGTGGAAACCAAAGGCTGTATTCACTAAACATTTGATCTATTAGCTAAAAGTTTTCTCTTAAAACTTATTTACAAAACTGCTGAGACAAACATTTACTAAGGAATAGAAAAAGGTCTTAAGCTAAGAGTAAGTGCGGGGTTGACCTCGTTGTTATGAATGATGTCAGCATGTGTAATAAGTATGCACTTAGTGATTGGCTGATAAGAAAGGAGTCTGTCATTCATAGAAATATTGTAGAGCATAATATTATGTTGGCATATTGAAATAAAGGTTTAAAACAATAATTAAGAGTTTTAAATGCAGGTTGTTGTGATATCGACAGGGGGCATTTATTTTTTGATGCAGTGTTCTGCTGACAGATGGCTGAGATATATCTAGTTTGTCTGCGCTGCATAGCTGCATAGCTTCACCTGTGGCCAGGTATTGTGGAGTTGCTGAAACATTTACATTTACATTTGCAGCATTTGGCAGACGCTCTTATCCAGAGCGACATACAATAAATGAAACCTTGATCTGTGGAGTTATTAGGTTGTTTCTGTTTGTTGGTAAATGACTGCGTCCTTTAAAATTTCTACAACAATTATAATACCCTCGCAATTAAGACCTTCTAAAAGCTCGGTATTGTCAAATGTTTTTACAATGTTTACCTTCCAAAGCAGATTGCTGGCAACAGCTATTTTAGTATAGTGTGTGAATCAGGGCCGGCTCTAGGCATGGGCAGGATGTTAAGGAGCTTGGGGCTGAGCTTACCCAAACTTCTGTCTTGCCCACCCAATCAGAATTTGGTAACGACAGTGGTATACAAATAGGATTTGCGAGGCGACACAGTCAGTCACGTAATTCATAAAGTGTGGAAATATTTGCTTCCCTGTTACTAACCTTGTTACTAACCCTGTTAGTAGTTCCAGCAACAGTGACCATAATGTGACCACTGTTGTTTTAAAAAAATCACATTACACAATATAAATATATATATATATATATATATATATATATATATATATATACAAAAATTGCCTGTAATCTGTAATATCTGTTTGCCCATTTTTCTACGGTTGGAAAGAACCGGGCCTGGTGTGTTTCACAGTTTTAGATGCTTATTTTAGTTGATAAGACTTTTCTTCTAAATCGGCGAGTTACAAGCTGCTTTTAGCCTTGAGATGTTTTGTGATTACAGGCCCTGACCGCTGTTCCTTATTTGTGTAAAACTGTGGATATTTTTCATGTACATGCAATTGGGGAAGTGGTAGCTTAACCGTCAAGGTGTTGGACTGTTAACCGAAAGATTGTGCGTTGATTTTCAGTACCAGCAAGTTACCACTGCTGGGCCCCTGAGCAAGGCCCTTAACCCCTAATTGCTCCGTTGCATAAATGAAATGTAAGTGGCTCTGGATAAGGGCGGCTGCCGAATGCTGTAAATGCGTTATTTGACCCTGCCCTGTTTGGTTCTATCAGTTGTGGACATTAGGTGAGTAAATCCACTCTTAACACATGCCTGTGCTTTAAGAATGCACTGATTAGTAGTGAGACAAAGGAGAGTGTGGCGAGCAGAACTGGGCCCGTGTTGCTGGCTTGAACGTGGAGCAACACACAGCGCCAATTTCACTGTTGTTGAGCTGGAATCGGGCAGCAGCGGGGGCTCGGTTAAAACAGCTAATTTAGAGAAAGCATTCAGCCTAGGCCTCATTTTATCCCTGCTCTACTACTGTACCGAATGTAATGAATGAGGCTTCCTGTCACCCTGGTGAGCTCCCATTACCCAGTCATTTATTTCCATCCTAGAGAATAATGTTTAGATATTATGCACGAAGCCTAACCCGAAAGTGATTGAGAGTAATGGAGAGAGTTTTAACGCTGTGTCCGTCTTCAATCTTTTGTGTCGATGTTTGTGTGATTGAATTGTCCCATGTACTGTGGTAAACAATGCAGAGAAATGAAAATCAATCAGGTTAAAAATGCTCGAAATATAAATAAAGTGCGTCCAAAAACACAAATAAAATGAGATCTGGTTATTCTAAAATATTTGATACTGATACTAGCTATTAACATTAATCTTCATTAATTAATTTTTTAAGCTAATTTTAAAAAAAGTACTTGTTTTTATTTTTTCAAATTATGACCTGTGTTGTGTTTTTGAGTATCCGTGGAAAGAATATAATATATCAAGAATAATAATCCATGCTGTTAAATTTGCATTAAATATAGTGATTTAAACAGTATTAATGAACAGTATTTTCTTTATATATTAAAATTTTTTTACAAAAACGCATCTCTTTTTCTTTCTCTCTTTCTCTTTGTCTCTCTCACTTACACACACGCATACAGACACACAATAAAAAAGTGCTCATGTTACAGCACCACAGGCTCAGTCCTAAACTAGCCAGTTCTGGTTGATGATTTACAACAAAATTGCTTGTAAATTGAAGTAGAAAATGTTTTGCAGATCTGGCAGCTTTCAAGTCCTGCTCCCATTTGTCACCTGACATTTCCTTTTTGTGTATAGTAGGAAATTAATTAGCTGGCACTGCCGGAAAAGTTTACAGCCATTATTTATGAGAGATGAAATTTCTCAGACAGGAACTTTACTGTGGCCTTCTATTTATTTATTTATTTATTTACTTCTTTACTTATTTGTTTCTCCTACTGTAAGTTTCCAACTTTTGTCATTAGGCATCAATTTGTATTCTCTCAGTTGTAGATTTTCCTCGACGGGTTTGTACTTGCATGTCCGTAATTTTAGATGCAGCAGATTTGCCTTGGTGTCTGCACGGGCATGCAGTGATTCAGGGCACCCGCTTTCATCTTCAGCCTCACATCTGTTCTTCTGTTTTGTTGGTCTCAGTGAGAATATTTCGGGGGATAATGTGATGTTGCATAGAAAGGATATACAATACATATAATATAATACATATTCCAACACCTAATATACATTTCCGTTCCATGCATTCTGGTTATGTGCAGATTTACTCATTTTAACTAAGGAAATCTATATGAAGACCACATTTTAAAGAACTATAGGTAGAAAGGAGATAACTGGCTCTCTGGATTATCATCAAAAAGACCTAGAAATTTACGATGGGTATAAAAAGTCCTGTTTAAATATCAGGTTTTTGTAATGTAAATAAAATAAAGCTAAAATTAATCATGTTCACTTTTTCTACGCTTAATGCAAAATTACAACATATGCAAAGTGAAACTCTACACAAATCCGAAACATTTTTAATGCAGAAAATTAACCTTTCACATAAGCATTAACACCCGCAAACTAATACTTTGCTAAAATGGCTTTTTATTCTACTGTATTACATCACTTAGTCTTAATGTGGCACAGCTCCGTTTATACAACAATATATTTCCCACTCTTTTTTACAAAAACTGTAGAAGTTCACAAATTAAATAAAGTAACATTCGGCACATTTTATTTGCTGTTATAATAACAATAATAATAATAATAATAATAATAATAATACATCTTATTTATGGCCGCCTTACAAAATACATTTAAAACACATAATATAAAACATACAGTAGACAATCAGAATAATACAATACTATTTACAAAATAAATAGGTGTTAGGACACCTGACCATTATATCAATATGTATTTTTTAAACATCCTGTACAAGATTTAGACTCACTTTTACTCCTACAATAACCTCCACACTTCTGGATAGACATTTAACTAGATTTTGGAGTATGAAGATTTATGTCTCATTAGCTGAAATTAGTATAGACACTAATGTTGGGTGAGGAGGTCCTGTGTGCAGTTAATGTTCTAGTTCATTCTAAAGGTGTTCGGTGGAGTCAGAGTGCAGGACATTAGAGTTCTTCTACACCAACCAGAAAACACCATGTCTTCATGGCGCTCAGGGGCTTTGAGCAGGGGGGCATTGTCATGCTGGAATAGTGTTTAGCTCTTTTAGTTCCAGTAAAGTAACAGAGTTTGTGGTAATAAATACTAACACTAATGTGGATGTGCTGGTAAGGATTTCTGGCAATATAGTGTGTATTGTGAATTTAAAAAAAATATAGTGACTGTTTTTGTTAAACCCTTAGTATACTGTGTCACACATTCTGTGGTAAAGCATGTCCATAAGTTTGCTAGCCCTGCCCACTTATTCCCAGAACTGTATAACAGGACTATCTGACACTGGACTGGTGGCTGGGACAATTCCTGTAGTTAGTAACAAGAAATTAAAGACAATTAATTTGTGCAGTTTTTTAAAAGCATAATCTTGCATTAGGGCTGTCGCTGTGCAGCTAATGATCAACCCGAGCTGAACATGGTGTACATTTATAGCTCCCACTTTATAAGTCATTTATCATTAGACATAAAACAGTTTTTTCCTCAGGCAGTTCATCTTATAAACAATTAAACTCGTACCACCAATCAAACACATCCTGTATATACAAACACATTCGAAGTAATATGTAATTACACAGTATATTGTTTTTTTTCCTGATAATTCTGTATGTACCACTGTCTGTTCTTTCTTTTTTTATAACATTTAATGTTGCACCTAGATTGTTCTGCCACCAAAACAAATCCCTGGTGTGTGTGTGTGTGTGTGTGTGTGTGAGCACACTTGGCAATACAATCCCTTTCCGATTCTGATTCTGACTAAAAAAAATAAGTTTTAACTTACCATTAAATCTCCGACAATTAATAAATTCGTGTCCTTTTTGAACACTAGTGAGCTGAGCTTGAAATTACCAGTGACTGGCTTCACCTCATTTGCATATTTATTGCGGCGGGAAAAAAATCATGGCGAATGATTGATGTGGAGTCTGCCTTCTGAATTCCAAACAGCATATTATTATGGGGTGGAGGGAGAAAGGAGGTGGGGGGTGCTATAGTACAGTTGATTAAAGTTGAAGATGGCAGGATCGGCGACAACCTTTGTTGTCTGTGTCTTTTTTTTATTTCTCTGCTTTCCTTCTTGTGTTTTCCAGAATGGCAGTGCAAGAATTAAAAGCATATTTTAATAGATGTTGACAGGAAGTGAACTAACAGACACCCAGGCACCCAGGATTTGCTTGAAAAGATTCAATCAGATGTGTTTGCTGGGATTAATTGTGGGTGGAGAGAGGATGTGGGGGAACGTGTGAAGGCACTGAATAGAGCCAATTGTTTCTGTGGTCACCTGCGCTGATTGTCAGTCTGGGTAATAGTTGGGAAATGGTGTTTGAGTGGTCTGGAAGTTTACTTTTTAACCAATGTTTAGGCAAAACTGCAGTCCTTAAACTGCTGATAAAGGAAGAATCACGATTTAAAACAGAGATGATCTAAAATCATTACTGAAGGAGCTGCATGCTTGGATCAGACTAAAATGTGAGTATACAGTATTAATGTCACCTTTATTTATATAGCACAATTTTAACAATAGAAATTGTTTTACAAAATCAAATCAAATATCAAATCAAATAATTCTAATCTGTAAATTAAGAGTCCCCAACTAAGCAAGCCAGAGACAACAGCAGCAAAGAAACAAAACTCCATCGGGGACAAAATGGAGAAAAATGCTGTGGGAAAAACCAGACTCAGTCAAGTGGCCAATTCTCCTCTGACCAGACAAACCAGCAGGTTTTTCAATGTTGAAAGTTTCCGTGGTCTGGTCTGGATGGCCGTCTAGAAGACAGGGTCATCACTGGTAAACTGCCACTGGGGCTTATTGTCTTTTTGCCAATCCGACAACTGGGCTGAATACATCCTGGATCTGGTGGTGACGATGTGCTTGGAAGTGTTAATGTGATGCTTTAATTATACATTTTGGTAAAACGATTCAATCCAACTTCCTTAAATGGACATTCCATCAGTTCTGCATTTAACAGATATCATATCCAGAACTACGGCACAGTTTAGGGCCTTGCTCAAGAGCCCAGCAATGGCAACTTGATGCTTTAGGGCCTTTATTTGATGAATTAGGGTCATTTAATCAGAGGTTTAACACCCTGTCTAGGAGTGAGGTTAACCCTGCCTGGTATAAATGTTTAAACAAATGTTTGAGTTAAAAAATGTTTGTTAGAATAAAAAAAGTTATTAAACGTAAACAGTTACTTTACTTTTAAGTAAATTGAAAAAGTAATTGAAAAGAAAAAAAGGAACTGAAACATTATACTATTCATTACATAGAGCACAGTGGCTTAGTGGTTAGCAAGGGCCTTTCTGTGTGGAGTTTACATGTTCTTCCTGTGCTAGCGTAGGTTTCCTCGGGTTCTCTGGTTTCCTTCCACAGCCCAAAAACATGTATGTTAGGTTGATTGGTGATTTTATATTGCCCATAGGAGTGAGTGTGAGTGTGTGTGTGAACACTGCACATCTGAGACATCCATAGCAGAACTGTGCACTGATTAGCACAGCGCTGTCTCTTATCGTGCCTTTCGTCAGGTTTGCACATGCATTTTATGTGTAGGTCTTATAAAATGGTGTTGTTGTCCCATACAGCATAGATGTAGTTTTGTACGGTTTTATGTGATTCTGGGAAAAACAGTGCTGCATTTCAGTATGTAATATAGCAGCCATATATTGTTTAAAATTAAAATACAAATAAAAACGTTGACTTGAAAGCCGTTAATGCTTGTTTATTTCATCTGTCTCTATTTCTCTAGCCGGATTCTAATAATGTTTCTTATACTGTTTTGATCATTGTATAATCATGTTGGATTTTAATGAGTTGTCCATTTTGTAGTTAATGTGAAAAGAAAAAGGGATAAAAATATGGTCCTCCAAATCAGTAAGTTAATTAAAATGTGTTAATTGCAGAAGCAAAAGAGGAAATCCAACGTAGATAGAGGTTTTAGGGGTAATAAAAAATTGTATGATATTGGACAGATGTTAAATCATACTGTGATCATTTAACCTATTATTAAATACCATCTATCCACAGCCTGGTTTTTACTGTAGCTAGTGGAATGAAGTTGAGAATTCATTTAGGTTGGGTACAATTATACCCTCCGGAGGTTTAATAATTGTGCTAGTATTGTAGGTTCTATGGCCACACCTTTAAATCAGTTTTTTAAAATACGTTTAAAAATAAGAAAGAATAAATGATTGACTTCTTAAAACAATATTACAACTGAGTGACTCCCATTGTGCATGTAACGCAATTAATAATTATTAGAATTTAGTAGTTCATCAAAATTAGACAGCAAATAATTAAGTATAAAAAGTATGTTAATGCCAGAAAGAGGTGCAAGGTAGGCATCTGGGTTTCTGCAAACCAACATTTACCCCTAAAACTTCTTAAGCGTGAGGAAAGTGGGATTTGTGCCAGGGAGTGCATATGCAGCAAATTGGTAGCTACATCAAATTATTCCGGGATTAAGGCCCACGTGGCCAAATCCACTGCACACACCACTGGCCCTCCCCCAACATGTAACTTTTGTCAATGTAAACTGCAGATTTCATGCTCTGCCATTCATCTGTCGGATTATGAGTGCAGTTCAGGAGGACTTAGATTTTAATGAATTCCTCTCTGGGCTTAACATGGGGGGGGGGGGTGGGGGGGGGGAGAAAAGGGGGGGCCCCTGTTGGACACAGGTTGTTGTGTCTTCCACACACCCTGAATTTCTCTTTTTGACGTGTGTGTGTGTGTGTGTGTGTGTGTGTGTGTGCGTGTGTCCCCCCATGGTGGGCTTCCTCTTGGGTGCTGGAGTGCTGTCATGCAGGGAGACACGAGAGCTCTCCATGGTGCTGACATCTCCCTGCGTTTAGATGAGGCTCCTCAGAGCCGCAATAAATTGAATGTCTGGAGAAACGCTATTTGTAAAACAAGACAAATAATGAATTATTGTTACAGCAACCTCTCCACCCCTCCCCACCGCCTGTGTGCATATCTGTATTCTGTTTCTATTTATTGTCTAATGCTCCCCTCTCTCCTTTTTTTCCTGCTCTCTGTATCCGTCTATATATCTCACCATCTCTGTCCCCCGTATAGAGCCTTTCTATTTACATGCTGTCACACAGCCCCAGAGCCTTGGTTGCCCCCTGTTGCTATCTGTGCTAGTACACTACCTCCTGTTCTATGGTTTTATTAACTTTTAGCATGTCTCAGTGCAGCAGGCTACCACCCAAACTAATATAGAGCAGGAAATCAAAAAAAAAAAAAAAGGATTAGAGAATGCAGAGAATAGTTTACACTAAAGAAGAAGGAAGTTATATCAATCGAAGGATAATCAATTAGCATAGGGATAAACAGCATCCGCTTCCAGGTAACTTTCTGCTTTAAAGGAGAAACAAAAAGTAAAAGACAAAATACTGACCAAAATAATTGATGATAAAATCAGTTACAAAATTATCCTTGACTTTAGACAGACATTTCAGCTACTTATACTAATATACCCAGGCTTTGTCACTTCATTAAAATGCACTTAATCTTTCCTAAATAAAACAAGTCCCAATAAATCACACTCTATTTTATTAAGTTCTGTGAGGGATAGTTTCTCTTGTCAGAGTTCGATATCTGTAGTTGGACACAAGTAAAAAGCTACGGTGAAAATTTCTTCTCACTTTGGATATTTATTCCTATTTATATATTTACCAAATCTGTAGCACATTTTACATTCTAAAAAGCAAATATCTGGCACAAGCTGTTGCTTCAGAGGAACACATTCTTTAACTTAAGTGCCCCTACTGTCATGCTGTGCACCAGCCATAACCACTACAACTATTATATTTGTATAAAAATATTTAATAAATAATGTTTCCTTCTTTACATTAAGCTTTGCTGCAAATGTAGCCAGGCTTGCAGGTCCCCCGGTACACCTTTAAGACTTTATCTGTATGTATGTATGATCCAGTCACCCAGGACCAATGCTATATGTGGATCAGACCACTGATATTAACTCAACATCAGTAGTTAAATTATACCACTGGAGTCGGACACACATCGATATAAACTAACAACTACTTAATTCTTCCCCAAACTTTATTTCCAAAATAGTACTTTTGGGTTGTAAGTGAGACACCTGGGTTTAAATTATCCACCTTCGCTTCTTTCCACTTTTTGGGTCTCTTTGCTCGTGTTCAATTCCATCTCTGACAACAGCAGGATTTCATGTATTTTCTTGAAAGACAAGAATCTAATGTGCAGGTTTTGGATGAAGGTTTAAAGCTTAACACCAGGCTGCCCTTGACATTAATATTAATACTGGATCACATATAATTTGTAATGTCACTGTCTTGTAATTTGTTCTTATGTAAATATAAAGTATTGCTAAAGTTGATAAGACTCTTAACAGAAAGTATGTGGTATTACCTTTAATAAATCATCATTCTTAGATGCCTTTATAGCTTAACAAAAGATCCCTAACCAAGTCAAGTAACAAGTGGCTTTGAATGGCTATAAAATTTGGCTATGAGGAAGAGTATGCAAGAAGTATAACTAAAAGCTCACGTTAAACTGAAACAATAAAATTTAGTTTATAAATAAGGATGCAATTATAAGAACAGCTATAAATACTAAACACTGATGTTTTTTCACTTTTACTCCTCTAGTGACCTCACCAATTTAATACATTTTTGGAGTGTGGGGTTTGGGTTTTTATTGCTTTTGGCCCAATAGTACTAGTAAGATCAGGCACTGATGTTGTAAAATAAAGGTTTGGAGTGCGGTCAGTGGTCCATTTCATCCCACCAAAGATGTTCGATGCGGGTGAGGTTTGCGATCTGTTTAGAACTTAAACGGTTTTCAGACCGAGCCTTTGTGGCAACAGTTTCAAAAGACACATTTATGTGTGTGCTTATAAAGTGTTTACAATCTTTTAGCCTTATAGTGTTGAGCATGAAAGGGACAAATACTGTAGAGTTACCTGATGATAAAAGTGTTTGCATGAAGAAGCAAATGGTCAGAAACGTCATATAATCAAAATAATCAGCAGCAATAGTTCCATGTTAGAGAACAACGTCCACATAGACAACAATAGTACAAAATAAACCTATACAACATGCACTGCATTACAATTTAGTTAACCTTCCTAACTACTGCAGCAGAGAGAGAGAAAAAGAGAGAGGCTTTAGCGGGACTAGTTTGAAGGCTCACAGTGCTGTCCCAACTCAACCCCATGCCAGATTCATTACCACTTGCAGCAGGGGTATTAAGATATGGCCGCATTAACAAAGTTGTCCTGTATCTTAATTGAATCTGCTCCCGCCCAGCTGCATCTGGGTTATGTTTACATGAAATATAAGACACCATGCACAGGAGCATGGGCTCACTGATAAAACACTGGGTTATTCAGCCCAATCCTAATCCTGACTGTAATTTGTTCTTGACAGATGTAGGTGCCAATTCTAAGATGCAGACTGCTTCCCAAACGATTGCATTTGCAGGTATTTTGCAAGGTGGTTGCTTTTCAGCTTTACAGCTTAAGTGCTGTAGGAAAACTGACAGAGTTGCTGCAGGGGATTCAAAATGCACATTCAACAGAAACTCTGTTTTTTCCCTAAACTAATGGTCCAGCATCAGATTTAAATCCGATTTTGGCATGTGTTTAGGTTTGGTACCAAATGTAAACTGTTTGGCGTTAATTGATAATGTTTACATGCTATTTAAAACTTGCAAAACAAAAGCATTAAGATAATAGTTTTTAAAAATTATTTAAAACTTTAATTTGGCCATGCTGTTTCATTTAAATGTCCAAAAGTATAACGTTTTATTTAAACATTTGCAATAATCCAAGCGTGGTCAACAACAGGCAAAGGTCGGTACACATAAATCCAAACAAACAAATCCAAAATATTAGGCAGAAAATGTAAACCAACAACAGCAAAGATCAGAAAACTTTTCTGATAATCAAAGAGGTGCACTCAGGCATGCCAGACTCAGGACTCATCCCTCAGGACTGGTAACCGAGTGCATTATGTGCCCCCCTTGATTAGGCACCGGTGCCCCATCTTACCTTTGTCACATCAGAGGCCTTGTTCTAACCACCCACCGCTACCCCTATGGGATGGCTCTCAGTCAGTGTGTGTGGGGTACGCCGCTGAAGCCCCTGAGGCTTTACTGTAGGGGCTCTGGACATTTTGGGCTAGCGTCCGAAAGGGAAACCCAGTATATCATATTGTAGTGCATCATAATGTAATGCATCCACTATCGGAAACCAACATTATGTGTAAATCTTTATGAAATTGTTTTCGTTCTCACAAATTGTAAAAATTACTTAACTGACATTTTTTGTTTCAAGCTAAAATAATGGCGCTGTATTATACACAGATAAAATGAGATGGAAACCAAAAATATCTGTTGACCTAAGCTATTCGTCTATGTTAAGCAAAACAATAAGGTAATCATGTACCTACTGATATAATGTTTCGTTTATTTGTATTTTGTCTATCTTCTAACCCCAAATTGTCAAAAATTCAATATAAATTTCACCACATAAAGTTATCCCAAGTCCTTCTCTATAATTTAATTTCTTTGCTGCAATTAACAATAACCAGCTTTCATTAAATAAGTGTAGTTAAATTGCTAACTGAGTAACTAAACTGGGAAACATACAGTAATGAGGCAGCTCTTTTTTTTTGGACATTTTATCTTAAGCACCTTGCTCAAGGGCATTAGCCCACCAGGACTTGTTCTTCTGACCCTCTGGTGTGGCTCTTGGAGTCAGGGCTTGGCTCTAGTGAATGTCTTGAAGCACAGGGAGGGGGTCTGAATGAGGGATGGCTGCATGTCGGATACTTGGGCCCATGCCATTCTATTCTCTTTGAGAGCAGCAGATACTCACGCTGACCCAACAGCCAGCTGGCTAGGTTCGCTTTGCGACATGATATGTGTGCATGAGCAAAGGGGAATGTGGAGGACTAAAAAGACTTGCAGTGCCACTACGCATTGGAACTTTTCACTCAGCAAGTGATCATGTGGATCATAAATCAACCTCAGTAGCAGCATTCCAGGTCTAGTACAAGGCACAGGTTTCGTTAGTGTGTTTAAGGGTGTGCATGTGATGTCAGAGTTATGGTTCTGTACCCACAGTGCTAGCAGTCTCTCCCTTTTGCCCTGCTTCTCTTAAAACAGATGCTGGGAGTGAGGCGAGCACATGCGGAGGGGGAAGGTTAATTGGGGTAGTTGTGGGGGTTAATTTCAATTAAAATCTCAACTAATGGAGGTCAGATGACAGACTGCAAACACCTGATTAAAACAAATGGTCCTGTCAGTTAAAACTTTATCTTGGTCAGCCCCCAGTGGGGTGTCCCAGCAAACTAGAGAGGAGGAGACTAGCTCGGAAATATAGAGAAGGGCACTTGTTAGCAAAGCCTCTGCTGAGAGGAAAAAGTAAATAAGCAAGTGTGTGTGTGTGTTTGCAGGAACGATATATGCATGCTTATTCTGAGCTGATGGCAGACTTGCTGTGCTCACTGCTGCTGCTTCGCTTCTCCATGCACACCACAGCAGTTTCTAACATCTGGCAGGGCCCTGAAGGAGCGCCCCCCGCTGATGCTAAATATGGCGCTATGTTAGCCTGGCACTTCCTAATCACTTAGCCAGAGTCTGCCAGCCATGCCACACGCTGCTCCAGCACTCCAGACAGCTGCAGTGCTGCCAGCCATTCTCTCTCCCTTACACTTTGGTGGACTTTCTTTGCAGTATGTTCATTAACGGTGTTACACTCATTCAAAATGTCCACATGCAGCGTGAACACTTGCCATTATAAGATGCTAATTGTATGGCTGGGTGTCAGAACATGTGATCCTGTAATTGAACAAATATTTTTAAATAGTATATTTTTATATCATATTTATATACATTATATTTTATATATTTTATTTTAAATAAAAATTTCAGAATCTGGTATGTTTTAAAAACTCTCTAACACTTCACATTTATGGCATTTGGCAGATGCCTTTATCCACAGTGATTTACAGTTGAGGTTTAGAGGCATTAAATAGCAGTTGGGGGATAGGGGCCATGGCCAATCTTGTAGTGGTCTGAGTAACACTTTGGACTTAAACACCACCAGGCCAGCACTTATTCTACTCCCTAAAAACATTGGAATCATCGTAATCCCTAAAAAACTTTGGATTCTAGTGTCTCTCTAATCTGGAACACATTGGAATCTATCCCTGAAACACTTTGGAGTGTATGGATTGGATTGGAATCTCATTGGAACACATTGGAACACATTGAAACACTATCCCTGAAACTGAAACACTTTGGAGTGTATCTCTGGAACACATTGGAATCTGGAATCTATCCCTGAAACACTTTGGAGTGTATCTCTGGAAACACATTGGAATCTAACCCTGAAACACTTTGGAGTGTATCCTGGAATCATTATCCCTGGAAACACTGGATCCCTGATCTCTGGAACACTTTGGAGGTATCTCTGGAAACCATTGGAATCTATCCCTGGAAACACATTGGAATCTATGGAACCCTGAAAACACTTTGGAGTGTCTCTCTGGAACATCTTGGAATCTATCCCTGAAAACACTTTTTGAGTGTATCGAAACCTCTGGAACACATTGGAATCTATCCCTGAAACACTTTGGAGTGTATCTCTGGAACACATTGGAATCTATCCCTGAAACACTTTGGAGTGTATCTCTGGAACACTTGGGAGTCTATCCTTCAAACACTTTCAAGTCTAGTCTATCCCTGAAACACTTTCTGCTATCTCTGAAACCTTTTTCAGGCTATCTCTGAAACACATTGGGTTCCCCCTCTAAAACACTTTGGAGTCTAACCCTGAAACACTTTGGAGTATTATCCTGCAACAGTTTGGAGTCTATCACTAAAACACTTTGAATTCTATACCTGAAACACATTGGAGTGTACCCTTGAAACACTTTGGGTTGTGTCGCTAAAACACTATGGATTGTATGCCTGAAACTTCTTGGAGTCTATCCCTTAAACACCTTAGTGTCTATTCCAATTACACTGTAAAGCGTTTATCTGGAAATCTGGGAGACTGTCTGGAATTAAATCATATACACACAATCTCACTTAATTATACCTATAGAGTTTTTGTAAAGCTGGAAGAATAAAAAATCGCTGTATTAAAAACTAAGCTCAGGATCAAATAAGAGACTAAGGTGGAAACTTTTCAACGAAGGTGGGCACTAGACTGTAAATAGGTTTGGGACTGGGTTTACACACACTACAGGACCATCTGGGATGATAATTGTTTAAGCCTACACCAAAAACCTACTGTATGTACTTGTGCTTGTTTGTGACAGCTGTACTGTGGTCCCTGTGAGTCGGGCGAGAAGGCTGAGTTTTATTTTGCTTGGCCTCAGGCAAACCTGTTTACTAACCCCGTTGTGCATCGGCTTTACAATGGCGCAGGTGTGGGTAGTGACAGATTTGGAGCTTGTATTTAGCTGCCACAAGTGACGGTGATGAAGTAGCGGTGATAAACTGATAGATTGGCTGCTAGCGAGATTTTGGTAGCAGGTCAGATAAACATGGCAGCCGAAAAGCGCTCAGTGTTCTGGTGATAATAAACTTTCATTCTTCAGGGGCATTCGATTCTAGACCTAAGGAAACTATGGGGAGGGGAAGATATAGAGAGCAAGAAAGAGAAAAAGGGTTTTACTCATGGAATAGCTTTTCTGTCATTTGAAATTACATCAGACTGCCACCTCTAGGTTTTAAGTCTAGCCTTTAGGACTGATGGGATTTCAGATTGTTGACTCACAAATCATTAGCTAATGTCACTGTATCTTGTAGATGTGCGGAGGAGGTTTTACTAGTGACAAATAAATAAGATGTGTAAGAAAGTACAAAGCAAATCTTTTATTTATTACATTCTTTGTAAAACATGACTATGCAATATTCAGGGTTTTTTAGTCAAATTTATACATTTTTATTGGTTCTAATTTAAAAAAAAACAGGTAGCCTTTCCTCTACAGATACAACACTGTTCTCACACTTGCTTATCAGAGGTAAAATTACTGCTTATTACAGAGGATGAATTACTAAACATCCTGCGACTCACACACTAAACAAGCTAACAGTTTGCTACAATTAGTGTTTATGTACCTTGGCTAAAATTTCCTCCACTTCCTGTATATAGACAGAAAAAAAAAATAGAATATATGTAAAAATGAAAACAAACCGAAGCTGCAAAACATAATTAAATAAGAAAATCAAAAAAGAAAAATAATATGTAGGCAAAGCCAATAAAACTGAGACAAACAATTTGAAAATAGGAGACTTCTCACAGCAAGCAGGACAAACATGCACACACTGATTTTTCGGATAAATTATTATTGACAAATTGACAAAAGTTAAAGAACATAAGTAAAGGTAGTTTATATCTGTATTGTCCAAGGCCTAGTTCCTTAAGACTTTTGTTTATGTTTAACACTCTAAACATGACCTGTGTTTTTGCAACCTATCCTGGACACCATATAATAAAAGCAACTATATAGTTATACCAAATTTGATCATAAAAATATTTAAAATAATCAGCCTTCTAAGCGATATAGCTCTCTATGCTCATCTAACATAAAAGAAAACCTATTCATGAAGATGAGCTTTATTATGTTGATTTTATTGCAAGTCTTAGAAATGACAAATAGCAACAGCACAAAATGCCATATTCAAATGTTACAAAAGGTTTATTACACTATTATAAACTCTGAGCTGCTCCTTGCCATAAAGCAATTTTCTTACTTACTGACTGATGTTCCAGCTTTTACATTACTGAACTATATGCATCCACCCGGCAACACATAAACCCCATGCAGAGAATCCTATTTATCATGTTCCTGTACGTGGAAAATGACTCCTGATTGCAGTTCATAGACTATAGGCGAGCGCTGTTCGGATACACAAAGTAAACAACTAAAGTTCATTTGGTAGCTGCACAAAATAAGCGTCAGCACCAGAGGAGTCCCTGTATGTATAATTAAAATGTGTGTGCTGCCACTCAGGGTAAGACGGAACATTCTGCACTTGTTCCCATGAGCAAGAAATGCTCTTTTAATTTTGCCGTCTGAAAGGTCAGAGGCAGTGTTCTCGTTTTCCTCTTTAATTGATTTTTTAAATGCAACACAGCAAGCGATGTAAAGGTGGAGAGGCAACACGCAGTCTCTTCTGACCGTGAAGGTAAATGTGCCTATTTAGCATTAGGCTGCCTTATTTTTTTTTCTATTATCCCTGCTGTAGATTATATGTTCTGTTTATAAAAGTTAAGGTTTATTTTTTCAGGTCATGCAATTTTTAGAACATTGTGTTCTTGGTATTAAAGAATCGATTCATCCAACCCAGATAATATATATGCTATAGGGGTGTGACAAGACAATTATTACACAAGACGAGACGAGACCTGAGACTGCGTTTACGAGAATGAGACGAGACGAGAGACCGGGTTCACGAGAACAAGAGCAGACTACATTTTTGGCCTTTCTAAATGAATTACAGGGTAAAATAGTCTTTTATTTAACTTAAAAACACAAAACACGAATGCACAAAATGCATTTCGAAACTAACTTGTACTTTATGAAATTAAACTTCTATTTAAATGAGTTATATGCGGTAATTAACAACATATAAACGCTGTGCAAAACGTTTTGCCACAAGCTTTTTTTGCCCCGTCCGGTATTAATTTGTGTGGCGGCAGATGTTGAACTTCGGTGAAAAAAAAACAGCCAAGCGCCTCACCCGGCTGAGCAAACCAGTGACACGCACAACACCAAATCCAGCCTGTGTAGCGAGGTTTATTGTGTGTTTGAAGCATTTGATGGGTGGCTCAAATCCTGCCTCGCGCACAGCCACATCCATATTACGCGGGTTGTCTGTTCCAGTTGCAGATGTGTTCGATATTAATTTCCTACAATGTTTGCATATTGTCTCTGTCTTGTCTATCATCCTTTTGCTTTTTCTTATGTAACAGACTAAACGGTTTATTGGGTTTGGACGTGGTTTTGTGTCAGCACTTATTCTGTGTGTGTGGGTGAATGCATTTTTCCTCTTTGGCGCTTGCCGTAGTTTAGCGAGAGTGAATGCGCGCAAGAGGGTGAGACAGAAGAAAAGGTTGTATATACATGTCTGGATCTAATAAACCAATTCAGTACATTTTGGTGACGAACGCTTGATTACACTTATTTTCACCGGGAAACCAAAATGTTGCCACACAAACGTTATAGTTTCACGGGACCATTTGAATCTCGTCTTACGAGATCTCTTCAAACCCCTAATATTCTACTATCAAAATTATTTGTTTGTGTAGTTATTTTTACGTTATGTCTAAAATCATACACAGTTTAGGTTGTATGTACATGTATATATTTTTTTCATTTATTGTTCTTATATTTTCTTTATATATATTCTTTTTTTTTGGTTTTTGACACTATATACAGTACGTATATGTTTTTTGTGGTGTTTGGAAGAATAATGTTTTGTTTTTGGTGTTTGTTCTTTAATCGTTCTTTGCTTATCCTTTCTTTTCCTTTTTCTTTCTTCTTCTTTCTTTGCTTTCCTTTCTTTCTGTTAAACACTTTTTTCAACCGTATCTTCTTTTTCCAAAGCTCAGTTTTCTTGACAAAGATTTGTCATAAAGTGTAAATGTGTTTTCTTACTAATAAACACAATTTCAGCACCAGACCTATAGTTCTGTATATGGTCTTACAATGGTACAAAATAACAACAGTTAACTAAGAGAAGTCTTCACATTTCTATGCATATATATATATATATATATATATATATATATATATATATATATATATATATATATATATATATATATTAGGGTATTTACTTACCTCACACAATAAGACTATTATTAAAATTTGTTAGACTTAAATTAAAGTATTGTAATTTAAATGTAAAAACAGCAGAATATCTGTGCTCTAACGTGTGTTGCTCTGAGGAGAGATTGTTGCCCAGTGGGTAAACAGCCTCTATAGCCATTCATTTACAGCACATCAAATGTTTACGAACAGTTAGTTCTATTAATTTTGCTTTTATTGCAACTGTGTGGCACAGATGTCTATTCAGATGCATAAAATACATAGAAGACAATGTGTCCTTGGTGTATTATTATAAAGCTGCCATTGGTCTGTAAGCAATGTGAGTTTTAAACTGCAAATAGTGTGATTTTGATTTGTGCCTGGCACACAGTGTGAACTTTCTCTCTTCATTACGTGATTTTTAGAGGGTCCTTTAGATCAGCAGAGGAAGTTACTTGCCAAGTCCGGCTAAAGTGATGCAAAGCATGATGGTTAAAGAAAAGCAGATTAATAATTTTGATCCGACATGTTTCTGGCTCCACAATGCAATTGACAATGCAGATCGCCATTCCTTACCACCATCCAACCTTTGTTATAGCTCTGACCTGCACAATTTTCCAAACAATGTCAGTCTTGTAGAGAGATCAAAAAACCAACAGCATTTCAACCTACCAAAAATAAAGAGGTGTGAATTGAAATGGCAGGAAACACTGCTGCTTGAATGTGAAAGATATTCTTATTATCAGCCGAAGGCTAGGCGCTTATAAAGAGCCCTTACCATGTGACTTAAGACGAGTACTATCATTCAGAAGACCTAAGAGTACTACATTCAAAAGAAATGGCATGTACTTCATCACAATAGCTTCTCTAAACAATCAAATTCATAAGCTTTTTTTACAAAGTGGCATCCTTCAGTCCTGTCAGTGATGTATTTTACAGATTCTCAGTTTACAGTGCAGCATTCTGTAGATATCCATAACACACATCTGTTGTGAAAAGATGATAACACCATACAATAGTATGCGCATGTTTATTAAACACATTTACTTCATATTTGAACTTAGAATAAAAACTTCTGTGTAGGACAAAATGCACAACTACATAACGCATGCTTAAAAGCTTCATAAATTATAAAGAACCTTTATTTTTTTAAATAACATTTTTGGATGGAGTCTCTATTTTTTTTTAAACATAAGCTGTGTTTATAATTATACTGTTTATTGCTACATTAGAATAAGTCTTATTTCATATATGTTATGCGCAATACATATACATATATATAAAAAATATATAAATATAGCCTTTAGTCTCGTTTGGTGCCGCTAATATAACTAATTATCGTCCATCCTTGATTATTTGCATACTATAAACATAACCCATCCATTATCAATTTTATTTGTTGTCTGTGTTCCTTACATCACATCAATCCTTCTAGCATATTAATTGTTAATGCATCAAACCCAAAAGTGTGCTCAGGTGTCAAGTGCACTTTAACATTTAAAGTCTAAGTACTAAGTGGCAAACGATGTGGTGTACTGAAAAGCAGCTAAATAAACTATATTGATTTAATAATTTTGTTGTTGTATAATTACCACTGTCAAACTGACATAATAAATCAGAGACTGACCCCCAAAAAAACCCGACCTGTCATTTTATGTACTTTTGGGGGCCCCCTATTGGCCACCAGAGCTCTAAGCAGACGATTAGTTCACTTATGCCTTGGGCTGGCTTTAGGATATGCTGGTACTGGACTATAAATAACTACTTAATGTGAAACCAGTCTTTTATTCTTTATTTAAATCATACTTTACAAATCTAACAAAATATTATCAGGAAATGCTTCAATAGCTGCCCTTGGACTTATTATGAGTGAGTTTTAAAGACGTGCTACAGACGTGTTGCTGTATTTAAAAAACCTCGTACTAGTTTTGGAAAAGATCAGTGCACTTTCAGTTTAACCAAGAAAATTTATAATAAAAATGATCCACCGAATACAAATAATGCCAGTTATATATTCATAAACACAGCTTTTTTTAATCCACCTTGATTCATAATAAGTGTTCAGCGGTCTCCTTTTGTCTAATAGTTCCGGTGGTTTTCAAGTAACTCATCGAAAAGCACACAGAGAAGTAATACATACGCACATAACGTACATGTGTACACAAAAAACACACAAAATAGTATCTGAGAACACACTGAGTGATCGACAAACAAAAGTGCAGCGATATCCCTCCCTAATGGAAGCTATGAGCTGCCTCTTAACAAAACTGTACACGTTTTCTCAAGTGAATTTCTTTTCACCGCTTGTTTAGCTCCATTCAAACCTGCGCTAGATGTGGAACTCACATTCAACCCACTCAATCCACTCCAGCATCTAAAAGCTCTGTCACTAACACGCTGCATTTTCAGAGAAAGAGTGGGCAGATCGGATGGCTCGGAATAGTAAATGGTCAAATAATAAGGGCTACACATAATTTTCTTCACCTCATCAGGAAAAGTGACAGATTCCAACCTCCCCACTGCTATAACCATGTGCGCCTATTAGGAGCATGAAGTGTGTGTGTGTGTACAGTACAGTGCTGCTCTGACCGAGCCTCTATCACTCAGGGGCAAAGTGCCAGCTCATCATCTTAAAAGAAGAGTAATATTATAGTTAGCTGCAGAGTTTTATTGCCTCGTCATTAAGCTTTTCCATTAGTGTTTTATTGGAGGCAGGGTCAGTTTAGGCTGAGGTGAGGTAGAGTGCGTGTCTGAGATTTCACCGCTCTCGCCTTACCCATTCTAGCTCTAGATGTGTTAAATGCTACAGTAGTTTTATACGCACATACAGTTTGTCATCAGTACACCCATACTGTTTTTCTCCAGGGTACGGACACTTAATTCTGTCTATAATTCACCTAAGGTAATACGCATTTATAACAACAAATATTCATAGCAAATCGTTAATCTTTACCAATATACAACCCTATATGGTAAATATAGCATTAAAAAAATTGGAATAGATCACTTGTGCTTTATTAAGTACTTAATAAATTAGAATTTAGAGAAAAAACAACAGACCAATTATTTTCCTATGTAAATGTGAAAGTCAATCATAGATTAATCGCACACTATAAATCGAACACACCCATTGTATATTTGTTGTAGCTGTGTATCATTCTAAGCATTTTGCATCCTGTCAACATAATATTGCATTGTTGTTGTTTTTTTATTCAGTATTGCATTTTTTGTATAACTATCATGGTCCATTAACATGATATATTTCATATCATGTTACTTGTACTTTTGAGGACCACCTGGTGGCCACGGGGGCCACTATGTAGTCGCTTAGTTCACTTATGCCTTGAGACAGGGGTAGGCACCAGCCCTAATCAAACACACCTAAAGCAACTGTGTTCAGTAAATGTGTTCAGTAAAGTAAGGGTCAATTCTCATCGCAGAACCCTCAAGTTCTTCCACACCAACCAAAACACATTAACACATTATGAGCCCATAATTTCATTGTCATTCTACAGCATACAGATTCATCATAGCCAATTGTGTGCTTGCATCAGTTATAGGTGTGCTGGTGAGATGCCCACAAACATTTGGTCACATTGTATATAATAGATGTTTGATTGATTATTAATTGTTTCCCAGAATTGGTTCTGGATTTCCAGTTACTCTGGTGTGAAAAGAGCAGTTGCAGAGGAATGAAAGAATTGAAAGTAACATATGCACAGAACTTGCCCACAAGCCAGACAGGATTCTCTTTGACTTGGTTTATCTGGAACCACAAAGTATTTGTGTACTTGTCATGAAAAAGAGTGGCCTGTGATTGGTTATTTTAAAAGTCGGGCAAATCACTTTCTGCAAAAAAAGTTTACTGTGTGCAGAAAACAACCAAATTCTCAATAAGACCAGATAAAAATTAATTGAATTTGAAAGCACTTGAATAATAAGACATAGAAATGTTTTAAAGCGAACATTGTGTAATTAAAAAAAATAAATCTGCTGCTTGGTTCTAGTTTTATTACTTCGAGAATCCATCAATTCCTTGCTGGAGAGAAGAACTGGGATAGGCCAGCCAGCCACGATAAGCACACACACATACACACTCTCCTGTTGCCTCAGCTCCACACTAGAGGTCAGACTCATCTGCATCCAGATCAATGGACGACAGTAATAACTGTGATCTATTGCACTAACATTAAAGTGGCCACTGACCTGTGCAGGGTAGAACAGCAGTAGCAGACCTGTGCTCAGGGAGCTGGGGGAATCACAGTTTTCTTTCTGAGGCATGTCTCACTGGGTGTACCTACACAAAGAGAATAGCATGCCTGCTGCCTGTATAAATGCTAATGTTCCTCCAAAAGGACTAGGGAATTAAAAAACTATAAAACTGCCAAACTTATTCTATTGTGTACAATTGGTAATGTGTATTTAACAACCAGAATAACATATACAGACATCCCTCAAGTTGTCAAAAATAGTTACAATGCCCAAAGTGAGCCAAAGTGGACATTTCACAATAGCAATGTGGGCTGTTCTTTAAGGTTAACATTAAAAATGCTTTGATTATGTAGCTAAAACACAAAATCAATTTATCAATAGGTAATGTTTTTTTTCAACAATTCACAATATGTTGGTTCCCTCTCAGTTAAGTCAAAACAATTTGGGAACGCCGTTTTATAACTTTCAGCAAGAAGCACATTAACACGCCTCGCTCTGGTTCTTTTTTCTTAAGCTTCTGTGTGCGAGAATGTTTACAAGAGAGAAAAATATAACAATAAATAAGAAAAAAAATTCTTGGGCAAAAAAAATTGTTTACCACTCAACATTACAAGCTCCCAGCTCCACCAAGCCACCACTGTTGGGCCCCTGAGCAAGGCCCTTAACCCTCAATTGCTCAGTTGTATAAATGAGATAAATGTACGTCGCCCTGTGGTTAAGCCTGTCCAGAATGGAGTTCAGGACCCACCTCTCTCTGTGGCAGGAAAGATCACATCTTGCTATACGGTGCTGGAACCTCTTTGGTGTCCCCAGGGAGATACCTCACTATTCCCGCCACCTCGGGTGCATCAAGGGGTATGACCTCCCACAAGCCCTCAACTGCTTATGCAGGCCCGTGTCATTTCACCACTCATGGCCTTAGAGGTTTCAGAGAGGAGCAGACATTCACTGTCAGGCAGTTTCAAAGACTATTGGGCCTAACGGCATTAGCGCTGAACATCATTCTTTTATGCCTGCTGCATATGAGACCACTACTGTGATGGTTTAGAACCAAGGGTTTTTCCAAGGGACAATCCACTCGGCAAAAACAAGGTCTCGCGGAGATGCCTTAGAGCCTTAGACCCTTGGTTCCTGGTGCAAAGTCTGGAATTGGCTGCTCTTTGTCATCGCGTAACCCTTACAACGGATACCTCCCTCACAGATTGAGGAACAGTTATGAGTCGCAGCTACATCCAAGGGCTGTGGGATGGAACTCATCTCTTCTGGCACACAAACTGCCTGGGGATGCTAGGGCTGTTTTAAGCACTGAAACACTTCTTACCAGACCTGAGCATCCAACATGTGCTAGTACACACAGACAATATGTCAGTAGTCTCTTATATTATAATAAACACTGGGGTGTTCTATGTTTACATCCACTTTTTAAGTTGGCAAGCCAGTTCTTCAGTGGACTTAGGGAAAACTTTATTCGCTGAGTGCAATTTATATCCCTCTATACCTGAATCAGGGAGCAGATGTCCTATTGAGGCAGGGGTTGAGCTCGTCCGCAGTTGCTGAGGACGTGAGGACACTGGTTTAAAAAGTTTCCTCTCACATCTTTCTCTTTTCATCTGTCCTTCTTTGATGTCGCCCTTTCTAAACCCTCCACATCCCCCACTCCACCCCTCACTCAGTATTCTGGAGGTGGCAGTATGAGATGCTCTGTTGGAATAAGAATGCATGCATTATTTGATAATCGGAGTTTATTGTAATCCTTGACCCTGGCTCTGCATTTCAAACAGGGATTGGGGATTAAAGCAGCGTTTCACTGTTGCTTACGGGCTCGCTCCGGCCTCTGCCTAAGGGCACATCTACTGCTGCTTTATTGGTGGAGCGGTAGTCTTAAAGCTCCCGGTTACGCACTATCAGACTCATCCACAGTCAATCGTGCTACATTTTGAAGCTCAAATGTGCTGTAAGAAATTGCATTGAATGTTTCTATACATTTATATTAACCAAAGGCTCTAATACAAACTACTATATATTAGTTCAAACAGCATAAATTAGTGATTTGCATTAGGATAATAGATGCATTCACACACACATGCATATGTAGGCTCAGCGGGCGGCACTTTCAGTCGTCGAATTTGAGCGTGACGTGACAGTATATTTAAGTGCTAGTCTGGCTCTTATTTATTAATGACATTTCAAAAATATGTTGTTCAATATGGTGCTTTTCCCAGTTTTTGCCTCTAAGCTAGCTGCTTACTTTATGTTGACTAGCTAAGCCGGACTGCCTTGTGCTATTGAATTTGGATAATTCAAACAATTAAGAGATGTGCTTTTGAAATATGTTTTTTTTATTCTAAAGGTACAGATGTTACAATTTCTGTACAAGTCTGCACAAATTAACAAAGTATTTACAATATCAAGTATACAACACAATTAAAAGGAAGGTTATTGCATACAAAAATAAAAAAGAAGACACCATGTGAAACAATGCTATACAAGATGGACGTCAAAGGGTGTATTGTACTATGAAGGTAACAGCTTTACAAATTAGCTAGTTATTATAGGGTAGCAGAACACTTTTTTGGTATACTTTGGACTGACCAATGCACTTTGTTATCAGATGGCTACATCTCAGAAAGGTAAAAACTCTCCAACGTGTTTCGGCACATGCCTTTTTCAGAGACAGTAAACAATGAACTTAGCCCATGTGAGGACAGTGCCATTTATCAAATCATATGATCATAGTTATGTGAACAACAACTGTCTATAGATTTACACATTAAAAAAACCAGCATATTTTTACATGCAAATTGTACAGCAAATTTTCACACTTAAAATACCACTTCAAATATAAAAAAAGTTGAATCCTAGATAATAATATTAGAGTTTAATTTTTAAAACCAAAATGTCATTCTTTGATTAAATTTAAGTTCTCTGCTGCCTTTCCGAATTGTAACATTTTCATGATTGATGCCTTGTATTTTAAGGAATAAGTTTTTTTATTGAGTTTTAGTCCCCCTTCGGTTTAAGAAGAATCACATCCTTATATTTAAAAGTATGCAATGTGTAATATTACAATATCTTTTAAGAAAGTTTACATATGATAAAGGGTTGCATTCAAGATACTGTATATAGAAATTATTTACTGTTATTCATTTCCATCAGTAATATCTAAGTACTTCAATAAAATCCTTTCTAAATTACCATCCCGTTTATTAATTCCCTGATTTTATGTAATACATTTTATAAACCAGGCTTAGGAAACAACTTAGACTGTTACAGTACTGTGCCCATTAGAGCTGCCTATTTAGTTTTAATAGTTTTAGTTCCAGCTATATTTATTACTTTGTTTTACTATGTTAAATAGCCATTTATCCAATTATCACCAAAAGCTGCTTATGTTTAGCTAATATAATATTTGTGATGCTAGCTATCTTCATTTTCATCATGTGAAACAGATCATTTTAAAGAGATGAAAAAATACATTTTGAAATAATATCAATAAAGTATCAAACTACTAAAGTACCAGCCAAACATTTGACAGTATATGTTTAGCCTCTTCTTCGACAAATCCTCCTTGCTATGCTAGCTACTTATGTTAATTGCTAGCCAGCTAAAACAGTATTTGCAAACGATCGTTCATTTTATAATCATTTTGAAGAAATGGAAGGTAAAATTAACCCCTTCTGCATGAGTAAGCTACAATAGTTGGCTTTTTCATTGACTTCACTGACTTTACTCCTCAGTGTAATGACAGTTCAATGTAAAAGTGTGTAGATAATTTATATCTGTGTAAAGATTATTTTTGGCCTAAAGTTTGTTTCAGCCGGTAGCCAGTTTTAGTTATGTTCTTTAGACTTTCTGTCTGGCTTTTTTCAGTCAGGCATTATTAAAAGCTAGCTAAACATTGTTAGCCTATGTAATGGTTTTAGGCTCAGCTAGCTCATTTGTTTAGAAATCTAAGTTATATACTGTGTATTTTTAGTGATATTTCTATTTAGATAGCTTTTCTTAAAGCACTTACCTTGTTCTTTTTTTTTAGCAATTTTGAGTAATTGGGGGATAAGCGCTGGGACCCAACGGTGGCAGCTTGGCAATGCTGGAAATCAAACTCTGATCTTCCAATTATCAGTCCAACAACTTAACCACTGCGTTTCCACTTTTTAGTACTAAATACATGAATTAAAAATAATAGCTATGCAATATCAACAGAACTTCAACAGAATAAGGGTTAGAAAGTCAATCACCACAGTTGCCAAAGTTGGCTGTGTTCAATGCATCCTGATGATATCTAGCTAATTTAAACTAGCAGTGTTTGCTGCATGGTGTGTTTTGTTATTATCTTGAGTACAAGGTGAGCCTAAACCCATATATAATATCATATCTCTCATCATACAGTTACCCAGTTTACTAAAAACATGATTCAAATTATGCAACTGGAGATGCAACATGTGTAAGTAGTTCTTGTAGGTCGATATGTGCTGTGTGGATGCAGGGTCACTGAATTTCAGGCCTCGGTAGTCTGAATAGAAGAAAAAAAAGTCATTGAAGTGACCTCCGTCATGCGTACAGCCAGCCACAGACAATGCAGTAGGAACAAAGGCAAAGAGCTACAGCATGAGAGACAAAGAGGGAGAGACAGAGCTTTTGGACACAGACATGCAGAAGGAAAGCTTTAGAGTGCTTCTGTGTTTAGAAGAATACTAAGGTCTCCAATGTTAACGTGCTGTTGAAGCCCATACATGCTCACTGGCTCCCTATGGACTAGGAGGTAAAATGCACAGAAAGAGCAGAGTTGCTCGATTAAAGCCTGGGTCAACAAGAAAAATGATGACTACATGCATATTGGGCTGAATGATCGACTTTTAATAAATGCCTGAAGTTTCTTAATGAGAGAAACAGTCACTGGAGGTGTCTTCATATTGTTTCTCTCTCTCGCTCTCTCTCTCTCTCTCACCACTTTCTCACTGACATCAATTACCAACATTAAAAACAACAAAATTCGGGTAAACTGTCTCATTTTCTATCGCGTACTCTAACAGCTTCGCAGCAGGATATAAAAAAATCAGTGTGAAAACAGCCTTCGAACTAAAATGGTGCTAATTGAAGCAGACAGGGATATGCTTTAACAGTTAGGTCTCAGCTAGGCAATTTCATGCAGGGGTTATGGGCCTATAGCATATCTGTAGGCTGGCTGCCATATGCAAAACTCCTGATGGGCTTTTTTTCTTTGGTCCAGTTGTGCTCTATATTGGCTGACTCTGCGCTCTGACCGCAGCTTCATAGATTGGGATATGTGAATAACTGGGGTTTAGAGTATATATGACAATAAATAAAGGCATATTCTACGTACTAAAAGATTAAGCAACACCAAAAGCATTAATTAAGAAATGGGCAATATTTTACAAAATTTAAGTTACAGTTGCAGTTTTAACAGCTAACAGTAATTTTTTACAGTTATTTTATTTTAGGTGTGTATTGTCACCCTGCAGCTCCAGACTTCTTTGGTTTAAATATAAGCTCAGGTTACATATTTATATCAGCTTATAAGGTCCAACACATTCATTCCTGCATATTTACATTTACAGCATTTAAGCAATTAAGGGTTATGGGCCTCCTTGCTCAAGGGCCCAGCAGTGGCAATTAGTTAGGGTTCATTTTGCATATTTGAAAACCAGTAAAATTAAAAGAATAGAAGGATGTGGGAGATCCATAAGAAATAGTCTACAGAGCCAACACAACCCTGAATGAATGAATAAATGAATGAATCTAGTGGAAATGAATGAGTCTAGTGGGATGGGCTCTAGGTTCAGTGAGACCGCCGTAGAATTAGTTGTAAAAATAATGTATAAAATGAAATACAGAAGAATATTAAGGTGAAATGGTAGTGCAGTGGTTAAGGTGTTGAACTGATATTTGGAAGATCAGGGTTCGATTTCCAGCACCACAAAGTTGCCACTGTTGGGTTCCTAAGCAAGGCCCTTAACCCCCAATTGCTCAACTGTATAAAAGAGATAAATGTATTGCTCTGGATAAGGGCGTCTGTTAAATGCTGTAAATGCCAACGTGTAACCGTATTTAAATTAATGACCAGGCCAAACGCAACAAGACATAAATTCTTCATTTTATTAATATTTGTTTTATTTTACACAGACTTAACATTACCTAACATTCCAGTTATTAGAGAATCCCGCAACTCTTGCTACAATTCTTCTAAAGTTGTGTTAATGTTTCTTAAAATAATGTTTATGAAATGTTTTTATAATGGTATTAATAGTTAATATACAGAACATTTTTAAGGAAAAAGGTTTAACTGACATTATTCAGATTAATGAATGTTCTAAAACATATTTGAGTAAATGTTTTTATTAAAAACACCATAAAATAAAATGATGTTTCACCAATGTTGAAAACTGGACATTTTCATGTTTTTTTCAACCTTTTTTATAACCAAAACAGAACAAATTTAACAGCTGGGACATTGTCCTCACTATCTGGTTTCTCTTCTGTGTGATGGCTGTCTGTCTGAGAAGGTGAAATCTAACACAAGCTTCCTTTGCTTATGCAGCATCATAGGGCAAACGTGTGTACTTGGACAAGATTAATAACTGTACTACTCAGTATGCATAAGCTCAAAGATGTCCCCGATTAGACAATGTCACTCTGATCAACAGGTGAGACAAGAACAGCATATTTCCAGACTGAGACAATTACACTCTCAGACTCTCAGCCTTATTTGGCTAGGTCATTATTGGGATCCCACAATCTCCAGGTAATAAAACACAATTTACCACTGTGTCACTTATTAGGGAATAAAGTTTTCCAGCAGTGTAGCCTGAGAATTGAGGGCAGCCACAGGTTCCAAACTGTATACGATTGTTAATTTATTAAAAAAAAAATAATTTTAATGTTCAAGCCGTGTTTCGAATTTCTACATTCTTAATGCAAATCTTATTGAAAACACACATTTTTACTTACTAAAATTATTGAAACTAACAAAATCAAACAAATCTGATGCAACATTAAGCTGGTCAATAAAAAAGACAAATAGTTGCGAACGACATGTAAATCAGAGGATGTCAGTTGTTTCATTTCTCAGTCAGGTGCATCAGTTAATCTGACCAGTCACACTCGAACACATGAGGTCACAGTTCCAGCATTTAAACTCTGTAGAGCTGTGCTTACACAAATGTGCCACACTGCCATCTAGTGGTTTGAGAACTTTAAAACCTTTAACCAAATCCTTGCATATTCATCTTTGTAGAAATCCACGTTTGTTGTTTGTATTTCAGTTAATACAGATGCCTTAGTTGTGCTAGAAGGATGTACAAGTGTATAATTTTGGGCTTAAGATGAACCTCCAATTGAGAGCAGTGTGACAGAGAAAGAGAGAGAGAGAGAGAGACGGTGAGAGGGAGAGAGAGAGATAGGGAGTAACAGCAGATGATAAAGATTAGAGCACTGGTCTACAAGAAGGTCTTGACCCAGGATTACATGACTGGAAAAGTTGGAGACTTTGCTTGTCTTCAAAAATTCTCTAGCATTGCTCTAGAAAGACTTCATTTAAATCTTCCGGCTTAGAGTTTACCCGAGAAAGCATTTTACCTGCTCCATGTGTAAGTGTGTGGGGTGAATTAATTAAAAAGGTTGGCTTAGTGAGTGAACCTTGACTTATTCCTACAGAGGTAGACAGAGAGAGAGAGAGAGGACTGACAAAAAGAAACAGAGAGAGAAAAAGAAAAAGAGAGAGTCCTAGTTATTAATCAGGAATTTCAGACATAAGACATATAGACAATTTGAGACAACAGACATAAGCTTATCATACACTATTCTTTGTATCAAAGGAGAAAAATAACATGCACTTTACTTATATTACATCCATATTTCTATATTCCTGTATGTATGTGTGTGTGCAGTAAGAGAAACAGAAAGAGCACTCAGATCTCATGATAAAATAAATGTGTTACTTTGACAAGCTCGCTCAGCTTCATCAATATGCACACATCCTACATCCTACTGCTTGTTGCCTTTGCCACTGGCATATTCCATAACTGCACAGTTCTTGAATTCTAATTGTTTTTACACCCTAAATTACTATTAATGCAATAAAGACAACCAATTTCTCAATCAGTTTCCTCCTATTACAACTTTCCAAAATGATAAACGTATTATAAAAGTAGAATTTTAAAAAGTACATCACATTGCCTTTGTGTGGTTGAAACAAAATGTCTAATAAAAAAATAAAAATTATAATGAAATTTGTTAAATTTAATAAATAAATATATTGAACGATACTGAAAGCGCTAGAAACTACAGTATAAGTCTGCATGACTTCCCCACGGTGCACAACACAATGAATTTTGGAAAATTTACTAATGGTCCCCTCTTACTATTTTTATTTTTTTCTAGGATGTTCTTTGAATTCATATTATTGGTTATTGGGGTAAACATAATTAACGGAACAGTTATGTTTTATTAAAATATCCTACTCAACACCCTGAGATAGAAGGAGTCGAGTTGTTTATTGAAAATTAGAGGTATTGATCTCACTCAGCTTTAGAGTAAAAACTAGCAAAACTAAGTGCACAAACATCTTATACTTGTCTCTACAATGAATTTTAGCAAGAAAGAAAAGGTAGCCCCCTAATATTTTTATTTTCAGCAGTACAGTACTACTCTACATATAATTCAGTTACTGCACTTAACTTAAAATAACTTTAATAGTATGAACTTAATGACATTTTATATGGTTCGAACAAAACAGTGCTGTTTTGTACAATATACGATAAAAAGAGAATCATTGGTATTGAAATTGTTATAACTTTACACCAGCTTCAATAGTGATGTCAGAATTGTCAGTATACATGCCTTATATTTTTCCTCTCTCTCTCTCTCTCTCTCTCTCTCTCTCTTTCTCTCACACACACATACAAACATACCTACACTCACACACACAGAGGCAAATGGACGCACAAACACAGCGACACACACCTCAAATGGAAAACACACTGTCCTATCCCTGCTCATCTTCTCCGAAAATTTCTTCTCGCAAAATTTTCTCCCCTGCTGATTAAAATAACTTCTGTGACTGCTGGAAAGAGTGGAGGTATTTGGAAATAAATATTCCCCCAGGGAAATGATGTGCAGCTGGGGCTTGCTGATGTCTTATCTGCCTCCCCTATTTCCCTGCTCTTTATCGAGGCCTGACACTTGTGCTGCTCGGGTAATCAGAGCGCCCGGTCGCCATAAAGGAAGCCTGCATTCTAATCTCAACTGTTGCATATCTAATACTAATTGGAATCCTGCATCTGGGTCACTGTCATTGTTTTTCAAGTACTGTCAAGTCGGAGGAAACATACGAAACTCAAATTATACCCCGACACATGCTGCCTGATTGAACCCTCTCTCCACCACTGATGTGCTCTCATCCGTTCTATTAAAATATTCAATCTGTCGTCTCCCGGTCTGAAGGGCCGAGCCGGGAAGGACAGACAAAGAGGCCTTGTCAAGCTTCCTGTTTTTTTTTTTTTCTCTTTCTGTGTTTTTGGTTCTACATGGTAGCTGTGAGAACTGTGCTGTCCTGGGTACAGACATTTTTGGGTTGTGATTTATGTTTCTGCAGCATGATTATAAACAGTCGCCATGTCAGAATATAATAGTATGTTAGAATACACACAAGTTTTGTCGTGATTAGTAATTTTATGTTTATACATAAACATCTTTCATAATCAAAAAAAGCTATTATTTTTATTTGAATAAAATACATATATATATATATATATCCCTGTTTGGGCTGAATGAAAACATAATTTCTTCCTATCCTTAAAGGGAACATTGGTCCCCATCCAGATATAAAAACACACCCAAATTGTGTACATAATTTGCAGCTTTATTCCAGGCAGCTAGTTTAGCCTGATTAATTTACTGGAGAAGTGAGCTTTCAGAGGTCATCAGTTTGATCTGAAGGATGTATTAATGTAAAGCTTCTAAAATGACATGTCAATATGAAATTAATACCAGTTCAACCCAAGTGCAGTGATTTGATTTTGTCAAAGCTGCTCGCAGTGCTTTTTAATGCGATCTCTGATGGGCTGAGGTGGGGATGCGATTACTTGGCCAATTTGGCCACTAATTAACTGAAACTGTTATCCAACGACTCTGGTGTCACTGCTGAGCTGTCCCTCACTGATTTCAGATTAGACTTTAGAGAAATAGAGATAGATGCTGTGTTATAGGTTTCCATTTTAAATCTGATACCAATTTTTGAAATAGTTTTTTTTAAATATGGTTGTTCTGTTCAATTTATCACCAAGTGAGTCAGTACAAAAAATGTCCTAAAATCTATTTTAATTTAATTGTATTTGTTACTTAGTCACCTGCAGAAATTTGGGTCTAATTTTAAGATCACTGATGAGTAAAACCAGTAATGACACAAAAACAATAATCACATTGAGAGCCTGGAGAAGAAAAAGACTATTCTGAGCAACAGTGGGTTTTTTTAATTGCGTTACAGTCAGGGGAAAAATTATTTGATTCCCTGCTAATTTTGACGAAGAAATGATCAAAAACAACAAAGACGTCCAGAACAACGCATTTTTTAAAAAAAGTTATAGATTGATTTGCATTTTAATGAGCAAAATCAATGTTCCTATCAATCAGCAAGATTTCTGGCTCCCAGGTGTCTTTTACACAGGCAACGACATGAGATTTGAAGCATTCTCCTAAAGGGACTCTCTTAAAGGGAGTGCTACTAATCTTAGTATAACAGACACCTGTTTACCGAATCAATCAACCAATCAGATTCCAAACTCTCCACCATGATTAAGACCAAAGAGCTGCCCAAAGATGTCAGAGATAAGATTGTAGACCTACACAAAACCATCGTTAAGCTACTTGGTGAGAAGGTGACAACAGTTGATGCGATTATTCACAAATGGAAGTAACCCAAAATAACTGTCAGTCTCTTTAATTTGGGGCTCCATGCAAGTTCTCACCTCATGGGGTTTCAATGATCACAAGAAAGGTGAGGGATCAACCCAGAACTACATGGTAGGATCTTGTCAGTGATCTCAAGGCAGCTGAGGTTATAGTTGCCAAGAAAACAATTGGTAACACACTACGCTATAAAGGACCGAAATCCTGCAGCGTCCCCAAGGTCCCTCTGCTCACGTGCACGTGCAACTGTGTATGCGATGAACAAATTTTTCATCTCAATATAAACATGTTGTCTGATATGAAGCCATACGTACTTCTTTACACTGTCAAATGAAAATAGCTTTGAACATTATTTTTTGTTTACATATAAAAAAAAAAAAATTATGTTCATTTATTGTGTTTAAGTTAAACTTTACCCGTGAACATATTAAATGGCCGATTCTCCTATTTTTAAAAATTGCATAAACATATATATCCATCTGCCTAAAATTATCTAAACTGTTTTATTAAACAATAATAGAAGAAAAAGAAAAGCCACATTTCAGCACAAGCTACAGTTAAATAACTTTTTACCTATCTATCACTTAGCGAAAGAAAGAAAAGGACAAAGAGAGATGTTAAAGATTCCACCTATAACCCTTTCATGCACAGTGTTCACAAATGGTTGCTTTTAGGCAAATGTAAGATGTAATTTACCCTCAAATCATTGCAAGCATTTTTTTAGTTCTTTAGAATGCTTCTGTTCTTTGTGTGTGTGTGTGTGTGTGTGTGTCATCATCTTTTAAATACCTTTTGAACAAAGCCTAGATCTCAAAATAGACAAAATACAAATAGCGAAGAAAAATGTTGTGTGTGCGGTTTTGTGTGTGGATGTATATATGTGTATGTGCCTAGTAAAATCTCTTACTTTACATTCATTATTTTTTTTAATATAAGTTTGTTTTAGTGAAAAAATTACTTTGTACAAATCGCAATTAAAATGATAAAATTTATCTATGTGTAAGTGTAGACAACATAGACTAGTAGATTAGGATTAGGATTATTAATACTACTACTACTACTACCATTACTATTATTATTATTATTATTATTATTAATTAATAATGTCAGATAAATTGTTGGTTCAGATTAGGTTACTGTATCTATAAAGTTTTTTATGGTTCACTTTTTTCCATTCAACCTCCTAAACACGGGTAGGTGGGCTGGCTATGCTAACAACCCACAGGTATTTTTAATTATTATTAAGCGTAGTAGTAGTAGTTCTTTTGTTGCTGCTGTTGTTGTTTTTATTATTATTTAATAATTTGTGTGGAATTTGCATGTTATCCCCTTGCGCTTGCGTGGGTTTACTCTGGGTACTCCTGTTTCCTCCCACATTCCAAAAACATGCATGTTAGGTTGATTGGTGATTGGGAATTGGGAATTGCTTATAGGAGTAAGTGTGAGTGTGTGGGGCCCTGTGATGGACTGGCCACTTGTCCAGGGTGTACCCCTCCTGTCTTTTGCCCTTTCAGAGACAGCTTGGATAAACTCCAGCAGATCCATGTGACCCTGAATTAGGAAATATGTGGGAATAGAAGATGAATGAATGAATGAATGAATGAATGAAAAAGGAAGGTTGTGTAAAAGAATGTACATAACTGAACTCGACAAACATCCTATGCATGACATTAATCTCCAGATACTAAGTACTTTCTGTGACAGCTGTACAGTTTTTATCTAGACATTCTAATAATCTGGGAGGAATACATCAAGCCATGAAACCATATGCAAATACACACTTCCTTTTATTCTGTTCTTATTATTCCAAAATATGGCCAAAACACACAATTTCCAGCTTTACACTCTTTCATCATTTTAATCAAAACTCCTCCAGAATTGCTATCAGCTGGAAGCAGCCAGTAGCTTGACAGAAGCATGTCCATACCACCTCAGGTGACAAGTTTGATAATTTGTTTTTGTCACTATCAAATGCACTCGCAAAATTACAACAGCAAATAAAAATTCATAAAAGACATGAACAAACATGACCACACACTTCTATCTCATTTTTTTTGTCTATCTCAGCATGCCCTCTGTTCTCCTTGATGCTGAAAATGGTATTTGGAGACAAACAACTTCATTCTGTGGTGTGTCTGTAATTAGCTGTGGAATTAGCAGAGCTGACGGTCCTCCATAGATCAGCGAGGCCCTGGAGGGAGGCTGTCGGGAGCGCGCCAGCCGCATTTCCAATTATTGTGTTGAACTGCTAATTTAGTTATTGTGCCGCGCGTAATTGTGATGGGTATTGGGTGTGCGATTCAATTTGTTTTAAATATTTGTGGGCTGGCGGATTGGTAATAGAGCTGACCTATCTAGCGGCCCTGTATGAAAGTAAGAGAGCAAAAAACAAAGGGACGAAACTACAAAGATGTTCTTCCGCTCTCACTCGCCACTTTTCTTTTCTCCTCTACTCTCATCGTCTCAGTTTGATCTGCTTCATCCCTCTTAAGACGGCTGAAGTTAAAAAGCTTGAAATTCAGAAAATAGCACTTTGATCAGTGGCAGGAGGAAAGCATCACACATTAGCCGAGAGAACATTAAGGGCTTTTGGTTTAAAGATAAGCGGGGGATGCCCGGCTCCCTTATTACTGCAGTGGAGCCTTAAAACCAGAACAGGGTTTATATAAAGGTATATGCTTTAGAGAGAGTGAGTTCTAGGTACCTGAGCTGCATACACACACACACACACACACACATCCAGTCTTGATACACCATGCGCCCTAATTTCACACTGGCGTCTGTTCCCTACTCCTGCTGTTCCGCTTTTACACATAAATAACTCGCTCCTCATAAGCCCAGTTTTTGCTGGAGAAATAAAATGATTTCCACTCTGAAGGATGTTTATCTGTTTCAGCGTTTGTAATAAATATAGATTCAGCCATAAAAACGATGCCATCAGTGCACTTATTTACAGCACAAATAGCTTTGTGCAGCATATATGGCAGACAAATCAGTTCAAGCCTTTGAAATGGATCAAATTATGCACTTGAATGTGACAAGATATTAAATTAAAACTGTTTAGGCACCACAGACGGATGAGTGGTTAGCCCATTACTAATGAAGTGTTACAGTAAACATTCATACACACTGTTCACACGTATGTATTACACCCCTTGAGTTATGTTTTTAACATGAAAAGCTACAGTGCAGTACTAGTAAAACACACACACACACACGGAGTTGTGTTCACAGATAGTGATCATGTATTTATGTATTTATAAGAGTTTGTATTTGTCATATATATTATATTATAAGAGTATGTATTTATGATATACATTATAGTATAGACTGTAAATGTGTATTTATACTTTAGATTATACTTTTTAGGAGCTTGTATTTTTACTATCCGTTACACTATATAAGAACGTGTATTTAGGCTATACATTATACTATATATGACAACACTAGACATTTTAAGTTTTATTAATTGATTTATGTTAATCTTATTATTATGAATAACATAATAATTTATCTTGTATTCAAACTTTAACCTAAACTGTATTATTTACTATGCGTTATACTATGAGTATGTATTTATGCTAAACATTATAGGTTAGACTGTGAGTGTGTATTTATGCTATACATTATTGAAATATAAGAGTATGTCTTTATACTATACATTATATTATATGAGTGTGTTTTTACACTACACCTTATAGTATAAAGACGCTTTTATATAATATAGTATAATGTATAGTATTTACACTATACATTACACTATATGACTATTATACATTCTACTAAAAAAGATACATTATACTATATAAGAGCATGTATTTGTGTGATGTGTTTATTTGTTATAAAATAAAAAAATTAAGGTAAACATCTAAATGTGGTGATTCCATAACATTTGCCAGGGTTGTCAATCAGTGACTCAGAAACACCGACAGGTCAAAAGGAGAATGTTAAGACTGATTCCAGCTGTCAGGAAGTGTACAGTTACTCAGATAATGACTTTTTAATTGAGTGTGGTGAGCAAAAAAGAATGTCACAGAACACAAAAAAACACACAACATGTCGAAATATGAAGAGAGAGTTTTACATCTGTCCAAAAAAAAATCAGGAATCTATCACTACAGTGGGCACAGACTCACACTAACCCAGACTGGAGACTGAAGAAAGACCAGGTGATGTTTGTATACATTATACTATAGATTTTTGTATCCATATGAGTGTATAAATTGTGGTGTTGGTGAATAATTCCAAGTGTTCCCATTAAAGTGGCTTGTAAGTGTATATAGTGCATGTAAATACACTAGTAACAACTTATTTATACTAAAGATTCATCAATTCTGTTTGTTCAATCAGAAAATCTGTGTGAGAGAAAGAGAGAAAAAACAGTCTATCATCATTCTCTTTCAACTAATGACGAGTTCAGAAAAATGATAAAATAATCAGGAGAAGTGACCTGTAGCTGCATTCATGTCTGATCTAATACTAATTATATTTTATGCAATATTTCTGACAAATATTGAACTGAAACTCAACTAATAGTATTAAACTGGGATATCCCTTATTTAGTTCCCAAACCTGTTCAACCCTAATTCTGTGTAAATATAAACTGAGTTATCTTTTGTAACGAAACGAAAAAATCTAAAATTGAAATTCTCTGTTTGTAGAAAAATATCAGAAACGCTTTCAGACTGTGGTAATTTTCCTTAACTAACGTCATTTGCACATTAAACAAACATCCGTGTGTTTTTGGTTGAGAGCAATTTTAGCTGTTCAGTAAGTGTGAAAGCTTATTTTGTGTGTGTTTGTGTGTGTTTGTGTGTGTGTGTGTGGGGGGGTGGCTGTGTGAGTGTGCGCGTGTGCTCTTTCATGTCTATTTTTGCAGTGTGTGTTTGTGGCTATTCTACGTGAACCCCGGGGTCAGTTTGAAAAGCTCTGCCCCTGAATGAGGCCTCTTCAGCTTCTATCTGTGCTTTGAAAACTAGTTGTCTCTCGGCCGCTTACACACGTAGACCCATCTAAGTGAATACAACATCTATTTACACCTTGTGCGTTTGATCATCAATTAGGCGCTCCTTTGATTATCCTTGTGTTCTGCCACCTCAATTAATTCTTAGCACTTATTGATGTCTGGATTTTTACCAGCTTTAAATAAAATAAACAAACTTTTAGAGGAATAAGTGTTTTTCCCCAACATTTTATCATATAATATTTACATTGGGTCCTTATGGGTCAGTCAGGCTGGGCAGATATTGCCTGCGTAATATCTAGACATGAAATGCATATAATATAATGAAGGCTTTTTGATGGCATAAAATAGCACATCTTATGCTAAAATAGTAGGTCTTAAGGAGTGGGGGTTTCTGCAGATGCCCCAGGTGGAACAGATGCTTGAAAGCTAACTGCCCCCTAGTAACAAGGCAAAATGTCCAGAGGCTTCTTATCCAAGCTTTCCAAGCCGCTGAGGGCTACTGAAGAAGGTCTACACGGCGGCTGGCCAGGCTACGGCCTGTCTGCAGTGCTTACAAGCAGTGGTGCCCCAGCGCTGCCCCACGCAGCCAGCCCCCAGAGGCAGAAAATAGCTTTCCAGGCCTGGCTGTCCAGGCCAGACACTGGGACCCCAGCTGGTGAATCTGTACATGAGGATCTACTAGAGGAAAAGAGGAAGCCTCTACAAAGACCCTTTTCCATGCGGCCACCTCAGCCATCCACGCCGGACCCCTTGTCGGAACTGGGACCAATCCTCCCTTATGCAGTTAGGTGTTGTCCAGCTTGGTGCCCACAGTTACCCGCTCTTTTAGTGGGGCGAGGAGGCTCAGACCAGTACTGCAACAGAGGTTCCCGTCTTAGAGCATGCTGGTGGTTCTGGAGGGACGGTGCGCCTACCCCCACTAACCCTCCACAATTTGAACCGATAGAGGGACTTTCAATAAAACATTTGACTTTAAATACAGTAAGGTCAGAGAACACTCCAGAAGGTATCAGGCTGCATCTAAGGTATGGGCCCTGAAGATCCATTTAACAGGTATATGTGAGCCAGTGGGGTGGACCTTCCGGCACACTTTCATCTGCTGCTATCTACGCATTATCATAGCGTTTGACACAGAGTCTTGCCTTAGATACATTTACTCACTAACATAATTAATGGGATTTATTTTTACAATGGTTAAACATTATAAATATTTTAAAAGAGATGTATGAGGTGCAAATACACATAGAATGTATTCAATAACTGCAATTTTGTAAATGGGAAATACAGTCACATGACTAGCATGCGACATTTACTGTGGAAATGCAGTTAGAGTGTATTTGATTGACAGGGAAACTACTTCTTGGCATGCATTTTCCGCATACAGGATATATCCACAGGCATGGGGCACTATGTAGGGGAAATGTGCTTAGTCAAAACCATGAGCGTAGTTTCCGAATATATCTGTCCGAGTGCTTTTAATAAATCAGACCTGCAAGAATATGAATGTCCACTCTGTAACCATTGGACCAGTTTTAAGACTACAGCTCTATTTTCCAACAGTCACACACACCCTTAATGCACACACACACACCAGTACACACACACCAGTACACATGTCAGCAGTGCAGCCGCCTGCTCACGTGTGTCTGTCATTAATCTGCTGATGATTGATGACTAGCGTTAAGAAGAGAACAAGCTGTGAAGTTAGTGCATGAATGCATCCCTCTTTACATATATCTATATATCTCTGTTTTTACACTCCCAACCCCCTTATGATTTCCAACTTCCTTATAATTCATCTCCTCTTTTTCTTTCCTTATAGACCAAACACTTGCTGTTGAGAGTCATCTGTGAAGTCCAGAGAGAGAGAGCAAAAGAGAAAAAGAGAGAGAGAAAGAAAGAGAAAGAATAAGGTGCCAGAACAGGCGGCTTCTGCGGCGCCACAAATGAAATCAATTTGAAAAGCGTTTAGGTAATTGGTTTCTAAACAGAATTCTGTCATGACCGTCTGCTACCTGTTTCCATTTGGCACTAGCGTGAAAATAACTCCCTGTACAGAGATGACAACAAAATCACCTTGTTCCTAATTCTGCACTCCTTCCTTCCAATCAGCCAGCTCAGGAAGCATCATTCGTTGACATGCAGACATCTGCATTTGAACAAACACATACACACACTTGCACACATATTACAAATCTCACAACCTCCGTGCCCAGTAGTGTAAGGATGATATGCATAGAAAATAATATACTTAGGATTTTTTTTTTAAACTAAGTAATCAAACTGAACCACCCAAGACATTCTGAAATTTGTTTTTTTTTCTATTAGATAGAATAATTTTCAGGCATAGGTGTCAAACACAAGTTCTAGCTTTAAAGCAAGTAGAGCTAAAATGTAGACCAACATTTAGAGAATTTGGCAGACGCCCTTATCCAGAGCCACTTACATTCATTCTTATTTATTTAGGGGGTTAAGGGTCCTGCTCATGAGCCCAACAGGGGTAACTTTGTGATGCTGAGAATCGAACCCACAATTTTCTGGTTAGCATGGCAACACCTTAAACACCTTAACCACTGAGCTACCGCCTACACCATCTACTGTCAATTTAAAAGAAATGCATTGTGCAACACAAAATCACAAACAATTTCTGATGAAGCATGTGTTTTGTTGTGTGTTGGTTTTCTAGTTATCAAGCTACAATTAAACTTAGCTAGCAAGATTTTAGAAGCCCCTTAAACAGTCTTAGTACACAAAATTATCTTTGCAGAAAGATTTGGTCCAAAATGTGATATTTTTATTATTATTATTATTTATATTTTTTAATTTCCATATCTAAAGTAATGACAGTGTCAGAAAAAAGTATGCTATATTTTTTTTCCTCAAGGGAAACATTTTTGTTCCTCAAGGGAAAATACAAATATTTAGAAGGCACAACAATATCCTTATGCCCTAATTAGCATATGTACCTTAAAGGACTTTTAAAGGTACACTACATCATCTACAACCTCTAAATAAAGGCAGGGGTGCCTCTAGCCATTCTGGGCCCTATAAAATAATTTCCAATACATTACTGCTATTACTGTTACTACTAATAGATCTCTGGGGGACCGCAAAATGCGGATCCTTAGAATCGTTCAAAAATTTGTACAAGGAATCACACTGGGTCATAAAATCAATAACAATGACCATTGAAATGACATTAAAATTCAGTTTTAATACAATCTACATATACCTAAACCTCGTTTGAATGATAATCCTTTATATCGGTATAAATCTGTTACTCACAAACACAAACAGACACACACATAATCAGACGGTTCACAGAGTCAAACACACACCCACACACACCATGGGGCAGTCAAATGTTAAAGGCAAAGGGGAAAATGTCCAAATCAAAAGTCAACAGGTTTTCCAGCTGCAAATGCCACACCGATGCCTTTTTTGACTCGGCATGATAGAGAAATGCATATGCATGAACTAAGCAACTTCTGAACCCAACAAAGTAAAGCTCTGGCTTATGAAGATTGGGGGAGCGTTAATGACTTCTTCGTTTTAAGCCGGCATAAGAAAGCTAGATTCCCCATGCTTGTAGTCCATGAGAATATTTAATACCCGTTATTAATCATTTTTAATCCGTTTGCTTTTAATTAAGAAACAGCATGTTGCTGTCCTATCAGCGCATGCCAGGGTGCAGATTAATTGTAGCTTAAGATAGCTCACAGTGATTGGTGTAATGTATTAGCTAACAAGACGGCGGCTTCTAAAGATACTTGTACACTACCTTGGGAAGTTGGCTCTACTCCAGGGCTTCTCCCCCTCTCTCTGCCCGCTGTTCCTCTATCTTCTTCTTTCTAGTGTCGCTCCCGTTTGAAGGCTAGAGCTGGAGAGTTGGGGACAATTCTATCATCTCAGCATGGCGCTTTTTTGTACCTTCATTACATGGCTGCCAGTTTTGCCCCCCAAGGTGGTGCGTAAGGATGCTTGCTGATGACAGGGTCATGGTGAAGGCATCTTACTCTGGGTCTGACTAACATCTGCCAACAAAGACCAGGTTATGAGGTGGAAAATTCCGCAGAAGTCATTGGAGAACTGCAGTGAAATGAATGTGTGTAGAGCTTGTAAAGACTTTTTTTGTCAGCATGAACTAATGTTCTTTAGGAAAGATTTACAGGAGTTCCAGTGTAGTAATGCTGTATTTTAAACATACTAACTATTCGTATTATTATACTATAGCATAAAGTATATAGTATTATAGTGTGCTGTACTGAACAAATTGTAGTAAACTGTAGTAGTGTGCACACCTCCAGCAGGTGAAGTCCTTCCAGTTATTTTGACTCTATTAAGCTGGTAAAATAAGTATTGCAGTTGTGTCAATTGCATTAATTACAATGATGTGAAGTAAAACATAGTGAAGTAAGATAAAGTATGGTGGTTTATAGTGTTGCAAAGTAAAATGAGGTTTCGGTATTGTAGTGAAGTGATGTGATGTGATGTGAAGTGAGGTGAATTGAATTGAAGTGATGTGAACTGATGTGAAGTGAAATGTAGTGAAGTGAAGTGAAGTGAAGTGAAATGTAGTAAAGTGAAGTGAATTGGAATGAACTGAAGTTTAATAAAGTGAATTATTAAGTTACAATGATGTGATGTAAAACATAGTAAAGTAAGATGAAGTATAGTGGTTTATAGTGTTGCGAAGTAAAATAAGGTTTCTGCATTGTAGTGAAGTGAAGTTTTGTGAAGTGAAGTGAAGTGAGGTGAAGTGAAGTGAAGTGAGGTGTAGTAAAATGAAGTGAAGTGAAATATAGTGAAATGTAGTGAAGTGAAGTGGATTGGAATGAAGTGTAATTTAGTGAAGTAAAATGAAGTGAAGTGAAATAAAATTTAGTAAAATCGAGTAAATGAAGTGAAGTATAGTGTGGCATAGTATTAGGCACTATAAGAAGTGATATGATTATAATTGTGGAGTGTGTCTGTGGAGGTTTTATTTTTTTAAACTGACACAGTATGTTGGATGAGAAGGTCTGGGGTGCAGTCAGTATTTCCAAGGGGTTGAGGTCAGTTGAATATTTTTGTGTATATATAGACATGTCTATAAGGATTACACAGATTTTTCCATTAATCAAGTACAAATAATTGTAGCACCATTTGTATAACCCTAATAAATGTACATTATTATAATGCAAATAGTAACTTAAATCTGTTGAAATTCACCTATTGTGTATAATCAAATGACAATTTGTGACACGATTCTCAGAAATCGGAAGGAAGTACATGCAGTACAACCTAAAGCATTTGTTAGGCTTCCTTGCATAAAGGGCGGCTCTCTTTGCATTTTAAGGGCTAATTGTAATTAATAATCACTCTGCCAATTCTACAGCTAAATCAGTGCTACATATGGTATTACCACTTGTCATTACCATCTTCCAGTTCTGAGTAGCTTCCATCATTTCTGGGTTAATTTCTGGAAGCTACCAATGGGTTATACCAATGGGTCCTTATCCGTTCCTTTCCTCTGCAGTGAAACTAGTTACAAAAGCCAAAATTTAAGCTAATATTTAGTCAATAGTTAGTCTAAATCCTTGGTGATTAAAAACACAGAAAGGATTTCTTCTCTTAACACTGATTTGTTGACTAAAAACGTAAGGAAACAATTATTAGGAAACAATTAATATTATTATTATTATTACATATTAAAAATAAATAACAAAAAGGGAAAAAAAAACCTTTTACTTATACTATTATTAAAATTCCAAGGCACAGAAGAAAATGAAAAGCAAAGATGGGCATGTGTGTGCTGTGTTTGAGCAAACCGCAGCAAACTTTACACTTCATTCGCCACTGAATGACTGAGCCTGTGATAGATGGTGGTACACGACTTTCCTGACCACACACACGTCACAGCCCAGTATCACTCTGATACACATCTATAGGCTCCTTACAGGCACCGGCTGTATTGCTTTTGGCGGGTGATCTATCCTTATCATTTTGATCAATCAGAAAGCAATAGCGCTCCCGGTGTGAGGGGGCCGAGGGCAGCCATTGGTAATTTGGTGTATGAATGAATAAATAGATAGATATTTCCAGCACTAATCTTTCAGGTGACTAAAATACTTCTCTCCTGTGAAGAAGCCTATTGTGTGTGATGAGAGTTTGATTGGATGTGTCCCCCGGGGTGCGCTCTCTATTAGCTAAGGTGGTATAACAGGTAATCAGGAGATAATTAAAAGGCTTCATTTGTGTGCATGCTATGGGGAGGAGGGAGGGTCTGTCACGGAGCATTGGACAGGCAGCAGGGATCGCACATGATACACTTTCACTAACACAATCGCTACGGCATGCCTAAAATGATTTAAGTTCCAATGCGTTTTCTGTTAAAAGCTTCTAAACTAACCAGTTTCTTGCTGATTTAAACTTTCTTATTTTTTTTTTTAAACCCAGTGATCAAAATTAGTATTACTGTATTAGTATTATTGTATAGTATTATTAGTATTATATATTTTAATTGCATTTGCTTCCATCATTTCTGGGTTGATGCTGGAAGCTCCCAATCGGTTATACATGTTCCTGATCCAGTCTTTACCTCTGCAGTGAAACTAGTTACAAAAACCCAAATTCAAGCCAGTATTTAGTCAATAGTTAGTCTAAATCCTTGTTGATTATTATTGTATTAGATATTATAAGTATTATTGTATTAGTATTATTGTATAGTATTATTAGTATTATATAGTATTTTAAATGCATTTGCTTTTTTAAATGTAAATACTGAAGCTTTACATGTGTAAAATAATGTAATCATATTTTAGAATGAAAATATGCCCTTTTTATCAGCCTATAAAGGTTAAAAGAGTGTTGAAAAAAATAATCAGACATTCAGACAGATGTTTAGAGCCAACTTTACAGGCCCCCTGCAAAAGAAAACCTTTAAAAGTCTTTTAAAAGCCAGTTTTGTGGCTGTTTACTCTTTATACCCCTCCACTTTTAATATAAATAGTCAACTTCAACAAACTGCTCATTATTTTATTTGTAACAAATAAGAAAAACTACTCAGTTGTGGCTACTAAATGCGAAACAAGCGGTGTGCCATTATGCAAGGCCATATCATTAACCAAATTAAAAGAAACACTAACAAAAACTAATTAAATGCAGTAATAGAGAAAACGAGAGAGCCTGTATAAATGTTGGGTCCTAAAGAGTTCACACATGAGTGAACAACCACACAAAAAAAACATTTGTTACAAGTGATGTCATCTAGCTGGATATTTCTACAGCCGAAATCTATTATGAAAGTAGCACTTTACACCCACTGATACATACTTTTAAGGAGATATAATGTCTTGGTCTTGGTGTGCCTGACTATCAAATGAATCTTTGATTCTCACCTCAGCCTTTTTTTAACAAGCACACTGCACTCCCCATGAGCCCCTATTGGCAGTGGTGGCTTAAAGGGTTAAGGCTCTGAATTGTTGATTGAAGAATCAGGGTTCAGGCACCAGAACCTCCAAGCTCCCACTGTTGCACCATTGAGCATGGACTTTAACCTTCTTTACTTTAGAGGTGGCGAATATGGCTGTTCCTGTACTCTGAACACAACTTTATATCCATCCCTAAGATGGGATATCAGAGATGTGGGGATGTGTTAGCTCAGTGATTAAGGCGCTGGACTGCTGATCAGACTATTGTGGGTTCAGTTTCCAGCACCACCAAGCTTACAATGCTGGGCCCCTGAGCAAGGCCCTTAACTCTAAACGAAATAAAAGATAATATAAATGTAACTCACTCTAAATCAGGGTGTCTGCGAAATGGCAGAAACGTAAATGTAAAAAAAGGATTTCACTTGGCAATAATTTACATATTAGAGACGCACCAATACCAATATTTTAAAATATTGAGTGGAGATATTTTATTTTTCGATTCGCCGAAACCGATACCAGTACGTATTTGGGATGTGGGATTATTTGTATGGCTCTGAGGTAACCCCTTATAAGGTTAATTTTCTGGGCTCAATTTATTGTTTCATCTTTAGATGTTTTACCTCATTACCCGTATTATAAGTGCTCATTTTTGGTCTTAATACTTTTGTGGAACAATGTTTGCAGTCTGCCATGCATACATTCTTATTAATTTTGGAATATTTTTATACCGCTGAGCCTGACATTCTGTCACTGTGGCACTAAAAGTTCTGTCAATGACTTCTTTGGTATAGAAATGTTTTAACGATTACTAGTAGGAGTAAATGAGCTCCGTATCGGGCCAGATAGCAGATACCAGTATTGGTTACGGTGCATCACTAGTACATGAATAGCTAAAAGCTTCTAGTCTTCTGTTGTTGCCTGCAATAAATTTGGTATTTAATATAATAACAGCATACGTTTCTGTTTATAACAAATCTACAACACATACTTTTATACAATAGTTGTTTATGTAGATCTAAACAACAACTGCATATTTTAAAATGCTACAACTTTAATAATTATGTGTCTATTTTGAATTAGAATTTTGCGTGTTTTTTTAACTTTAATTCGATAATATGCTTTTGTGGAATATGAAAGATTTGTAAAGCCTGCTCTTTAGAGCTGGACGTATAGGAAGATGTTTCAGATGTTTTATTTCAGTGCAGATTGCCTTTCATCAGTCTTTTACAGTTCTCTTATAATGACAGAAGACACAAAAACAAACTGTATCTAAATATCATGTTGTTGCTCATAGTGACAAATTGTTATTAGAATTATGTGTTTATCAGACCTCACAGATATCAGTTCCAACATATATAGATATAGATATAGCATGTATGTTACTGTACACAGAAGATGCGGCTATTTTGAAACCTTGTTGGATAGAGTTGACCACATGAGTGCCTCCTGCCAAACTGGTCAGCGATTAAGATGACATTAACAAATATGTCGATGTCTATTTTCTGCTCAATTTAAAGCCCTGCCACCATAAAGATTGCCTGCTCTCATTCTCTCCCTCTATAAGAGCCAGAAGAATACAAACACCAAACAAGGGAGAGAATGAGAAATGTGTTGCTTTGAGTGTGTATGAGATAGTCATGGGTAAGGGTCGCGCGCCCAATTGGGTAACGGACACAATCGATGCATGAGCAAGCTGCACTGATAAGGCAGAAGACAAGCCAGTGCACATTAGTGCAGCTCTCCAGAAGAACAACTGCCAGTCAACTGAAACACAACATCGAAATTACACCAATTCAGACCAATGTGTGTCTGGATTCAGCTGACCTGAGCCTTTAAACCTCTCCTACTTACCAATGATCATTATTAGATCCAAAAAATTCAATAAATAATTATGTTTCGGAAAAACATCCTTCCTTTGTTATAAATCATCAGTGGGGAATAGGTGGGATTAGTTTAAGTGAAAGTGGGCACCCACACACTAAGACTACTGACTAAACCTTGTTAGTCCATCCAAACATGCCCCTCTGGGTTTGTGGCACGCAGAGAGACTGATCCGAAAGTCCCTTTAAGCAACTAATCGGCTCAGTAATTACTTAAATGACCTCAGGCCTGAGGATCACTTGAAATAATTATAAATTAGGAGGCAGGGAAAGGAGCTCCTCATCAGGGAGAATCAGGAAGGGAAATCTCCTTGTTGGAGGCAGTCCTTCACACAGGCCCACTGGGGCTCCAGGCAGCCGGGAGCGCAGTCACACACTGCTCCAGATTCATCTGACTACAGTACATTAGAGGCACAGCTAGAAGAGCAATGTTATTGTACAGGTATCGAAAATTATGATGGAATCTCAAAAAATGTTTTGGGTTCATCCCCAGACACATTTTCACACTGGATGTTCTTTTCAACATATTTCCATTATAATCGTACTACACACTTGCTATGTTTTCATTACCCTGTGCTGATGCACGTTTTGAAATATCGCATTAGAAACAAGGAATAAAAAATGGTTTAATGCTCACGTGAGGTGGTTTACAAATAAATCCTGAAATAGTAAATATTAAACCCCTTTGACTAATCTATGTTTCCGCTGATGGTGTCTTTCAGGTTCATTTATAACAACATGGCTGCTAGCAGTTTCCTCTCTATTGTGCTTGCCTTGCTACTAGTTACTTGGTTACCAATACCACCATCAGCCACTTGAACACCTAAACCGAATTTGTATTACACCACTGCACAACTGCTTTTTACTTTTTTATTGTGAAAATCACTACACAAATTACATTTTGTACTAATTTGAAAAAGTAAAAACTTTTAAAGATCCTATAAAAGTAGCTTAATGGGGTTTAGTGCACGGACATATTGTTTTGACAATTTTTAAAAGAACACATCGTTCTGAATTTGAGAGAACGTGAAACAGTAATCGAACTCCAAACCTTGACTGTATAAGGAACTCATGCTGAACTTAAGTTATTGAATTATTTTTAATATTTAAATTACTTTACTGCACAAAGAGAAATTTGGCTATAAAAATTGAGGACTCGGAAATTAATTTTAATTAAAATTTAATAGGTTAAAATTTAAAGATAAAGAATAAATAGCTGCGTCCAGGTCATTAATGGGTGGATTAAAATAAATAAAAAAGAAAACAAAATGTAGGGTTTATGTTTACAGAGTTACCCGACATAAAACTATAACAATTTTTTAAATAAAATGCAACTGAATAAACAAGAAATTAATTTACTTATGGTACAAATCTTTAAAGTGACACAAACAGTCATTATTTATTATTTATTTGCATAACAAAAAGTTGGTAAGTGCATGCATGTGTGTCTGCAGGAGAAAAGTTTTATAGACAGTAAAATTATAGATGTGTGCACATGTATATCAAAGTGTCTATAGTATCACTAAATATGGGACTGTGTGTGTGTGTGTGTGTGTGTGTGTGTTTGGCATTTCTCAGCATGTGCTGCTGATGAGTCTTTTTCTGGGTAATGTGAAGCTGACTGTCTGCTCCCCGGACCCCCGGCCCATCAGCTGGGAGATTGATCTCTGTCAAAAGCAATCTGTCAAGCTGAACCCAGGCTGTTGCACACACCCCTGACACCAGATGCCTATTTTCAGCTGCGAATAAAATCAATTGCAGGAGAATGAAGAGCATAATCAGCTGCTGATTGATCTGCAGGCACCAAGATTGACACGTTTCCCCAGGGAACGGCCTCCAAAGGGTTACGCCGGGAGAAGATGAGATGGTTCAACACCGTACACACACACACACACACACGCACAAAAAAAATTAAGAAGCAGACAGAAACTTTGTGACAAAGACTTTGGCCCACAGCACATTGATGTGAAGCACAAAAATGCCAAATGATGAAATATTAAATTTAAGATGACATAAAACATTAAGCACAAATCATATTTTCTAGTATGTGTTTAAGATTGATAGAATTGTGATAGCCAAACCTTGTGATGTTATTGACATGACATGCTATTATTAGCTAATATTTATTTTTTTCTTCTTCTGTGAATTTACTTATTTAAACATAAAAAGAAAACGCAAAACCTCATTGTAAATTTCAATTTATTCGATGATAAAATTTGCATGACCGTCTTTAAGCCAAAAAAGAACAGAAAGTAACCTAAATTAAAGTTTACAAAACTAAACAGAGTGTAAAGTACATTTATTCACTTTACACTTACTCATTCAGCAGTCATCAAATACACTACATGGTCAAAAGTTTTTGGACACCTCACCAGCATACCCACATACGTCTGACTTCAACCTCTTTGGGATGAACTGGAATACAGGCACTGTAATGGCATGTACACTCGGAACAAAGGAGTTAGAACCAGACAGACTGGTTTATTTTGCAGAAACAACGCAAGTCAAAGGCTGGGTTTTAACAAACTTAGAGTCTTTGGTACGAACGAAGAACTTAGAGAGAACAGGATTACCCAGACCGGAATAAGCTCGGGAGTCCCTAGAAGCAACCTGGAACACTGGAGAAGTCTAAGAGTCTGGAACTCTTCTGGAAGTACTAAGTCTAGACAGCTGTGAAAACCTTTGAATCTTGGAAAGTTCAAGAACGAGTGAGTCCTTCTTCCGACGGCTTAGACCAGACCCTGACTGAGTGAAGGTGAGGTGCTTAAATGGTGTGTGAGTGTGATTAGGAAAATGTGAATCTGGTGACTGTGATGAAAACTCTGTAATGTGACTGAAATCGTGTGTCTGTGACAGACATCACCCAAGAATAAAAAAATCCCCACAGTCACACATCATAATCTGTGGAGGTTATTATTGGAAAATAGGTGAGACTAAATGTGAAATAGGAAAATAAAAAACACATAAATCATTTTGTCCATTTAGTGTATACAAAGCAATTATTTATATACAGAATATAAAGCATAACACAGTTAGTTTCTTCCTCACCACCTATAAAATGTACCCTATATATTTAGGAACCATATTTTAGCATAGGTTGCATATTTTGCTCTGCTACTCGGTGTGCAAAAGGATGCTGGTGGCAAAGTGCCTGGAGATGCGAGGGTTAACCTGGGGAGGGCCCTTGTAATGAGTAAGCATTCAGTGGCCGGGCAAAGATAAATGAAGCCGGCGCTGTTCTGCAGCAGTCAGCAGGAACCAGGGCCCGCGGCTTGTTTGGAGCAAATGGAGTGCGCAAAATATCAAAGGCCAGCGATCCAGAAGACGCCCTGGTTTGACAAATTTTAAATTAGCCAGAAAGAGAGAATGAGAGAGAAAAGGGAGAGAGAGAAAAGCAGAAGAAAGAAAGGTAAAATTATGCAATCTTTTGTGTTGCTCAACACAACTGAAATCCATACATTCTCTAACCCCCTCTCTTTTTTTTTTCTTCCTCTATCTCTCGTAATCATCTGCTATTATCGCCATTACGAAAACTGTTATTATTCCGACTGCCTTGCTCCAGGAATTGCAGTCGTCAGTTTGGGGACACAGGGATCTTTGAACGTTTATCTCTTTAACTGCTTTGCGGCTCTGGGGTACGGGTACGGTGATGAATTAGAAGTACTCTGTTAACCGGTGTAGATTTGTAGATTATGTATTTACGCTATATATTTTGCTTGCTTCATATAGGGAGTGTATATTTCTGCTTTACTTGAGTAAACAAGTCTAACATCTAACAATATTCTATCTAAGTCATTTAAAATTATTACAATTCATCCAAATCCATTTCACACACACACCCTTATTATAGTATGTACTACAAATGTAACATTTTTTTTAGATAATATATTAAGATAATAATACATGTTTATGTCACTTATACTGTACAGCACAGTGAAATTCTTTTTCGCATATGCCATATTGGTAAGTTGGGGTCAGAGCACAGGGTCAGCTATGATACAGCGCCCCTGGAGGAAGAAGGGTTGAGGGTTTTGCTCAAGGACCCAACAGCCGTTGGCTGCGATGGTGGGGTTCAAGCCCAGGTCTTCCTGATCTTTATATCAACAACTCAGCACCTCAACCATTGAGCCACCACTGCCCCCTGAGCCACCACTGCCCCAAAGATATGTTCCAGTATTATGACCAAATAAAGAAAAACTTTTTCTCTTACTTATTCATATCCAGATACTGTTTATACTTTTATCATAAAAAACCTTAAACACATGTGTATACAGATGTGTAACGATTAACCAGACTGGAGACCAAGAGTTTGTCAAACCCAAGCTTTTATTGAAAACAACTTGGAAAAGGGAAAGAGCTGGAGAGCAGCTGTTACTGTTACCCGATATCCAGGGAGAGTGCTGCAGCTGGATAGAGGCTGGCCGTAACCTGGAGCTGGAGGAACAGATTTTGGAGATTAGAAAGAAATCACAAGATCACAGCAGCAAGGTGTGTGGAGAAAGTTGTTGGAGAACTTGTGGTAATATAGGAATAGAAAGTTCTTATGTCATGTTAGTGAGACCAGACAGTGATTGTGTGTGACTACTGATCATAAATAGGTGTGTGTGTGTGTGTGTGTGTGTGTGTGTGTCTAGGGAACGAGCTGCAGATGCAGGTGATTAGAATTGGGGTGATTGAGTAAATTGCGTGGCAGAGGGAGTTTTGTGGTTGAGTGTGCTCGATGTGGAGGGACTTGGTGTTACCGTAGCAATATGTATGCTGTAAAAGTATTCTTATAATTTGCAATGTTATACCTTATTGATAACTAACGCCTTGATTGGTCCTGGTTGTACAGATTGGTATACGAATGTTTTGGGGGTTTTTTTGTACTTTGTACTAATGTAGCGGAGTTGAATCATTCATTTTTAAACAACTCGATTAATATAAAAGTGCTGCAATTAATTTATACTTAAAAAAAGTATGGAAATGAAAAAATCTACTCAAGTACTGTAATGAGATTATTTGTAATTAGTTACTTTCCACCACTGGTAGTAGTAAGGTGTTATATTTACTTCGTAGGGACTCTGCTACTTTATTACTTCCATTCAAGTTACTTTAAATGTTAATAAATTTACAGATACTTGAGTAATTCTTTTTATAAATAATTGTATTTGTACTTAAGTAAAAGTTTTTGGCTATTCTACCCACCTTTAAATGCTGACAAACTATATTAACAGTCCCAAGACACCAAATAGCTAATCACTAGCTATCCAGTGGTATTGGATGCTACTAGCGTTGTTATTTCTCATTACAGGCTTAAAACAATAATGATATCCTTTGTTTATATTATTTAAATTATATTATATTACACATTTTGTAACTCCTGAGAAATCATATCAAATAATTCATATAAATTGATGTTAGCGATCATCCTTAGCTTACGCTTCTTCTTATAATCCTTCATAAAAAAAAACATAAAGATGATGTTGCGTTTTGTTTCTAAAAAAACACATCTTTTGTAGAGTTAAAAATTACCACTAAAAGCTTGTAAACATAAAATTCTCTGTTGCTGGGAAATCACAGTGTGCTGGGCCCCTGAGCAAGGCCCTTAACCATGAATTGCTCTGTTGTATAAATACGATAAAAATGAAAGAAATATAATGTGAATTTTGGGCGCAGTGGTTAAGGTGTTGGACTGCTAATTGAAAGATCAGGGTTCGACTCCCAGCAGCATCAAGTTGCCACTGTCGGGCCCCCGAGCAGGGCCACTTAACCCCCAATTGCAGAGATTTATAAAAGAGATAAATGTAAGTCGCTCTGGATAAGGGCGTCTAAAAACCGCAAAAAAAGTAACAAGCCCAATGATGCCATAGCCCTTCATAGATGGGTGTGATTGGTGAAAGGGACGTCCGCCTCTAGTCTCTCCTGGTAATTAGATCATGGGCCAATCATGGGTATCTTTAAGCTCACGCATGCAGAAGATTGTAGATAACATTGTTCTTTGTGTGCACATGAGCAGTAGCTTAGAAACATAACCTTGCCTTAAAGGACGTTAGTCTTTCCCATCTGTGGCTCATTTTCTAAAAGTATAATAGAAAATTGTATTCTCAAAGAATGTTATGGGGGAAAATTATTATCAATAATAATTAAAGAAAGGAGAAATATTTCTAAAAAGGATAATAAATACAAATAAATGAACAATTAACAGACTTCTAACACAAAGTGAGAGCAGGAAACTCTGGCGATGTTCGGACAGAGACGGAAACCAATGAACAAAACAGGACAGAGTACGGTGAGTGATCAGGGACAGAATCAGAAAGGCTGTGACAGTTAAATGTGTTACGCCAGGGCTCACAGAGAGGCTGCAACACTCCTGGAGTCCCATCAGACAAAATCGGCGGCATGGCTAGTAACCACAACAATATACTTGACAGCCCATGTGTGCAGTAGCGCTCGAGGTGGAGCCAGCACCAATCGTCAGCAGCTAGAGGGTGGTGAATATACAGGGTGTAAAGACAACAGATGCGTGGCTTGCGTTTCTGGCCAACAGCAGCCAGTCAATCACTTCTCTCTTCACACACACACACACACATACACACACAAATGCATGAATACATGAGGATGTCAACCCTCCGCCTTTCAATAAAGATCTTGAATTTCTTCTTTTCATTTTTTGAAGAAGCATTTTGTGTGTCATGTTGTTGAATTCATGCATTCTGTAATTCTTGTTCTAGCTTTTACAGACAATATTGCTAATAGTTATCTGTTAAGCAGCTAAGTAAGTAACTATGACACTAATCCTGGGCTACGATGGGAATAAACACCTATGTAAATTTTAGCTTGATGTGCTCTCTATCAATTTATTTATCTATTCTTATCAGGATAGACAGATGGACAGACAGACAGACAGACAGACAGATAGATAGATAGATAGATAGATAGATAGATAGGTCTTTAACACACACTCATCCTATCTATCTATCTGGTAAGACAGATAAATAGATAGACAGACAGACAGACAGACAGACAGACAGATAGATAGATAGATAGATAGATAGATAGATAGATAGATAGATAGATAGATAGATATGATGAGTGTCTATCTATTTATCTATCTATCTATCTATCTATCTATTTATCTACCTGATCAGACAGACAGACAGACAGACAGACAGACAGACAGACAGACAGACAGACAGACAGACATAGACAGATAGATAGATAGATAGATAGATAGATAGATAGATAGATAGATAGATAGATAGATAGATAGATAGGTCTTTAACACACACTCATCCTATCTATCTATCTGGTAAGACAGATAAATAGATAGACAGACAGACAGACAGACAGACAGACAGATAGATAGATAGATAGATAGATAGATAGATAGATAGATAGATAGATAGATAGATAGATAGATATGATGATGAGTGTCTATCTATTTATCTACCTAATCAGACAGATAAATGGTCAGCCAGACAGATAGATAGATAGATAGATAGATAGATAGATAGATAGATAGATATGATGAGTGTCTATCTATCTATTTATCTACCTAATCAGACAGATAAATGGTCAGCCAGACAGATAGATAGATAGATAGATAGATAGATAGATAGATAGATAGATAGATAGATAGATAGATAGATAGATAGATAGATAGATAGATAGATAGATTAAAAAACACATAAACATCTTCAACATGCTCATCCATCCAAGTGCAATAATTGAATCTTCAATTACGTTGAATAGCTGGGGAGTAAAATAACAGGGGACATTAGGGAGGGCTTTAAAGCACAGATTATGAAACACTATGCACACACAGCGAGTCTGTAAGCTTTTTGTTGTTGTCTTTTTTTCAGTCTCATTTCCCCTTCCCCCATTTATATATTTTACTGCCTAAATTAGGAGGCTTCGCTCGCCTGGTAAAGAGTTTTCTTTTACTAATGTCAATTTGCAGCCTAGCAAGAGCCACGTCTAATCTTTTCCTACTCATTACACACAATTTCTAAGTCGTTTGGCCAACACAGCGATTGGCTCCTTGCTGTGTGTGCAGTGAGGGGTGCTGTGATTGTTTATTATTTATTTATTTATTTATTTACTTACACCAGCCTCCACCACTGTTTTCGCAAAGCCCCATTTTCTGTGTTTTCTATGAATAATCAGAGCCCACCTCCAGTGCTGGAACTGTGTGCTCTGCAGAGACAGTGTGTTAAACTGTATACACACTCACACTACAGGAGACTCTGCATCATCTTAGTGCAAACATGCAGAGTAGGCACACCCCAGTGCACACATGTGGATACACATCTGTATCAGCACAGCACAACACAGTCATGACATTAAATTCATAAACACAGAAACATAAGCACTAATGCAAGAACACAACACACCTAGGCTTCATTAGCTACACTTATTGACAGTTTGTTTTTGTTTGGCTGGTTATGCTATTATTTATTGTCTATCTGTCTGTCTGTTTGTCTGTCTGTCTATTAATTCATTCATTTATTTATTCATTCATTTATTCATTTTTGCATTCATTCATTCAAGTGTTTGGAATTTGGTTGTGTTTGTTTATATTCAAGCCTTTCTTCCTTCCTTCCTACTTTCTTTCCTACATACCTACATCCCCTCCTTTTTTCATTCCTTCCTTCCAACCTACCTGACTACCTACAGTCAAGCCCGAAATTATTCATACTCCTGTCAAATTCTGAGTTAAAGTTACTTTTGTTCAACCAGCAAGTTTTTTTTTTGACCGGAAATGACACAGGCTTCTCCCAAAAGATAATAAGACGATGTACAAGAGGAATCATTGTGAAAAAAAAAAATATTTCTCAGCTTTTATTTACATTTGAACAAAAAGTGGCATGTCCAAAATTTTTTATACCCTTCGCAAACTGTCACAGTCTATGGGAAAATCCAAAGTTCTATACCATTCAAAATAGTCCAAGCTGTTCCAAAGCATTCTAATTACCCTGATTCATTGGGAACAGCTGTTTTAATCAACTCAACAGGTGAAAAACAGAAGCTCTCTGCTGTTGGTTTGTGGACAGTCATGGCTAAGACAAAGGAGCTCACTGAGGACCTGCGGCTGCGCATTGTGGCTGCTCACAAGCCAGGAAAGGGCTATAAGACGGTATCTAAATGTTTTGAAGTTCCAGTGGCTACAGTGCAAAGTATTATTGAAAAATACAAGCTGTTCCGCACTATGAAAAATCTCAGAGGACGTGGTCGGAAGCCAAAAGTGACACCTGTGTTGGCCAGGAGGATAGTGAGAGAGGTAAAAACGTATCCAAGGATCACCACCAAGGCCATCCTGATAAATCTGGGCTCTGCTGGTGGCAACATCTCAAGGCAGACAGTGCAACGGACACTGCACACCGCTAGGTTCCACAAACGCAGACCAAGAAGGACACCACTTCTCCAGATAAGGCACACAATATTGTGGGCTTGACTGTACATGCCTATCTACCTACCTACCTTTTTTCCTTTCTTTCTTTTCTTCCTACCTCCCTACCTACATCACTCCCTTCCTTCCTCCATTTTGACCTACCTACCTACATACTTTCCTACCTACCTACCTACATCCTACCTACTTCCTTTCGACCTACTTACCTACCTACCTGACTACCTACCTCCCTATTTACCTATATATCCTTCTTCCTTTCTTTCTTTTCTACCTACCCAACTACCTATCTACCTACCTTTTTCCTTTATTCCCCTACCTACCTATCTGAATACATCCCTTGCTTCTTTCCTTCCTTCCTTCCTTCTGACCCACCTACCTACAGTACCTACCTACCTACTTTTGATTCTGTTTGTATTGCTTTGTAATTAGACATCATTTTTATATTTTCATCCTTTATTTCTTAATTTATATGTTCTGTTTTGTCTGTAATAAACATTAATATCTTGTTATTTCATGAAGTTGTTGTTGTCATTGTTATTATTATTGATATCTGTACTAGTGATAGTAATCGTAGCAGTGGTAGTAAAAGTGGTAGTAGTAGTTATTGCTGACATATACCAGTAATAACAACACCAAGGTTGTACTCTGGGCAGACATGGTGCTTCCCGGATACATAAGCTCCACCTCTTACTGTCTATTTTGCCACCAGGGCAGCTCATGACTATCAAAAGCTTGGCAGGACAAACAAAATTAATTAAACAGCACCGTGTTTGACACCTAGCTGTCTCCATTTAAAAAGCTATTAAAGCACAAGCTGACATCCTGTTTCAAGACACACACACACACACTCACACACTGCCTATTGTCATGGCTGACAGAGAGAAGGAGGAGGGAGAATGCAGCAGATTTATAAAGCGCAGACATATTTACATGCTTAACCTCCAGCAAGCCAACAGCTCAGCATTCAGCAGCATGCACACTAATAAAACAGCACCGCTAATGGTGTAGAAGCATAATGGAGTGCAGTGTGGTAGAGTGAAGCGCATGTGGAGACATGAGTGAGCGCTTAGAGACAACTGACTGAGAAGAAGATGACTAAGTGACCTTTGCTCCTCTTAGAAAGAGCTTCATTTTAGGAACTGAAAAGGCGTGATCTCCTGCCTGTAAAAAAGCCTCAGATTTTCAGGAGACCACACACCTGTACAGCATGCCGAAGTGTCAGAGGTCACGGAGAGGTGACGAGGGGATGTTATGGTGAATGAGGATGGAGGAGGAAAGAGAATAAGGAAGCAGATCTTTCACTGGTCACTGAGATGAGAAAAAGGAAGGTCATCCAAAGCTGACACATCATCACAACTGTGTATGAGTCTGAAGCACTCCTCAGATGTTTTAGACTGCATACACAGCATACAGCATACACCACTAGGGGCAGTGGTGGCTAAAATGGTTAAGGTGCTGAGTTGCTAATCTGAAGACCTGAAAACACCTGGGTTCAAGCCCCACCACCAGCTAGCCAACCACTGTTGGGTCCTTGAGCAAGACCCCTAACCCTTCCTGCTCCAGGGGTGCTGTATCATAGCTGACCCTGCGCTCTGACCCCAACTTACGATGGGATATGCGAAAAACACTGCATTTCATTGGCTCTGTACATACCCATTGAACAATGACAATGAAGTTGTCATTTATATATATATACACACAAATTTTATTGCTGCTTGAAAAAGAACTAATATGTTGAAAATTACCTTAGATGTTTTATTGTGTAACATTTTAGAGAGGAAAAAAAGAGGGTAATACTAGAGGGTAAAAAGTTGATACGTCTAAGTGCTATCTGGTGTGACTTTCTAAACCCCAACTCACGTTTGAGTGGGTTGATATGTTTTAACCTAAAAAATTTCATGTACAATATCTAAAACAAATTTTAGTTGCATACATCTGCACTGAATACGAACAGTAGGTGAACTATACGGTATGGCCAAAAAGCTTGTGTACAACTTAATTAACCAGCACACCCATAACTGCCTTCAGCCAATTTACTGCCACCAAGTTGTGGAAGTGGCAGCACAGTGGTTAAGGTGTTGGACTGCTAATTGGATGATCGGGGATCGATTCCCAGCACCACCAAGATGCCACTGCTAAAGTCGGTTTGGATAAGGACGTCTGCCAAATGCTGTAAATGTAAGTTTAAGACACACAATTGTAAGTTGTGGCATTACATTATTTGGTATGCGGGGTACACACTAAAGGAATTGTATGAGATTTTAAAAATGTGAGACCACTTCTTAGTTTGAGTGGTGTAAGGTGTGTGTGTGTGTGTGTGTGTGTGTGTTCTCCACGACACATCAGGATGTCAGGTCGTAAATATTCAACATAGTTAATTTAAGTTGTACAGTTACATGATGGGTTTCTGGCTTTAAAATGTAGCTCTATTTATTAATTATCATTAAAATGGTGAATTTCTCTCCTGATGGTTCTTTTCTATAACAGTAAATGTGGTAATAAAGAGTTAGTTAATGCATTAAACTTTTTCCATCTGATGGGTGATATGAATTTGATAAAGCAAATTTTTCAAATATTTTTTACTCTAATCTGTTTAATCTGTATAGGAAAACTAATGATACCAGCAACATCACAAATGGGGTCAAAAGTATTAGTAGTGTCCAATATTTAATATTTACCCCTTATTTAATTTGAAATAATAAAATGCGACTGACAAAAACAGAACAGTTTTGTTTAAAAACTGTTCATTACATGTGTCTTCTGATTTTATGATCATTCTTAAATATTATACAAAAAGAGACATTAGTGTTATTAACCGATTCAGAGGAGTGGTCACATGATCAACAAATAAACTATTCTAGCCTGAAGACTGTACCAACCATGTCTGTTTCCACTAGCCTAAGAGTATGAGGCTGTCATGTGATAAACGAACGACTCGATCCCAAACACTAGGAAGATTAATTAACGCTTACTGTAGAGAATATCGGATGTTGCACATGCGCGGTCAATACAAAACAAATGTATCGTTCTCTCAAATCACTCTAAGAATTTGTTCAAAACTAATGAATAGTTCATGAACAACACATAACTAATCCCCACACCAACCCCACAGTCTAGTAGAAAGGCTTTGCAGAAATATTGAGGGTATTACTGTATAGGGTTACATTTACATTAGTAACATTTGTCAGATGCTCTTATTCAGAGCAACTTACATTTATTTCATTTATACAAATTAGCAATTGGAGGTTAAGGGCCTTGCTCAGGGGCCCAACATTAGTAACCTGGTGGTGCTGAAAATCAAACCCAGGTCTTCCAATTAGCAGTCCAATACCTTAATCTCTGTGCTACCACTTCCCCAGGTAAAATGGAATGTGGAATAAGATGTTCAAAAACACCTATGGGTGTGATTCTCAGGTGTGCCAATCCTTTTTTTATATAGTGTTTATTAACATACATTCATTTTTATCAATCTGAATGAAGTCAATCCAATTTTTGCATGATAAACATACCTACTTTTATACATATGCTAAATACTGCAAACGGATTTACAGTATTTCTGCATTACATTTAGTCTGTGACCGGTTCTTTTCCAGCATATGTCATGTATAGGACACAAAGCATTAGTGTAAGATGTATTGAAAATAAACGTACGCATTACTGCACTGCACACGGATTCAACAGTGATTGTAAATCCGAAAATAGGAATTAATCGTCTTCAAATTTTCATTGTCTAATGTTTTATTTTTCATTTCTTTATCATTTTTGCTATTTACCTATTGGATATGATAGAACCATCTGGTTGATTATTACCAGATTGGATTAAACATATTGATTATGTAATGAAGAAAACCAATCTTATTTGTGAAATACAGCTTTATATTTCTCCTGTATGTGGTTTACCACTCCAATTACACCTGATGTCTTCAGCAGTTAGACAGCTTTAATCATTCTCCGGACAGGCGACTGTTGGACAGATACACACGTCAACTGAAACATGGCAGCCAGCTATTTCACTCGACTGCCACTCACAAGCATCATGGACCACTGTCACTGCAGACAGACATCGAAACCTGTCCCAGGAGATGGAACTTATCTGTTCACACACACAACCAGATCAAGAGTGAAAAGGCTGAGCACTGTGTACGCATAAATATGTAGAGAACACACACAGACACATGCAGCATCCGAATGTAAATATCAGTGGAGGCTGGTGTTAAAAAAAAATTAAGTTCAAACTGGACAAAATATTGAAAATGTCCACTTTATTTTAAAATATTTATCCAAGAATGGAATAATTGTAACATGAAACTGTGAATTTAAGATAAATGTGAGTTGATTATCAGTGAATAGGTTAAAAGACTTATTGATATAAATCAGCCAGTTATATTAATACAGTTCAGTGAGTCTGTAATAATAGTTGTCCACTGGAGAAAGAGCAATAGGATAAATAACATCACAACGGTTTGATTACATAAGCAAAAAATATAAAAACAGTATTGATTCGCTAACAACAAAAATAGCAGGAATTTTATACCTAGCCAATTGGAGCTCACACGCAAATCACATGCTTTTCAAAAGTTTACAGACCTATTTACACTCTTCGTCTGGCGCCCCGCACATACAAACAAAATTCAGTTTTGCAGTACAATTTTATAGATTTTGCAATATATAATAATATGACTAACATTGGAAAAGTCTTTTTTAATGGTTTTATTATGTTATTAATGTGCCATATATATTTAAATTATTGTTAACATGGTAAGTCGCTTTCGTCTTTTGAAGCGGCACCCTAGCGCCCCCTATCGACCGGCCACCACTGGTGAATACACTTCAAAGGCTGTCTGACACATCCATGGGTTCAAACAGGGACATATTCAACACCATAGCGACCTGTAGCTTTAGCTGGTCCCACACAAAAAAAAATTCATTACCTTCAATGGCGCTGAGAGCTATTCTTGGTATTGAGGTAATTGTGACTTTCATTAAAGAAATACAAGAATCGGGAGATGAAATGAAATTGCCTTATCATTCAGAGGAGCAGAGTTTGACATTTGATGGGGCCCGTATGCCCATGCACACACCCACACACCACAGACACCAAGATGCACACACACACACACAAAGCATGTTTTTTACAGGACAAAATTGTCCCTGTTCCTATAACTGCAGGCTCTCCTAGCCACTATTAGCCTCTGAACATTGAAAAAGAAACTGTCCAAGAGAAAAAGGGAAAAGATTACAGGACAAAAAAAAAGAGACAGGGTAAAAGAAAATGAAAGAGAAAACGAAAAACTCCAAAAGATGGGGCTATGATGACAGAACAATCCATTCAGCTGGGATGAGCAGGACAAATAGGACCGGGCAGATAAATGAAAAGACTGAAAAAAATTAAGGAAAAAAAGGTCATCCAGGGAAAGTTTAGGACAGAGAAAGTACAAGGCATGACAGGGCATGGTATTGCAATACCGAAACCTGGCTCTCTTTGCATCAAGCTTAACAGATAAGACATTATTTAAATCTTGATTAAATTCAAAAAAGGAAATCATTTTTTAGCTGAATTTTGTACAGGTCAGATTGTAAAAAAGAATGAAAAATATTTTTCTAAATTAATTGTTGAGATCATGTTAAGATGGCAGCGAGAAAGGACTGCAGTGTTCAAACCACCTGCTTGAGACTTACATGGCTACTAAGCAGCTGTTAGACTGATGTTGGCTTGGCATTTGGTGGAAAATATATTGTACATATGCATTCTACACTAGCTCAGATCTCAAAAATCATCATACACAGTTTTTACATGAAAGAAGTCCTACGATTGCATGAAAGTAAAAAAAAAGTTATGTAAGAAAAAACTATACTAGAAAAGGATATTATGCCATGAACTTTTTTCAGGACTGATGGAGTTATGCATTTATTTGTCCTCCTGTTTTGTAGAAAACTAGTTTACCCCAAAGATTCTCAATGGGGTTAAGGTCAGGACTTTGTGGTGACCAATCCATGTGTGAAAATGTTGTCTCATGCTTTCTGAACCACTCTTTTAGAATTTGATCCTGATTAAATTCTGTAATTGTCATCTTGGAATATGCCGTATTATCAAGAAAAAAAAAATCTTTCTTCAATCCTCTTCTCTTACACTGATGCACCAATCACTGGAACCGGGTAAATCTAGACTCATCAGACCACATGGTCTTCTGTCATTGCTCTGAAATTACCTTCACTATTAACACTGTTATTTTTTTAGGATTTATTGTTACCAAATGTTTAAGTGATCACGATCATTTAGGATTCACATTTCTTCCTCAAAGATGATGGTTCCCCACATTTTGTCCAGTTTTTAATATTGTCTTGGACAGTTCTAAACCCAATTTTAGTAGTTTCAGCAATCTCCTTAGATGTTTGCTTTGCTTGATGCATGCCAATTATTTGACCCTTCTAAAACAGATTAACATCTTTTTCATGACCACAGGATGTGTCATCCAACATGGTTATTTAAGGAATAAGAAGACACCTGGGTTAAACAACTTGTTGCTAACCGAAGCATAATCATCCACACAGTAATAATCCAACAGAAGGCTCTCCTATTTGCTTAGTTAAATGCAGGTGGTGATTTTTTTTTTGGACAAAAAGTGTATTTGTACATGTATATTTCTGTTTGTACATAGCTTTCCCAGTCAAACAAATAAAAAAAAATCAGAATATCAGGTCAGGTCGAGCTCCTTTCTTCTCTCTGCGCAGCACAGCAGTGTAGCACATCGGCACATCACGTACAGGCAGAGAGCCACAAAAATGAAGCCCTCCCTCTCTTTTCAGTTGTGTTTGTCTTGGCGTGGTAGAGAGTGGCGATGAACAAAAGACTATGCTACCTGTGCCAAGAATTTACAACTAATTATCCAAAAGACAAAGGGTAAATATACAACGTCTTGCTAACATCCATGACTCATGAGCTACCATGTAATAATGTAACTGGATTATTTGTTGAAAAATTAGACAACATAAAGTAATTAGGTGAATGTGAGAAAGTAAGTCGGAGTTGTGTTAGTATATTTAACGTGTATTAAATAAATATGAGAAGTGCTCTATTTTCCAATTGTCTGTGCCTCAAAATGTCTGTGCACGTCCCTGTCTGTAGGTCTCGTAGATGCAGAAATGTCTGTGCACGTCCCTGTCTATAGGTCTCGTAGATGCAGAAATGTCTGTGCACGTCCCTGTCTCTATAGGTCTCGTAGATGCAGAAATGTCTGTGCACGTCCCTGTCTATAGGTCTCGTAGATGCAGAAATGTCTGTGCACGTCCCTGTCTGTAGGTCTCGTAGATGCAGAAATGTCTGTGCACGTCCCTGTCTATAGGTCTTGTAGATGCAGAAATGTCTGTGCACGTCCCTGTCTATAGGTCTTGTAGATGCAGAAATGTCTGTGCACGTCCCTGTCTATAGGTCTCGTAGATGCAGAAATGTCTGTGCACGTCCCTGTCTATAGGTCTTGTAGATGCAGAAATGTCTGTGCACGTCCCTGTCTATAGGTCTCGTAGATGCAGAAATGTCTAAGGTTTGTGTGCACGTCCCTGTCTATAGGTCTTGTAGATGCAGAAATGTCTGTGCACGTCCCTGTCTATAAGTCTCGTAGATGCAGAAATGTCTGTGCACGTCCCTGTCTATAGGTCTCGTAGATGCAGAAAGCCATCTTTAATGCCAGCAGATGTGAGTCAGTAAAGCAGCACTATAAGTTTATAGCAGTTGGGGTTTTTTTTTAGCTGGTATTCATTAACTGTGACAGTCGTATTGATTTGATTCTCCTATCATTTCTCTAATACTGATAAACCCAAAGCAGATAATTATATCCTGCATACACAGCTTTAAATTGCATACTGTCATACTTAAGAGTATGTCACTGTCATTGTCAGCATCACTCTTATAGGCACATCATAAGGTATGCAAATGCTCTCAGCCCGGAATTTTCTGTGTGCACTTGCAAATGTGAGATTGAAACTTGAATGGTTGTTATCGCTTGATGCCAGAACTGACTAATTCTGGGATCATCAAGAAATTTCCTGTAGGAAAATGGGTACATTATTGTTATACTACTTGAGGTCAGAGGGCATTTCTGTCCAATGATTGATGCACACAGTGACTCATTCACTGACAGACTCACTATCTGACTCAGTAAGCTATACACACTATACTATACACTTCTGTTAACTCATTTCATTAAGCACATCAAACCGTTATTTGGTTTGTGCCTTTGGTGAAACGCTTAAAAACTCTGATATTGAAAATCTAGAAAGCAATTTATTAATCAAACTGGGGAAACAGCAGCAAATCTAATCATTTTTATTTTTCTCTCCATTATTCGAATAACTTATCAAAATAATTTGTTTTATTTTTGAATTAAGGTCACATAGCATGACCAGGGACATCACTAGCAAGTCTAGGAAAGAATATCAGGTTGAGCCCTCCACCACACCACACCCATTGTAATCTCTGGGGGCCCCTAAAGTTCACACACCCTTTAAAAAACTCCCCCCTGCCCCTAGCAGCACCCCTAACTGTCACTAATACTATATAGTGATTTAATTTTTGTAAGTCACTAGTCGCTGTTTTACGATGTCAATAGTAGGTGCTTCTATCACTGGTTGTCATAGTAACAAAAATTTATGTGGGTGTTCCACCAGCATTCAACTTAACAATAATACAAATTTAGTCGCTACACCAAATTGCTTCATATTTGCATGAAATTAAATTTACATTTACATTAAAGTTTACAGCATTCGGCCGACACCCTTATCCAAAGTGAGTTACATTTATCTCTTTTATACAACTGAGCAATTGGGGATTAAGGGTCTTGCTCAGGGGCCCAACAGTGGGAACTTAGTGGTGCTTGGAAGCAGTGGTTAAGGTGTTGGTAGCTGTTCAACACCTTAATCACTGCGTTACCACTAACAAACATCTAGTTACCTTTATGTCACTTTTATCGCAAATAGTCGCCTTGTCACTGTATATGTAAACATATCATATGGTTTTTGGTAAAAATAAAAATGCTTTACTTTATGCTTTAAATTGACAGTTAAGTTGATCATAAAAAAATGAATAACTACATTTAAAATTTACATATTTATTTATTCATTTTACATTTACAGCATTTGACAGACAGCCTTGTCCAGAGCGATGAACATTTATTTTTTTTATACAACTGAGCAACTGGTGGTTCTGGGAAATGAACCCTGATCCTGCAGGTATCAGTCCAGCACCTTAACCAATGAGCCACCACATCCCTCAGCCTGATAAACGAGAAGATACAGCGAGAACTAAAACAAGAGTTAAACAAGTGTATTCATTTTCAAGAAATAATCAGGGAAAGTAATTCTGCAGAGTTAAATGATTTCGGTTATCTACTTGAAAATGTCAAGATAGGATGTTCATTATTTTAACAGTCTTTTAATACTGTTAACACTAGAAAGAAAATATTATTTTAACAGTGGTGTGTATGAAGAGTTGAAAAAGAAAAAGAAAGTGGTAGATCAGAGCCTATGTTACTGTATATCAAACACACGGAGCCAACAGCAGACAGGAGTAATGAGTGAGTGTGCCATACTCAGCACTTTCTTCTTACTCTTACTCTTTCTTTCTTTCTCTCTCTCTCTTTCTCGTTCGCTCTGTCTTAGCTGTGTTAGCACAACACTTTTAGAGGTTACCATTCAATTAAGCCCGGCTACACATCTCAGGCCAGACAAAGAGCCCTCATCATCCCCTTCACCCCTCTCCAACGCCTTTCCCTTCTACCAAACTTGTAATTACAATGTTCTACACTCTGCTCCACCATGACCCACTGTAAAATATGACCATCAATTCTGCCATTATCTCCTCATCTGGATTCCTGGCTGATAGCTGAGATTGTGCAGCCCGTGCCGAGCGTCAGGATGAAGAATATCACGCCGCTATCTGCCGTAATGAATTACTTTAACTTTTCACCTCGCGAAGCTGCGCTTGGACCAACTACCACAAATCATTTTTTTTGTCTTTCGCTTTCTTTGCACCCCAGTCTTTTAACAGCATACACTAAATTAAAACCATAAAGTCAGCCAATTTAGGAAGTTGCTGCTACAGCGTTCGTTTGATGAAAGATATGGATCATGTAGACGAAATTTGGCTGTAACTATAGAAAATAAAAAAAAGCACCAAGATGCATAAAGAAGAAAGAATATATATCTTTTAAATGCTTAGAAAACTCGAGCACATCCATCTCGAGGACATCCATCATGACATTCTAACCGTGTGTGTGTGGGTGTGGGGATGTGAACTGTCGTCTACACCGCATCGTTCTATGCATTTAGTCTGAATCTGTGCGTTCTCTTTCGGGAAAAAACCTTGACCAAACATGTTTTTTCCACCTCATCATAAAACAATATGAGGGTATAGTGTAGAATTGACCATTGTTCAAGGTCATTTTGCTTTCAGTGCATTATGGTTTGGCGAATATCCTTTCACAGCCATGTCCTTGGTCTGCAAGGCACCTCAGTTAAAAAAAGGTCTTTAAATTCACCAGTATTTATTTATTGGAATGCATACAGATTCCAGGAACGTCGCTGCACCCGACATGCACTTGGTTTTTTTTGTGAATGCGAGCCAGATTCGGAAGCCTTTTGTTTGCTAAGGTTTGCTATCCTTGAATGAACTGACAAGTATTTTAATAGCATGGTGTAAATGCCAGAGCAATAGGGGTGTTGAATAGAAACTAGCCTGCTATAATCTTCAGGGATGCACCTTGACCAGCAAGGGTCACAAGCCATCTGAGCCGGCCATTTCTAACTTTTGGCTTTTCTGTAAATAGTTGGAATTTTGCAACTGCAAGATAAACTATTTTACCTCCCTTGCTAATTTCTCATAACAGTTGTCCGTCATTGCAGATGAGCACTGTCCATACTTATACATTATTAAGCCAAATTAATATACCACAACAACAACTTACAACACTCGCGTGCCTATACAATAAAGGAAAAGATACACACAACTTACATATCTGTTACAATTAAAATCATGTTTCTTGATGTTTAAGAGGTGACCTGACAAAGCTATTCAGATTGTTAAAGCCAGAATCATTCCATGTTTCTTTACTCATATGAAAAAGTTAACACAGCCAACAAAATAGCTTGTTGTGTTTAGCTCTCTTACTGATAGCGCTCATAGCAAATCTTCTGGCCTTTGTTAGTGAATCCAGTGTTCATATGTCTGTAAAAGTGAGCTTTAAAATGTGTGTTTAAAAGATCAGCAACAATAATAAGTCAAGCCGGGTCTCCTTTATTTATATAGCGCTTTTTAATAATAGAGATTGTGTCAAAGCAGCTTCACAGGCTCAGTCGGGGAGAAAAACCAGTAGGTTATTCCATGCTGCAGCAAAGTTTCCATGGGCTTGTCTGGATGGCTGTCGAGAAGACAAGGTCATCACTGAGAAACTGCCAACTGGGCTGGAAATAAGAAGGAAAACGGGCATATCAGCGTAGACGCAATTCCTCCTATGATATACGAATACATTGTGTGTTATTGGAGGTGTGCCAACATTAATTTTTAGTTAAGATTCATTTTAATACCCTGGAAATTCATGATCGAAACTCTGTGAGTAGCAGTGAGACATCACTAGATCCAGAGGATGTCACTAAAGGTTAAAATTTGATTGGCTGATGATTCTGTCGTTAATACTAATACACAAATCAGATGTCTTTTAACTAAAGGGTAGCGCTATCCGAAGTGCTGCCCAGACCTTTATAATGTAGGATATTCTAGTTTAACCTCAGCAAAACTAATTTTAGGCATTTTTAATGGATGTTAAACTAATAAAAATTAATTAATTTATTAGTTAATATAATTAAAAGTAATATAAATCATAAAGAAAAATATTTTTACACAATTTTATTTTTTATATGGTCAGAAGAGAAGGCCCTGATGGCCAACCACTGATTAACATAAAACCAGAAAAGGACTAGACTAAACCAGTAACATTTAAAATTAATTACTGTCTGAATTCTAAAGCTATTAGTTTTTCAGCCACAGCTTCAGCACTCAAGATTATAAACAGTCTCAACTAAAGGTTTACGGGAACAGTTGTTAATAATCCTGCTCACAGAGCCCAACCTTACCAGAACTTTAGTAAAATTTTCGTCAGTACTGTTTCACAATAACACTTAAAATGATATTATTGTAAAAATGTAAATATAAAATGAGCCCATCTATGACATGCTTCGTTGTTTGCTGTATCATATTGCAGCTTATAGGTTGAGTAATACATTCAAACTTTAAAAACTCTTCAGCCATTAGAGCGGGCAAAGACATCCCAGCAGGCACAATCTAATTAAAACTCAAAACTTTTTACTTTTAGCGTTGTGTTGATAGTTCATAGTTTTAGAGTTCATCCAGTCTGGTCTGCAGTATGGAGACATGGAGCGTAACGGTTATTCTGAACACCTGACCTGGGAAACAGTTTCTAGCTGTTTCTGCAGCAGTGAAAGGTGGATGTTGGTCCCCTCGCCCTTCTCCTCCTCCCCTGTGGCCCCTGTGCCCTCTCTATGGCATTATGGGAGCACAGCTGCTTGGACATGCAGGCTCCATATGCCAGTAGCAGCGGGGTGCACCACAGCATCAGCACGGTCCATCAATCATCTGGCCACTGTACACTTCAGCATGGCCACAACTTCAGCCCAGTGACTTTACCCAGTCACTGAACCCTAAACTGAGTCAGGCTGATTGATGGGGATCAAATGAAAATATCGATGGATATGTATGTGTTAGAAACAGTATAAATGTATCTACAGTATATACCAAAAATGGCCATAAATTATCCACATGTGACATGGTCTATTTTTGGCTAGCTACATTAAGTGATTTTAAAGATTTGCATTATTTGTATTTCTCTGTTGACCTAAAATTAGACATATATAATTAGTTCTTAAATACACAACACACAACAACCCACACAGCCAGGGTTAGTTACATACATACAACATGTGGTAATAAAGACCATTTTTAGGATACGTTACCAAACAAAGGTGTGTTCTTATTTAGTTTTATGTGATTTATACACTTAAAGTAGAGATATACTAAAATCCATGAAAGTTTATATATATATATATATATATATATATATATATATATATATATATAGTTGAAAAAATGTCATGAGCTGTTTTCCCAAGGTGCACACAAATACAAATACAACATACTTTTGTATATTTGAGATGCCGCTAGTGTTGCCGATAGAGGGGCACCTATCAGGAAATCGTCATACTCATTAGGTGTTAAAAGCAGTCAGGTGTATTGAAGCTTGAAATTGAACAAATACTGGAAGTCCCTACAGACAGACCTCCAAGACTCAAAACTTGTACTGTCCATTTACCTACACTCCTACACTATGTTCTCATCACTACGTACAATTTTTATGTTTCCTTCTTTATTTTTCATCTGAAAAATTGCAAGAAACAATTAACACAGATTGTCCAGTGGTTACTCGATTGCACACTCTAAACAACACTGCAGCTGTTTTGGTTATGCCACCAGGAACATTATCGCGTTGGCTCTGAATTTAGGGATTTAAGCCTAAGCCTCACCAATGCCAAGCTGCTACTGTTGGGCCCTACACTGCAAAGCCCTAACTATTCTGCTCCAGAGTGCTGTATCATGGCTGACCATGTGTTTGACCCCAATTTCCTAGGTTTACTGTGCAGTAATATACATGTGACTTACTTAATTACTTAAGTTATAGGATACTTATAGGACAACAGCTTACTTTATCCTGCAGACACACTGCCTGCTATATTTTGCTCCCATATATATATATATATATATATATATATATATATATATATATATATATACAGTATATATAGTCTGTCTACAACTTACACAAAAGTTTCAAGGCCATACAAAGGTGGATGAATCAGTAACCCTGGCTCCTGGGACAAGCAGATTTCATGTCCAGGATATTAGTTTTTATTTTCTGTTTCCTGGCAAACATGTAGGTTCAATAAGCTAAGAAATCCCTACTGACTTACATATACGAAGGCTTTGATTTGGTGTGTATGTTTAAACTCACAGCGGTTCATAAACTCTACTTATACTGAATTCCGCATCATTTGGTTGAGTTGAACCACATTTACGGCAACTAAAATGTATAATCCCATTAAATAAGTCACAGATAATTGATCTGTTGAGAATCTAAGGCATGCCAAGCAAAAAAAAAGTGCTGTTTAAAGTTCTTATCCAGCACATCATGCAGTTACCTTGCAGGTAAACAGGTCATAATAAAATACTGTGGAGTTACCAGCCCAGACTTCGAATAATAATCTGTTCAGATTAAGTCCCAGGTAAGGTAAGAAAAATGTGCAAACATAAAGCAAAGATTAAGAATCTTTATAAATTAAAATAAAAAACAACAGTAAGAGTAGTTACACAATCAATCAAACAAACAAAACAACAGATTGCACAGTATTAATGCAAATAACCAGCAAACTTGTCTCTCTTTTTATATAGATATCTACACAAATAAAAAGTGAGACTGGATTGCACAACTGAGCAACAAATTGCCAGATCTAGTTAATCAAATTTTAAAAACCAAGTACAAGTACCAATATTTTTGTCCTTATACTGATACTGATAACTGTATTCGGATGTTGGATTAATTGTATGGCTCTCAGGTTTATCTTGTCGTTTGATTTCGTCTTTCCAGATTACATTTACAGCATTCGGCATTCGATATGAAAACACTTTACCTCCCTTTGTGGACTTCTATTCTGGGGACTACCAAAAGTCTGGGAGGATTGAGATCTTAAGGAGTGTAATGGAATTGTAGCATGTTAAAAGACTAGTTAGGTACGTGGGAGCTGAACTTTTTAGTGCTTTATATGCAAAAAGAAATATTTTGTAATCAATCCTAAATTTAACAGTTAGCCAGTGCATCCACACGAATCATCATGTGGCTGAATGAGCAAATCCCCACAGCCATGAGCCAAAATCTAGTAAAGTGCATTTCCAGAGTTATTAGTCAACAAAGGAAAAGTGGGACAAAGTGTATTATAGGTAGTTAAAAATACACATAGGTGTAATGGTCATGTGTTCCAGTACTTTTGTCCATATAATAAATATCCGATTTTCCAGGGTTCTTCTTTTTTCAGACCTTCGTGTAATTGGTGGGTTTTATCTCTTTTCTCGCGAACTCAAAAGTTTCTCTGTGATTCTCCCTCTTGTCTATGAATGGTTGAGCAATCTTTCTGTCTATACTGTCCAGTTTGTCACCATGGATGTGATAAACAGCAACATTGTGTAGTCGCGTCATTACGGTGCTCCAGAGTCTTGTTTTAATCTCCAAAAACCGCTGAAGCTTCTTTTTGCCTTAGCCGATGAAACAGAAACAACAAAAAGTTTCCTCACAATTGTTGCAACTTGTTCAAAGAGCCAGCAGACTTCTGGTAAAATATTCTGAAAAGTGCTTGCAATCTCAGTAGTAAAGTACGACAGTGTTTAATAAAAAAAAAAAATACTGCAAATTATTTATCACTATATAACACAAATACCACATGGTACAAGAACTTATACTGCTCAATTTAATAAACAAGGAACAAAGGGTTTTTTGGCGCTGTTAGCTGATTGCCACCTCTGAGCATGGGTGCAAACTTGGGGTGTGACACACGTGATCTGAGCGACATGATTGTCATCATGGAAACGGAAAGTTGGTTGAATGGGAAAATGTCCCCTTACGTATTCTACGCCCATGTCAAATTTACAAAATAATCTTATTTTGCTATATCTAATATTGAATCATTTTATTTTTTTACAACATGCTTCTCATCTAACTTTTCTTGATAATTTAAATAAACCTTGATGTCTTTTTTCCCCTTGCCTCTGCCTGCTGAGACAATAAGGAAGTAAAAAGCCCTCCAGGCTGTGCTATCTTGTCATTGTGTTGTAATCTGCCTCGTAATCAGTCCATTATGTGTCAGCAACGCTGTGCATGTCAGCAGGGCCAGGCGCTTAGGGCTCAGGATCAATAAAGTGTACACAGCGGGTGGCTCCGGCCCGTGAGACGTGTCCTAAGAGACATCAATAGTGTCGATTGGGTATTAAACAGCACTCCGTCAGCTGTGGGTCAAACAAAGGTGGCCAAATAACCCCTAGTGTGTATTAACACTGGGGTGTTCCCTTTCCTTACACACCATCCTTCCAGAACATTGATATTGCTACTGTAATGCAATGCATGAGACACACAGACAAAGAGAAAGACAAGATTATTTACTAGACAAATAATTTAGTATAGATTATTGGATCTTGAGGACAACAGCAACACCTTACAAGCAAAAATCTACCTGCTCATTGCTTTTTTCAGCAGTAATATAATGTCATGGTTGCTGTGGATCCAAAGCACAGCTTGGGAACACTAAGTGTGAAATGGGAATACATCTCAGATGGTATTCCAGTCCTTTACAGTGCACTATAGGTACACACATCCCATAACTTTCACACCTAGTATATACAGACCAATTATTGGCATGTGTTGGGGAGGTGGGAAGAAACCGGAGATGAAAAACTCCACACACAGATACTCAGGATTAAACTTTGAATGCTTCGAAACATGAGGCAGCAACGCTACCTGCCACTCCATGGTATCACCTCATCGTAAACTTTTTTTATAATATTACTAACAAAAAATGGTGTAATTACGAACATTTGCGCAATTCAAAAATTCAAAAATAGAAATTGTAGTCATTTCTGTTACTACATTAAAGACAATATCCTGGTTTAGGAGCATTTTTTGGCCTTCCGATTAAAATATTCAGTTTAACTGTTTACATGAGACTTTATCTATTCCGAACGACACTTATTAGGTGACGTTATTATTTTCCATGTTTTCAATCCTGTAAAGATGAGCTGCATCGCTTAATCGTGCTCCTTATTGTGCATTGTGTTGCTTTTAAGCATGCGAGTGTGTGAGTATACACCGTTGTGGAAAACTTTTAGGAAAAGACCTTTAAATAGATGAACTTTTCAGTTAGATCTGGTAGTGATCACTTGTTTTCCAATTGCAGTGTTAACATGGAGCCTTTACATTTGGGTTAGACTTTTCTATTAATTGTGATCAGAATACAATGGTCCATGTAAGCAGGTCTAAAATTTTAGATGTCGTCTACCATTACGTGCTCATATGTCAGCACCACCGGTTCTGATCCTTTCCCACCATTTTTAGCCATTACAGCTCCCCCACATAGGAGAAGTGACTCTCACCGACCACACTTTACCAGAGCAAACAGCTCTCTACATAAGACAAGGAAAAATAGCATCTAAATGAGTGTATCTAGCTAAATGAGTATCTGTGTTTAAGTGGGGGAGATAAGTTCACATGTAAACAACAGTGTGTGTGCCGGAGGAGCACAGAGAGGTCTGTGAAAGATGGCTCCGGGGCCAGCGAACTCATTTCCACTCCTAGTCTGAACTCTGACCTGCAGGCCTCATTAACCTAGCTTCCCATCATGCCATGAGTTGCAGGTTGAAGGTGCAGTGGGTTCAGGGAGGGGTAAGCTGGAGGCCAGGTGGAGATTTTTGTTAGCAAATAGCAGCTGAGGTGGTGGCTTCACCCTTTGTTTTAACCTCTTTAACCATCATTTATTCTTTTATTACCTCCGTTGGTTATGTGCTTGGCCACAAATCTCGGTCACACTCCTAAAGCTGTCAGTGCTGCCCGGAGCCTGTGGCAGCCGACACGGTCACCTTGACAGCAGAAAACCAGGGAGAAAAGAGACACACTCCATCACAATATTCAAACACAAGCACATGTGCGCCCACACACACAGGCAACACATTAATAATCCTCCAGGGGAGAGGTTTGAGGTAAGGCACTTTCTTTTCTTTTTTTCACTCTATTTTTTTCCTTCACTGTTTCTCTCAGTGGAGTGTTAAATATCCCCATATCAAAAAAAACCCCTTACTCTTAATTAAGCGAATGCAGCCTCTTGACAAGAGGAATCACCTTGGGGGTATAAAAGACTTCCAATCCACTATTGCCTGGGTGCTGCCTACCACTGTGCCCGAGTCTCAAAACACCCAGCAACCCTTACTGCCTCCATAGGACAGAAATGTGTGGGTGAGTTGAGTGTGTGTATGTATATGCACAAGGAAATTACAAGAGCAAGGAAGGAGGGTTAAGCAAAAGCAGAACTAGAACACCATGACAGGGTATTGAGGGAGGGAGGGAAGGGGAGGGGGGTACAGTCTTCACACTGCAATAGCATACTGACCTCTAAAAGACAACAAGGAACACCAGGAATACCCATAATGTTCTGCAAGCCATAACGACTATGTGGAAATGTCGTCTTGATAATGTTCTTGGTCTCTGTAATGGTTTTGTTTAGCTTCCTGGAAAGGTAATGGCAAAATAAGTCTGTTCAGACTGACATTAGCATTTATATTTGACAAGCAGTCCCTGAATAACATTTATAATTTATGTTCACGTTCCGTACAAATACTAAAATGCAGAAACACTCTTTTTGGCTGAATATTGCCAGTTCACTTGATAAAGGTAATATAAGCAGTCTGGTGGAAAATAGCTTATATGAACACTACTGGAGGTTTTCCTCAGAAACCAGAAACGGTACTAATATGTACAAAATCATTAAAAGGTCAATTAGTTATTAAGTCTTAAAGGTTTCTAGAATGGTACTAAACCAGAACTGTTATCCTGATGTTATAGTTTGATCAGTTAGGTAGCCCTATGATGAATAATGCATGTTGAGATACGAAGGATTTGCTTCTTTCTAACGTACATCACATGGGATAGTTATGTTGTTAATACTTTTTATTTTGCAGTTTCAGCAAATTTTTCCAGTGATCTTAATACACATAAGGATCTGAAACCAGAAGAAATGGATTTACCTTTATGTATATGTAACATATGTACAACACTTAATGTTTAGCATTTTAATGATATACACTATATGGGCAGAAGTTTGTGGACACCTTACCCCCATACCTATAACTGTGTTTTCCCCAAACAATATTGGAAGCACACATTTGTCCAGTAAGTCCCTGTAGCATAACATTATCCCCTTATTGGAACTAAGAGACCCCAAAGACCCCCTGAAGATATGGTATGTTCTGGTTGGTGTGGAATAACCTATGTGAACACAGAGCCCTGATCTTACCCCACTGAACGCCTTTGAGGTAAACTGGAACACCGACTCCAGCCCAGACAATATTCCATCCAACATCGGTGCATAAACTCACTAATACTGCTGTAGCTGAATAAGCAAATCCCACCAGTTTCATTTTACAATCTAGCAAAATCTTTTCCAGAAGTGTAAAATTTATTAGACGAGTCTGGATTAAGATGATTGTTTAATGTCCCAATACTTTTGTCCATAAAGTTTACCTGAAGAAATGGATGCTTACTATATTTAATAGTCTTTAAAAAGGCACCTACGACTTGACGACTTAGCTAGCCCACATAGAAAAAACCTGTCTGAATGTAACTAGAGTAAGTAATATCAGTTTAGTATAGTATAATAGAGTTCCGATTATAGTTCCTGTTATACGTAAGCAGTCTCCCTTTACATGTTCCATTTGTTACCCATTGTCTGTGTTTGGCTGGGCTAATAAGATTCTAATTCCAGTTTTTAGTGGCATAACATTTCATTTCTTTGGTTTTTGAGAGACACCCTTATTTAGAGTAACTTTTTTCTCATTTTTAATCCATCTGAGCAGTTAAGAGTTAAATTCCTTGCTTAGACACCCAACAGTGGCAGGTTGGTGGTGCTGGGAATTGAACCATTAATTTTTTCAATCGGCAGTCCAACACTTTAACCAGTGAGCTACCACTTTCCACTTTTCAGCATGTTCTGCACCTTATAAGCTATGAATTTGGCAGCTAGATTGTAAGATAAAATAAAAAAGTAACACGGTGGCAAATGTAAATATTTTGATACTTAAAACCTAGCAGTTTGATACTAGTCACTGGTCCATGAGAAGTTCCACATCCTTGAACCTTAAACACAGACCGAGCCAAAGTCATACTCTTCTCTGTTCACTGTGTACAGGACAGACCCTGCATGCTGTGTGTGATTGTGTGTGTGTGTAGTGGGGTGCTGGTGAGGTGGATGGCATCGGTTTGTGTGTCAGCAGGTCAGAGGGAGCCACTGGCACAGGCTTGGCTTGCTGCCCCATGCCTGTCCAAGCATATCAGCCACACAGGCACTCAGACAGCCAGCCAAGCCTCTGCTGTCACACACACCGTGCCAAGGACAGCGTAGAAAGTAGACATACTCACCAGGGGCACTAGCACCAGGGTGGTGCAGAAAGAGAGTTTTTTTTCAACACACTGGACCAACATTTGCTTGTTTCCGAAAGAAGTTTAGTCGTTGCATTTTATGTGTTATATATTTTTTTAATTTTTCAACCCTTGCAGTTGATTAGAAGTTGCTGCAGTGACTAGAGGCAATCCAGTGCAAAGAATTAAGGGTAACATTAACCTACGCTTATTTAGAGTAGTTCTATTAAAGAACCATTTATGGATCTCTTTAACTTTTGTAGATATAATAAGGAAGTTCCAATCGAGTTTCTTAGGGGTCTACATTAACTAATGAATAAAATAAATTACTTTTTAACGCTTAAATTTAATTAGTGATTAGTTTGTGGCTATAAATAAATAATTGAATTAACAATGAGTTAAAACGTCTACGTTTTGCATCACAGGACTGCTATTTTTTTAATGCTATGATCTCTTACCAGATGAGGCAGTTTAAGCTTAGCTTTTTTTGGTTGTTTTTAATTTTTATATTTCATTATGGTTATTATTTTTTTTGTATGTTTTGTTCTTGCATTTGTCCCTTTCTAAAGATTAGAGACAGTAAATAAATATACTATGAAAATCTCACATATTGTAGGTGAATAATTAACAAAAAACAAATGATTGCAACAATCGTACTGGCAGCAGCCATGAATCAGCTATAGAAGTTGTGGAGCTTCATCCTTGTAGCTACATCCCTACTACTAGGTACCCTGAAAAATGTTTTTAAGCAGTAGTTTAGCCAATTAACAATTTGTCTGTCAATTCAGTTTACAATTATTTGTTTCATTTTTCAAGTAATATTTTTTTCGTTTAAAACATTGTTAAATATAAATATTTTTACTTAAGAGCGCAACTAAGACATATTTCTTTTGAGGAATTTACAATTTTAAGGTTACTCTCAGGCATGCGTATTAAACACAAATCGCGACCAGCTATCACCTCTTTAAGTCAACGTCCGGGCATGCAACATACAACGGCGCACCGGTCACTCATTTAAATGTTTTTTAAGGGGAGTAAAGTACTTCCGATAAAAAAAATTAACGCTGAATGTTTTAATGTTGTCTTAAAGTAGACGTTTTGTACTTGGGCTAAGATGAAAGTGTATCGCCCCCTGTCTGCAGTAGTAATAACGCTACGAGACCACATGTGTAATGGTGGAAAATGGACACCGAGTTTAGAATAAGTTCCCTCTCCTGTTCATTACTCCACCTTAATGTGAGGTCAGACAGAGTAATAATTTCATGTTCTCTGCTCTTTTATTAAAGTGTTATTAGGTAAAAGTAATCAATCCGACTACATAATCTGAATTAATCGTTTCTGTTTCTAATAATTTAACCTAATCGAATCATTCAACTTTGATTGCTTTACAGTTTTGATTATTCTAACCGTCATGTTTTGTGAAATTTAGATATCAACATGTAACATTTAAGTAATATATGCTGAAATGAACAAAATGACCTTAAATTGCTGAGTCTTGTCTTAAATAATTAGAAATATTTAGTAAGGCTAGTTGTCTTTGCAATGGTATTTTTGAACCTTAGGTTTCCTTTAGTATGTTACTGTTAGCATGCTACAAGGCTTACAATAAGTGTGAATAAAATCATATTTGAAATAAATATGTAAATTCAAGTTATATAAAATAGTTTTATTAGACATAGAGAATATTGTTTAAGGCAAGTAATATATTTTTCATAAACTTAAGTTAAATAAAAAATAACTTAAATATAAAAAAATATGGATGTGAACTATTACCCCGATTTTTTTTAATTGTATGAATGAAAACATTTTTTCAGTGTACCAAATTTTCAGATGGCCCACTGCTCGAGTCTAGTTTCTGCACTGTGGAACCAATGGACTCCACACTTTCCTATAAGGCAACAGGACCAGCTGCCAGAATAAACACAAGGCAGTTTTTGAGTGTGAGTGTTATAGATAAGAAAGTGTCCTTTGTCATTGTTACAACACTTAAGTTAACTGTTAATTTGCTTAACAGCAAGTTTTGTTTTGATAATATCACCATGGCAGATGTACTGTTTCTTGTTTGTATTCATATTACACACATATACTGATCAGCATGTTCTGTAGCAGTAGTTATTAAATAATATACACTAGATACTGTCAGAGTATGTGATTTTAAATGCAATCAAGGATATCTGGGAAAAAATGAGTTGCTAAATGCAGCCAGATTGTTTTTTTTATGTTCCAGTGCTTAGTTTTAGCCCAATTTAAAAAGAACAACAGATATACAAAGATGCAGCCCAAATGGCAGGTGTTTGTATCCTAAACATTACAGTTACTATATTTTCTAGGAATCAGGAAAACAGTCTCTATTTTACATATGTAACCATGGTTCCCAGGGGAACAAGAGGCTGCTTCTAAAAGACTATAGGGATGCTTCCGCATGACCTTCGGCTGAAGCAAGTGACGCATCATGAGTGTAAGCGACTAGGAAACATAAAGACGCATTCAGCGGTACGCTTTGAAAGCTGAAGTAATGCTGACAAGCATGCTGACATATGGCTGGAAAAGCAGCATCGTGTTCCCTTTGTGAACCATGGTTACATAGGTAACCTAAAGACATTCCTCTGTAAAAACGAAGTTGATGTGTCAAAATGCTATGGGAACATGAATGCCATAGCAAAGCGGTCCTGGCTAAGAAATGGACAAATGTGTGTTGAAAAGAAAAGCCTGCCATATCATAGATGAGAGGAGGAAGGGGGAAGCACCCAGAGGCCCTATATGCGAGTGTGATAGTCTCAACCAACAACCTAGAAAGCCTCTGTGGACATCAGTGGCGAGGGCACAGAAGGTTCAGCCTTTCCTGGTCTTGTTGAAGGGAAAGAGGACAGAAGGCTCTTATGGATATACCCAGATCTGGGCTGGAGGAAGGCTTTTACCAAGCCTGGGGCAAATCCAGAAATTATGAGAGGTTGGACAAAGCCTGAGGACCTCTTATTTTTCTAGGAGGGGAGAGCACCAGAAGGAATAGGTTTTAACGTCAAGCACTTCCTCAGCTGGTTTAAAAAGAAGAATTCAGAAAGACGCCCTAGAAGCACCACCAGGTCCCAGCTTGGAAACCTTGATTCCTGAGCAGGACTACTTTCCTGGTGCCAGGAAGAAAGACATGCAGTAATTTACAGTGAGTGGTTGCCCACTGACTGATCACTCAGAGGAGCATGTTAACTCAGAGCAGCATAAACTGCCAAATGTACATTTTCAGGATGGAGGGAAAATAACCCTGCAGAAAAGAATTCTTGCAAGAACTCCAGAACTGTACTGAATGGCAGTTGAATTCACCTTCTTTTGTCTGCACCATGAAAGGGTTCCATTTTCTCGTGGCTTTTTTTTGAGCCACTATTGTAAAGGTCTCATGTGCAGACAAAAAGTAATTACGTTGTAACTGATGCATCAGACCTAACAGTTTTTAAAACTGTTTTACATTGAGTAGCTGGCCTTTTTTCACTCTCTCTATGGCTGTACGGGTTGCACTGATACAAGCGAAAGACAATTGTGCCTGCATCTTTGGGGTAAAAGTTTGGGGTGATAGTGAGAGACCAAAAGGAAAAACACAGTATTGGTATGCTTTGCCCCCTTAAGCAAACTTCAGGAAGTATGCAAACCTTAAATCTATAGTGACAAACCCATCCTGACACATTTTATTATCCTTCTTGGGAACCAAGATGTATCAACTGTAGAACCCAGACATTCTAGAAAGGGGAGGAACATGCCCTCCTCCCTTAAAATGTGTTTACTTCTTGTTCCATTACCAAAGCTTGTTCAGGAGACACAAGCGTATGAACAATTCCATTGAAATGGGCACCATAGCTGCTACTGCCAGAACAATGAATCAGGTCGAAGGGACAGGTCTATTGCGTGACAGTTCTCAAACTGATTCAAGGTCTACTTCCCTTGCTCTGTCCAGTTCCCTCAATCTAAAGCATTGAGCGGCTTCCCTTGATCTTTTTCTTGGACAGTTTAACTGCTTTTATCTTTGCTGCAAAAACACAAACATGCTACTGAAAAAGAGAAGCCTAACTGGTATTCTGTTGGATGTGTCTTTTTACTTCACAGTCACTTATATCACCCACCATGTAGCTCGACTTATATAGTGTTTGAGACGCAGCTTGAGTTCCTGAAGAGGAAGCAGAACTATCTATATTATACACACTGGAATTCCACCCAATCTGAGCCTAAACAGGTTTTTTTTCTTTTAGAGCAGTCAAAACTACATCCAGTATAAAATCTCAAAAGATTTTAACAAATAAGGTTTACCTGCTATTGCACTATTCTGGCCCCGGTCTTACATTTCTAACATTTACCTAAGAAGTTACAGCAAGAATTCTAATATGACACCTAGACTAATCTACTAATCCCAAAACAGCAACACAACAATATGCAGCTCTTGTAGGTATGTGGTTAACAAAATGAAAAATGACTCTGCTGTATCTATAATGCATTTTGTGCACAGAAAGCCACCCAAATAAAAGCTTGGGACTGGGATGTTTGTGACCAACATAGCATATAACACCCTCTCCCAGCCCCACCCCACCCCATATCAGCAGAGATACAACACACACTTCTATTACAGTCTGCAAATTGAAATTTACATGTTATTGCGTCCTAGCATGCAACAATTTGCAATGTGTCATCTAATTTTAAATCAAGCTGCGTTAATTCACCATGGGGAATGCAAAGACGGGCTGGGGTGAACACTGTACAGCAGGGATTGAAGGAAGGCAAGGTAGGAAGGCGGAAGAGGAGGGAAACAGGGAGGGGGTGGAAGTGAGGGAGGGAAAAATCTCTGTCTCAGCAAAAGTTTTCATTAAAATTTTAGACAAATGATCTCTGTGTCCTTCTCCCAAGCTGCCTGGGGCGTCATGCTATTTCTATGCAAATAACAACCTCACGCCTTCCGCCCTATTATTTTTACTGGAGCTGCTAAAACACGACCTGAGAGAGAAAGAGAGAGAGAGAGAGAGAGAGAGAGAGAGAGAGAGAGAGTGAGCAAGCGAGAGAGAGAGCGAGCGAGAGAGAGAGAGAGAGAAAAAGAGAGATGGAGTGCTAGATGAGATTGAAATAGAGAGAGTATGTGTAAATGCAGCAAAAAAAAAAGAGAGATAGACTACAAAAGAAAAGGGAACAGGAATAACAGAGGGTGAGCAAAAGACATAGAGAGATAGACAGAGAATGAGAGAGAGAGAGAACACGATCGTGAGAGAGCAGGCATGGCAGGGCACAGAGAGGGAGATGGAGTGGGGGAGTGAGAGTGTGTGTAGGGTGGATTCACTGAGGTGTGAAAATATATAACACCAAGAGTGTGAGAGAGACAAGAACAACACAAAGACACCAGGCTAATTTGTTTCTCTCTGCCTCCCGTTTAATGTATTGTAGCCCTCCTCTGACAGGCTGGTTCAGAGCCTAGTGCTGGTTAACTACTCTCACTTCCAAACCCCGCCACCTTGTGCCTTTCCTGCAGCAATAATTACACACACAACACATACACACAACAAGCTAACAGACTCGCACTGAATTTTATTTGCACCGTCCGGATCAGATTCTGCACAATTCAACAATTACTTAAAGAACTAATTCTAATTTTGTTGTTGTCATCTGAATTTATTTTTTTGGAAATCAAAAACATCTATAAAAACACAAACACACACACACACACACACACATGCCATGGAAAATGCTTTTAAATAACAGCATGTTATATATGATGATATTGGATATATGTTCTGAGTTTGTGCTTCTTTAGGTACCGCCAACATTTTTCTGCATAATCCAGTCATACATTATTTTGCAGCTAAAATTACATGCATAATTTTTAAGCCAATTTCTATTTTACATTTAATTAATTTAAACAAAAATATTATTAGCAAAAAAAGAGTAACATACAGAACCCGATTACACATAAGTGTGTGGGGGTGGGTGAAAGTGTAAATTTGTTATACACCATACATTTATGCCATATTATATATATTATAACTCGCAAAAAAATGATCTAATAATAGGGTAATTTCTTTTCTATACATGTAAAATGTCCCTATAACTGTCATACTATACACTATACTGGCCATAAATATGCGGACGACCTCTATTTTTCCCCAAACTGTTACCAGAAATCTGAAAGAACACAAATGTATAGAATGTATACTGTAGCAGTAATATTTTTCCTTACTCCGAACCTGTTCCTGCATTTTAATGTCCTTTGTACAGTTTGAACTTCACACAGACAGGGTTTTTTTTTTTTTGTGAGGTTGGTAATGAACTGGAAGGCAGATTGTATCCCAAGCATCCTTACCTCTTGTAGCTAAATCAACCCACATCCACATTCTAAAATCAGATTCTCCCAGAATATTATAACCACAAATATGGACTATATCTGGAATTAGATTTTCAACAAACACATACAAATGTAATGTAAAAAAAAGTACATTCCTTTATTTTGTCACATATATTTTACAGCACAGTGAAATTTGTTTCTTCGCTGATCCCATCTTGGAAAGTTGGGGTCAGAGCGCAGGCTCAGCTATGATACAGTTCTGCTGGAGCAGGAAGGATTGAGGGTCTTGCTCAGGGACCTAACAGTTGCTGACTGGCGGTGATGGGGCTTGAACCCTGGTCTTCCAATCAACAACTCATTTGAGCCAGTTGTCCAAAATTGTCAATTTGCCCTTATAGTTATGTTATTTAACAAATTACATCATTAAGAAGCCTGAGATTTTATTTAAATGCGTGTTCGGATGCTTAAAAATAACGTCTTCTTTCCTTAGTGCATCCAGATAACATACACTAAACATACAGTAAGTGATCAACATGATTCATCAGACCAGGCCATCTTCTTTCATGGTCCATTTCTGATGCTTGTCTGTCCATTGTCGGCACTTTCAGCAGTGGATAGGGGTCAATGTGGGAAATCTGAAGGAAAAAACACAGTAGGCTGTGATGCACTTTGTGATTTAACACATTTCTATTATAATTAGCATAAACATTTTTAAACAATTTGTGATACAAAAGCCCTTCTGTGGGCAGGCTATCCTTTTACCGTCAAACTCATCAAAGACCTTTGGAATCTCATAAACCAAATCAACCAATCAGATGAAAAAAAGAATAAAAAGTATGAAATTTTCTTAACTTTATTTGAATAATTGACATCATTTTATTAATTGAAGACAGATGTATACTAATTACATTGGAACATCAGATTGAATGTGATTAGTTCTAAACAATGCACTTTTAATTAATATAATTAATATTAACCAGATTATTGTTATATATGCTGAGACACACTATCAGAGAAACTAACAAAACCTGCTGCACACACACACACACACACACACACACAGTCTGGAGGTAATCCAGCAGGGACAGCGTTGTCTTGGCTGGATCTAAACTGTAAAGCAGGCAGTCAAAACAGAAGTCTGATTAGCCGCTAATTGCTGCTGGCTCCATTAGGGGGTTAATGACCTCAATGTGCAAAAACAGAACGTGCAAAGCAAGAGTCGTGCCTAGGTACATTTTCACTGCCAGACACAATTTAGGATACCACATCAGATATGATCCAATTGAACACAGAGGAGACAAGGACGACCTGCGAACGCCCCTTGACACCCTGCCCACGGACACACACGTGCGCGCAAGCACACCGAGCGCCTCCTTTAAGATTCAGTGGGGGCAAGGCGATGGCACTCGATCCATCTGCTCCACATTGTCATTTGCATTTCATGCCTCTCGGCTTTTTTTTGAAGTGGCAATACTTTGAGGCAGTCAGAGGGACACATTATCATTATTTCAATTTCCATGCCAGAGCAATGTGGTGTGGCAGGGTGAAGCCGGAAAAAGAGTCAGCGTGACATCAGGCTAGCTTCTAAAATGTCACCAAGAAGAAAGAAACAAGAAAAAAAAAGATCTAGATCTAGTTATAGATATAAAGTTAATATGAAATGCACTGTTTGTTAATGTTTCAAATGTTTTTAAAGCTATAATAATTATTATAATATAAATATACTTTACCCCAATTCTGCTTTTAGCTGAAAATCACTAACAATGTTCTGTCACACACTGAGGGAGGGGCTTGTCAGCCGAGGGCGCTAAAAAATTTATAACATTATTTCATTCAGGTTGAGTGAATAAATACTGGTCCTTATTTTAAAGGTCAAGCAATAAGCAATGTCATATGTATGGTTTTAAAAATGTTTTAGATCCAAGCGTTCTAAAAATTTCCTACCACTTTACTCTCCGATCTTGACTAGAAACAATATCATAAATGCAACTGAATCAAATGAAACAATACCGTAAATGCAACTGAATTAACTGAAACAATACCGTAAATGCCTTATTATTTTAGTATCCAAAGGTCTGAGTTCAATATGAATGACTTTCTATTTCATCGGTTAATAAAACCTAACACAATTCAGTCAAACGATATCTCTGAAACCGTAATATGATTATCATACTCTAATCACTAACATAAATCAAAATACTTTGTACTTCCTTGCAGTCATTATGTATTATGAATAATAGACTTTAATTAACACTCTAATTATGACAATAACAGTGTGAGGCATTCATTGAAAAAAAAACAATGAACAGTGTTATTGAATACATTTTAAATTTTCTTCTAGAATTTGTAGTCGAATTTAGTTTTAAATCACATTTTAAAAAGGCGACGTAAACTTGATGCGCAGATGCACTGTAATCAATCCACTGAGGCGAGTTAACCCAAAGGTGCAATTTATTTACTAATGTGAACACAAGGCAAAGCAACAAACATAAACTCGAGACTTAACTTGAAATGACTCACAAAACGGTACGGGTACACAGCCGAAATTCTTGACAAAGACAAAAAGAAACACAAGGGCTATAAATACATAAGATCAACCAATAAGAACATGACACCAAAACGGGAAGTAAACACAGACATGAACAATGAACAAGAACTCAAAACATAACATGAAACATAAACATAAAATACATTCACGGCATTTGGTAGACGTCCTTATCCAGAGCGACTTACATTTATCTTTTTTTTATACAACTAAGCAATTGAGGGTTGGGGGCCTTGCTCAGGGGCCCACGGTGGGGGCTCGGTGGTTCTGGGAATCATAAACATAAACATAAAACAAGAAAAATAACATGAAACAAAAGCATACACATCTCAACAATCACACCATCACCCGCGCCTGCTCAAGTCTAATTAACTGTAATTTATTTAGCACCCCTCAATCCGTCTGTATATCTACAACCATGCTGATCTTCAAAACTTTTTAATCCTATGCAGTTTGCTTTTTATTGTTTAAAATAAATTAATAAATCATGCTGATGCTCATACTAAAGTTTAACAAAGCTGCATACATAAGCACCAAATGCTGTAAATGTAAATGTTTCAGCTCGATTCTGTCTTTATTTAAACCTTTCTGACAAGCATTGAGCTTGACAGTGACATTACATGTATATATATATATATATATATATATATATATATATATATATATATATATATATATATATATATATTGTCTCTGTTTCTTTTATATTCCAATTTTCTATATTATTATATTTACATTATCATTTACAGTGTGACTTGCTGGAACAAATTAGAGAAAAAGAACAATTTGTTCAAAAAAGCCGCCATCGCGGTGCTCTTTATGCATGAAAATAGCTGTAAACCCATGTTTGAATTTGAAATTTTTCTCATAATCCACAATTGAGTGATCTCAAAGCACACTGCATCAAATCATGTCAAATACAATCTGCTAAAAGAGGGAAAGCGTTATAAAGGAAAAGGCAAACCGGTTAAGAGAAATAGAATGAAGCAGAGCTTTTATATAACAGGAAAAGAGCTTCTGGCTGAAGGGTGGCTTCGGAAGCATTCTGAGGCAGCCCTCTATGTCTACCCCCTGCATAAATCCACTCCTTTAAGATAAGCCTGACTGACCTGGCACACCGAGCCCCCACAGTGTACCCAACGGCAAACTACTGCCCTGCTGCTGGGGCCTAAAGTCCTGTGCCCTTCCAGGACTTATATTGTTCACAAGTCTGGATGAAAGAGAGAAGCATCTAGAGAGGAGAAAAGCATGCTGGCTTAAATACACATTGATTTCATGCTTGATAACAGAAAAACACAAATCAAGAAAAAGACATAGAAAGAATAAATAAGCTGTAATTGTCATAAACAGCTTATGTTCATTTTGTTGTCTTTCATGAACTGACATAACCAAATCCTCACCAAAATATACTTCATCTTTTCTTATCAGTGAGGTAGCACCTTTCATACTGTGTGTGTCTTCAGCCTTAAACAATGAATGAGATGCACCTGAAATAAGAATTTAAGTATAAATTTTCTATACAATTAAGTTGCATTTTGTTTTAAAGGCACATCATCTCAAAGAAATATATTAGTTGCGCTGGATAGGAGAATAGGGTAAATGAATAGTGTGTTTTTAATAAAAAGCTAATTAGGACAGAACCGTAACGTTAGTTGATTGAAAAACTTTTTGCTCACATGCAGATACAAATAAATCACCGGAGAAAAATAATACAGTGGCAAAGCAATATCCAGTAGGTCAACAAAATTTCTACAAGACTGAATTTCATGGCAAAAACTTGCCTGATTTTAGTGTATGTGAATCATCTTCACCACTACTTCAACCGTGACTCACAGCAGGGCAGCTCTCTCTCTTTCAAGCCCCTTTAAGGTGCACAGGATTAACCCACTGTCCTTCTCTTTAGCTCTCAACAGATAACATTAAGTATGGTCATAATACTACAGCACTTTCTGAACAGAAGGGCGGCCACATCCATAGCTAAGTGTAGCTAGACAGCAATCGTCATCAGCAAGATCCACTTTGACCCTGCTTGCCACCAGAGCAACCGTGCAATTTGGAGAAAAATAAATTTAAATAAATAGTGGCCAGAATCACACAGGAGACCGTTATTAACATTGTTGTCTGTTTGTGTGTATCACTAAATCTTGTCATCTGTAAGATGTATGTGTAAAATAACTACAGGGACATGCTTTGGGGTTCGGTGGTCGTCGAGTGTGCACTGTTTGCTGATGAACGGCGTGACAGAATAAGGTACACAAAAGCGTTGCAGCCCTGGAATTCTGTCAAAGTCGACGTTTGGAAAGAAAAAGAGAGACACCCATGGGCCAAATCTCAGCACTGCATGGATGGAAAATTGCTCAGCGGTTAGATCGTGTCAGAGCTGCAGACCATGTCAGGAGAAAGAGAGAAATAAAATTCCAGTGCAAAAAACTCAAACATTTTTGTGAGTAATTTAAAAGTTTTCTATAATATTTTAACCAATTTCCAAACTTTATTATAAAAAAGATTATGCACAATTAAGAAAGCATTACTTCTTCCTCACTTCTTGTTGGTCGTAGATGTTAGACTTGATCATAAAATTTGCATATTTACAGAGGAGAGAGGTTCGAACATCAGATCAGCCCAGGATAATCAGGTTTCTTTATGGATTATGAATTTATGTTCAACACCAAAACATCTTACAAGAAAATTAAACTACAGGTTGACCTTCAGCAGATATGTCCATCTAATGAACTAACTAATTTCTTTCCTGCAGCCCGTCACTAAATGACTGACAGTCTGCATCGTCTATTAGTTCCACTGCTATAGAAAATGTAGAAGCAATGGGTTGGATTAAATGTTATTTTGCACTTCTCGGCCACCTTATTTACCAAAAAAGATACATCAAATGTGTTGTTCAGTGATAATAAAACATTAATATAGAAAAAAATCTGTTTAACAACAATTTTATTTTTTGTTATCAGCATCCCTCTAAAATTTAAATGTCACATAACATTTAATTCCTTTGCCCCATCTCACATGGCCATTAATGGGCATACAAAAAATAATAATAACACATTTTAATACATTCAAGTATTTTTTAATTAAAATTAATAATGTTTGAAATGCTTAACACCAAATATATCCTAAATAATAAATGAAGCAAATGATAAAATGGCTATAACACCATCTATATATTTTATTAGTTTTGTAAACTCTAAGGGATGAATTGCTTAACTCCATTCTAACACTTACTGAGTTAATTTCAGGACTTTTTTAGCACTGTAAGAGTTTAGCACTGTTTGAGAGGCAGCATTGTGCTTTAGTGCTCAGCACTGTGGCCTAACAGCAAGAAGGTTTTAGGTTCGTGTCCCCAGCAGGGGTCTTTCAGTGTGGAGTTTGCATGTTTTCCCCATGCATGCGTAGGTTTATTCCGGGTACAGTCAGAAACGTATGTTAGGTTGACTGGTAAGTCTAAATTGCTCATAGGACTGAGTGTGTGTGTGGTTGTTTGTCTGTATGTGCCCCTGTGATAGACTGGTGACCTGTTCAGAATTAAACCCATGCCTTTTACCCAATGACAGCTGGGATAGACTCCAGCAGATCCCTGTGACCCTGATTAGAAATACACGGGTATAGACAATGGATAATTGGGTAGATGGATGGCTGGATGGATGAATGGATGGATGGATAATTGGATAGATAGATGGATAGATGTTGGTAATGTTGTTACAGTCTTTAAAATAATACTTTTATTGTACTATATTTTCAAACTTCTGCATATTAAATGTGCCGTAGTCTAATCTACTCAAGTTTAATTTGGCTCTAGAGACTTATCCTGGAAAATTTAGAGACTGAGAGTTCTTCTTTAGATAATAAACAGTTCTTCTTTGTGTTCGATGGCACACCACCGATTTAAAGCTGCACACCTTTTCCCTTAATGCCGAGCCTTTACCCTCTCCTCTCTAAATCGGACACAGAACTGCAGGTGATGAGCTTAAAAAAAGATTTTTTTTTTTACTGGAGAAGGAATCATTGTCCATAAATTCACAACTGTAATGGTTCTATTATTCAGAGGTAAGAATGAGCCTGCCTTATAGCTACATTGGTAAGCGTTAATTAAGGGGGATGAATACAATGCAGTGCAACTGGATCCTTATTTAATGCTGCCTGGCAACTCTAAATAGGAAGAAAATGAAATTCTCTCTTACCCCCCAACTCCTCGCTACAACCACTTTCTTGCTTATGGAGCCCCAATTATAAAAAAATACATTCCTGTTTTCAGCATTATTCTGTTTATGCGATGATTGTTTTGGAGCGAATGGGCCAATATATATCTCTATATAAGCAGTGGATGTAATCATATGTATTCATTTAGGGTTTTACATTTGTCAGCTAGCATTAATAAAATGCAAAATTACCAAATCAGGCACAAACACAATATATATAAGTGGCTTAAAGAGAAGAGCAATTTAAACGCTGGTTACATTTACAGGCAAATGAATCTTTTATATGGATCTGAAAACATACCAGCAGCACATAAACGCTCAGAACAATTCATTAAGACTTTATACATAATGAGTGTGTTATTACATTAAACTCATAGTTGTTTGGTAGATGGTCATATCCAAAGCTATATAAATTTGTCTAATTTTTCTATTACATTGAGCAGACTGGGATTGAACCTTGCTCAGATTCCAAGTGGTGGCATTCTGCTGGTGCTGGAAATTGAACCCATGATCTCCGAATCAGCAGTCCAACTCTTTAGCCTCTGAGCTACCACTGCCCCAATTATACTGTACAAGCAGAATTGTTCCCAGCTTTTTGGATGAAAATATGTTTTAGTTAAATAACTTAAAATGTGGTTTTGTTAAGAGAAAACACAATGTTTGTTTAATATAATGTCTAAAATCAAGAAAATCTCGAATCAAATTTTTGTATCAACTATTGTTTTGTCATTCTTAATTCAAGTTGTTATGTCGGGAAATGCAGTTTGCTACCAAAATTATTATTATTATTATTATTATTATTATTATTATTATTACAATTTTCTGTTATCAAAAAAGTTAACTGTTTCACAAATGAAGAACTGGAGAACCATCCCTTAAATGTAAAAAATTTTACTATTTTACTAACATACTATTTCATGTACTTATTAATGAAGATAGTGATGCATGAAAGTGGTGTCTTTGCTGTCTTGAAACTCCATAACTGAATACAGAGACTTATCTAATAATTTGGATTTCTATAGTAGAGATGTAAAATCTGAATCTATTTACAAATCCGAGTCTTTTAAGACACTGACTGCTTTTTCAATAGTTCTTCCACTAGAGGGCACTCACCAAATCCCTACAATCCACCGTATGCTTGGACTCATGAATCTCACACACACCGGATCCGGCTGATGCGCTACGCACTACGAGACGGAGGAATCTGCTGAATTCCACGGCTCAAATGAATCAAGTGAATCATTTTGAGTCTCTTATGTTTCTGACCATGCAGGAAGTTTCCTGAACAACCTGGTCAGCTAATTGTTCCTACAGTTACTATCTAACAACTATTTAGAACAGATGAATGATGTCATTTTAATTTGTATTTATCTGTGTTGTTGTTGTCAACAAGGTCACTTATAGCTCAACTTATCCGAGTGACTGAAAATAAGGATTCTCGCCACTAAGTAACAGTATTAGAAGTAATGTAATAGTATGTAATAGTAGTGTGGTATGGTTGTGGTATAGGGGGCCCAACCTCAGATTCTTTTGGAAGGCCCAAAATTGCTAGTGGTCCTGAATCTGAGTCACATAGTCAACATAAAAAACAAAAAAGGGCAAGCATGGTTTAGCTGCTATAGCCCATGTGTTAAGCTTTAGGTGCAGGATGAGGTCTTAGTCTACCTGCTCTGTGTGATAATGATATTATCAGAGAGATATTGGCTGCTAGAAGGATAAGGAGTTTATTGAGATGGAAAATGGCCACAAGTTAAGCATCGAGGCTAAGTAAATGAAATAAAGGGCAATCGCATCTTAATAAATGAGACTCGTTCCTCTTAGTGAGGCAAAGTAATTATAAAGTTCATTACTGTAATGAGTTAGGCCATTCTGGAGGAACAAACCAGGGCCATAGAGGAGAGAAAAAGCTACCATTGATCAAACCGTCAGATCAGTCAAACTCACAGAGAGCCGCCGGTATGCCCCAGGCAGGGTAATTTTTGAGAATGAAGGGAGAGAGAACATGACGAGAACATTTAGCATTTTCTGTTTAATCGACCCATGTGAAGTCTAGCCATTAAGACCATCAACCTCAACTTAATTTGGAAAAAGCAACTACACAAACGTATAGGTAAAAAATAAAGCTCCTTTCAAATACTTTCAAATAATTCATTTTGTTTTTAACAAAAGATGTATAAAAGTTAGCAGTTGGAACATTTGCCTCACAATTACGGTTTTGGGTGTTTGATTTCTTCTTACATTCTTGTGTTTATGGTATTTGCTTGTCTTATTTATGCCTATGGGGGTATTGTGGGAGTCTTCAATAAATCACTCCGAGTAATTAACCAAACAAAGGGTTGATAGGTTTAACTTTTGTTGACCCTTCGTCTTCAGATGAAGTCCCCTTTGTTTATGTTTTGTATGCAATGACAGAAAGTCTGCCCACTGAATGCTCTAAATGGCCAGCCTGCATTTTACACCCTCAGAGCTGTTCATTACTGAATGCTTTAAAGGACTAGGATCAGACTTGAGTCGCACACTACAGTGTGCAACCAAACTCTGATAATGTAAGATTTTCTTACCATCTGAAATTAAAGAATCCTGCTGAATATCCTACAAGTCCAACAATACTTTGGTTTCTTCCCTCTTGGCTGATTGCATTCTGATTAATTGTCTGTAGTGTGTACGGAAGTTTGTGTGCAATTGTGTCATGAGATGAATTGGCATTGATTTAGGATCTCTGCAACCCTGTGTGGAACAAATGGTACAGAAGATAGATAGATGTATAGCAGTCTCTATTTGGTGGGCAATGCCTGGTAAAACTACATAACCAAACTCTGATACCTGATAACCATTTATGCCGGGTTGATATAGAATTAAAATTCTGCTGAAATGCATGTGATCATGTCAGGAAAAATTTACAGGTATCTCACATGAATAAACAATTCACGGGTAAAAGAGGTGTCAAATATTGCTATTTTAGATATTTTGGGGGCATTTTGCTTGTATTGATAAGACAGAGAGAGAAAGATAGGAAAGAGAGAGAGAAAGACCAGGGGCAAGGGGTGGGGGTGTCTGGCACGGAGATGACAGAGCTGGTATTAAACCTGGGTCGCCGGAGCGCAGTTGCACATGTGGGTGCCAGCACCTTAACCCATTACAACACGGCGCCGGGCAGTGGGACCGCTGTTGGACCGCTAATTGGAAGATCCAGGTTCGATTCCCAGCACTACCAAGCTGCCACTCTTGGGCCCCTGAGCAAGACCTCCATTGCTCAGTGAAAAAGGAGATAAACGTAGGTCACTCTGGATATGAGCATTTGCCAAATGCTGTAGATGTAAACAAAGTAGTTTGTCTTGAAAAGAGACAAAAAGGGTCTGTCTATCAGCTACAGTAGTTAAACGGCATCTTGTGCAAATGACCTCTGAAATGATTTCTGGACATTGCTGTAGGTCTGGCAGGGACACAAGAGTCCCTGAACAAACATCCGTAGTGGCTGTTATGACATTTATAGAGAGCAGTTAGTCTGATGATCGACAGCAAATCAATACGACTTACTCTCTTCTCTCCTGCCTGCTGCTGACTGATCTGAGATAGAGGGGAAAATAATTAAATAAAAAGACATACTTAGTTCATTTGTATTATTTAGTAAAAGCACTTAACATACTAAAACTTTCTCTGATTCCAATATTAATACATTATATCTGTGCACATAAGCCTCACTAAATTGTTGGTAAATCCTAGTAATTAATTATAATCTTCAACATTACTCATTGCTTTAATATTGCACTGAAAAACACACACTTAATGACTGGTTTATTTGCACACCAGCACAATTTACACCGAATGATGAGAAAAACAAATAGAAGCGTGGACAGAAAGTGTAGAGCAGTTTCCGTCAGCACAGGAAACATATGACTGACGTACAGCACAACAAATAACAGTTTGTTTTATTCAACATCATGTTCAGCAGAGTAAAAAAGCTGCAGGAAAAATTTGATGTAACAATAGACCTGTTGCAGTGGCGTAGCTAGAGGCGCTGCATCTGGGGGTGGCAACATGATGTAACATAATTACGAATGAATTTCAGAATGGAATGTTTTCCCCAATTATATCTTCAAAGTACCATTGTTGCCTTATTAATTTATTGTCAGAAGTGGGCACGAAAACTGACTTTATCCCCAAGCGCTAAAAACCCTAGCTACGTCTCTGTCCTGTTGATACCCAAAACCTTTACAAAGTCACCATTTGAAAGACGATTAAAAGTACAAAAAAGGAGGTTAAAAATGATTTAAGATGAAAATAACAAACACTGATTATTTTATATAAACTCTTTAAACAAAGTGGAATTTTTTTTCTTGTGTTGGCCAATGTGTTTTTTTCCAATGATGAACTTGTCTTCTAGAAGGCCATCCAGACAAGACCAGGGGCACTTTGCTGCAGCATTGAATAACCTGCTGGTTTGTCTGGTCAGAGGAGAACCGAGCCCTCCCTTTTTCTCCATTTTGTCCCTGATGAAGTTTTGTTGCCTTGCCGCTATCGCTTCTGGCTTGCTAAACTAGGGGGCTCCTAATGTACAGATAGGAGTGGTTTTAGTAAGTTTTCACTGTATTGTCTTATTTGATTTGATTCTGTAAAGCTGCTTTGACACAATATTTACAGTTAAAAAGCGCTACATAAATAAAGCTGACTTGATTTGACTTGATTTGTGTTTAAAGAGTCTCCTAAAAAATTGTAACAGAATCCAACCAATCAGAGTAACTTTCATCATACTATTGTAAAAGCGAGGTCAGTTTTCTGTGTTATATGCATCAGAGGATTAGATGACTGTGGCTAAGACTATGGCTCAGTTCATAATCGCATGCCACTTATTGTATGACTACGGGCAGTATGAATAAAATTCGGGTGTACTACATCCGTTATTGGATAATATTTAACTTGGATTATGTTAAACGCATGCAATTTTACACTTAAAGCTACTTCTACGTTTTCCGCCACTCCCGCGTATGACGATTCATCTCTCCCGCAGGATCATGGGATAGTAAAGTGTACACATGCTTTTAAATCCAGACAGGAGTATCAACTTTTTGCATACCGTATTTCACATACTACAAATTTGGACATACTACTTATCTCGCGTGCTCAGTTTTGCCTACTCTATATTATGGAAGTATGCGATTTTGAACAGGCCGAATAAAATTTTGATGTACAGTGCTTCATTCGTAATGTTATTGTTACTGCGACATACGACGTCAAAGCAGCACAAATTTAAAGTTAGATCATATTGATTTGAATGATGTTTACTGAGTGCAATTGAACTACAAGGCACAATGTTTTGTTTTGTTTTTAATTAAAGTACTTTAAAAGTGCCACATCAACACTTTCCATTACTTCCACATAGAGTTGTCTCTCCCACAGGATCATAGGGAGTATAGTGTACATCATATGCATACTTCAAAATTCAGGCCAGAATGCTCCTCTATTTTGCATTCTAAGGATTGGAACATACTACTTGCTGTGCATACTCATACTTTTGCAGATCGAAGTATAGAAATACCCCAGCTAAAGAAAGAAAAGTTTTAAAACCTTTCCCCATTTTCTCCGCCTCTGACACTTTCTCGTTTTGTTTTGAACTGGGACCTAAAATGATAATTATTTAATTTGTTTTTTTTTACTGAGGTCATATTTTTGTCCTATTCTAGTTATTATCAAGTTATTAACATTTACAATCATCATTGAGTGCTTCCATGAAAAGTAAATGATGTGTTGAATTATTTCTCATTAGAAGTTTTATAATGCACTTCTTTTTAACTTTATTATGTAATGTGATATGGAGCACTTTATTTAGAAACAAGCAACAAAATCCCATTACAGATATTAAAGTCATTATCAATGTTTGTAAAGTGAATGTCAAATGAATAACCGCACTTTCTGAAAAAAAAAGTACAGTAAGTTCAACTAAAAATAATACGTCTGCTTGTAACTACTTTTTATGGCATAATTAAGGATATGCCTAATTACCTGAAACCTAAATAGACTTGGCTTATGCTGAGAAATATACAGATGAGTTTACATACACAGTACTCATATTTAAGTAAAGGCTTATACTGAGAAGAACAGTCTACTTGGCATACTTGTACTGTTGCAATAGAAAAATTTTACCAAAGAAAAAATTAGTAAGTAGCAACAGGTAAATTTGGGATTTATATTTTAACTGCATGAAGTTTATTCAATAAAATGAATTTTAAGTATACATTTTCTTTGTAACGATTGCCTTGTGAAAAATTATAAAGCAACTGTATTGGTTATTGATGTTCATAAAACCTTTACAAACAAATAAAAGATGTATGTTCTATGTAATGCTCTAGGAACAGGAAGCTCAGTGCTATGTGTGTGTTTAAATGAGCCTATAATGACAGTTGTAAGTGTATACAATATCATGTTATTATCATGTTATTAATTATTTATAGCTTCTCACAGAATTACAGAATACAGCATCATAATAAAGTCACTTAATATACACACTTTATATATACACACACAGCATATACAGTACGCACAGTGTATTTTATAGTTTTATTATATTTTATTTTACTTATTTTAATTCTTTTATTTTTTTTGATTCGGAGAATTGTAAAGAACATTCTACTATATGTTGTACTGTGTATAATCATGTATCTGACAAATCAAATTCAAATTTGAATTATTGACATTTTTACATTACATAATTATGATTTTTCAAGAAATTATTTCTAGCACATTATTTTAAGCACAGATATAATTCTTTATGTATGCAGGATTTATGGGAAAAGGTTAGCACAAACGCTAGATGAGACGGCTTATTAATCCTTCTCACCTAAATATGATCTGTCTGCTCTGAGTGCAGCAAAAAAAAAGCAAAGCAGAAAAAAAATAGTTGTAAGACTGAAGCTAGTGGGCCGGGGCAAGTGGGTCCCGCTGGGTGATAATCTGATCAGCGTTATGGAAACAATCAAAATAATTCCCTTAAATTAGCCTGACGTGGCACCCTGCCAACCAGGAGATGGGAAAGCGATCGCAGAGAGACCCATTCTAATAAAAGCGCTAACTGTGCAACCAGGGCAGAAAATTGGGTGTCTGACAGAGGAGGATCCTTATTGCCAAACACACGGTGCTCAAATTAGCCGCTGTAAATACAGGGGGTGGTATAACAAAGACCCCCAAAAGAGCTTCAAAAAACCCGATTGTCTGATTTGGCCTAATTCAGATTGTAGCAGAAATCATTTTGGGTAATGTGACACATTTCATTCATTAGCCGTAACAAGAAAACTGGAACGAGCTACTTTGTGAAAGATTTTCATATAAGCACTCAATTATACACATGTGCGGTTTGGAACAAATGACTTTAGATTGGAAAAATGAATCATGGAAAAATTATACACCAGAAACTATTTTGAGGAAGGGTTTATACGATATTTAACTTTAGCACGCTGCTGGGGAAAGCCTAGTCTCGCATAGCCAAAACTTCAGCCGTGCTAAATGGCAGCTCAAAAGGACATATGACTGACAGGTACAACAACCAATGACGTTTTATTTTGTGCCCATAATGTTTAGGGGCATGTAAATATCCCAACAATGACCATGAAAATCACATACTTTTAAGAATCCAGCATTTAATCAAGCTTGATTAATGCTCATTGCCACCAATGTAAATATCACAACAAAAATATCCTGACCATATTTGGCAGGTTAGGTATTTTCACTGGGTTCTCTAGTTTGTCTCCCAGTCTTTGTCTTGCATGCGTAATTGACGGACTGGCATCTCCAAACTGTAACTCTGCCATGCACCCTGTCCATGGTGTTCTTCATCTTGTGCCAGGAGTCTCTGGAAATAGACTCTCTGCAACCTTATTGTAGAATAAGTCGTCCAAAACAGGATTTTTGAGGGCAATTGGCAAATTATTGCCCATCCATATATCTTTTTATCTATCCATCCATCTACCAGTGTTTCTTTGTGTGTGTGTCTTTGTGCATGTCAGTGTGGACAGGTCAAAAAATGTCATCATCCTGATTGCAACTCACCGTTTGGTGGCAGGGAAAAGAAAAGCTGATGCGATTATAATTACAAATGATGACATTGATTCACAGGACTGGAGATGATAACCTGGACATCCTTCCCTTTCTGTTCTATTGGAAGCAGGATAAATGCGCATGCTAACAAAGCAGCTTTCTGCCAAGCGCCAGGATCAGCAATCGAGCTTAAACGTGTGGGGATCCCCAATTGCATTTTTGGCCTAGAATCTGTTTAGCTTGATTTGACAGTGCTATAGAATCAACACTGTAATTTTCATTAGGCTCAGGCCAGCCATAGCTTAACACCATAGCCAGCTAGCAATTTAGAACTTACAATTCAGCCTAATGTGAGGAGATGTGAGGAGGTTTGCCATGAACCATTTGTCATTTGCTATTTGTCAGCACACATGCACACTGCTGACTGGCAATGAATGAGCGAAGGGAGTGCAGAAAAAGACATAATCCACTTTTCGCTCACGCAGCCAGCTTCTTTACATGCGCAAAACAAAAACAACTACATGGGAGAGCGATGGCTAATTTAATAGGATTTAATTTAAAGAGAGGGAGTAGTGAGGGAAGGAGCAAGGCTTTCGATGGCAGAGGCTTTTTCACGTATGGCAGGGATACCTTACAAATTACAGAAGGAGGTACACAATGATGCCGATGATTACCTTTGAGGGCCACAAAACAAATCGGCCTTTTCACAATCAAGGCCATGGTGTGTCTAATCAAATGAAGGCAAAAGCCAGTAATCTGAGCATTAGAGGAGAAAATTAACCGCTGCTGTCACCCATCCAGATATACACAAGAGAACGAGGGGAACATGGACAAACACACAAAAAAAAAAAAAACCCACACACATTCGCACAAACATTAACTCGCACAGACATAAATACACAAACGTTTTTCATAGAATTCTTAGGATCTGCTTTTAGGAAAATGTATTAATGAATCTAATGCTCACCTTCACCCCTATTATTTAGGTCAGAAACCTCTATAATTAAATAATTAAAATTAAACTAAATATTTGATTTATTTAAACCATAATTATTTATTTTAACTAAGAAAACTTATACAAGTATACATTTGACGTATATTTGCATACATATTTGTGTGTAAATAGCACTATGGTGTAGAAATTAAACTCATGGTTTTCCGTTCAGCAGTCCAATAGCTTAAACACAAAACAATCACTTTCTTTACGTTTACTGTATACTGAGCTAACAGCTTTTTCCCTTTTCTTTTTACCTCCTAAAAACATACTTGTAGGTAAAATGGTAGTCAACAGATGCCCTTTTTTCCCCAGGTTAATATTCTTAAAGATCCTGATAAAGTCTACAATATACTTTGATTAAAGCTTATTGAGATGCGACATGCACAAGTTGTTTAAACTAAAATGTGTGCTGACAGTGTGAATACACAACCGTCCTATAATGATAAAAATCAACCCAGTGTAAAAATATTTCCTCCTTTTCACATCAAGCCATTTACAGATGCTTGTTTTGTGCTATTTTTGAACAAAGTTTATGTCACATACTATGACCATTTTAAAATGCAGAATAATAGTCGAGCAATGATAAATAAAAATAAAACAAATAAATAAAAGTGGAAGTATGACAGCATTACAATACATTCGGCCCCAATCAGACTTTTACTATGAATAATGACAATATTAGAGGATAGACTAACAAATCTTTTGAAGCATTTTCTATGACATCAGGACAAGATATATAGAATATAGTGGCAACATGATGTAGGTCTTAAACTCTAAAGTCGCACAAACAGGGGCTACGGAAATGCTCCCCTCTTCTCCGCTTGACGGATAATGGAGGTTGTTTGGCTGTCCTTTCTTGTTGTGTATCAGCCGTGTCTGATTCCGGCGCCCGAGCTCTGGTTCAGAGGGGCAGATTAGGTCATCAGTTACCTGCAGTGCAACCATTGTGTCCCGGCGCTAGCAGTCTGCTCAGGGAGTCGTTCAGAGTGATACGTGGCTAATATCTACACAGGGACACAATGAGCTCGGCTGCCGCTGCCAGAGCATTTGTCTTGGTACATGGGTCTTTTTGCTTAGTGCTCTCATGCAGTGCAGGAGGAACCTATCCAGCAAATTCACTGTACAGTTATTATATTTTACTTCTGCACCCACTTCTCATAGTGACAGTTCTTTAAGCAAGAAAGTGCATTGTGCGAATTACATAACGCCCCAAATGGCCCACAGGAGCAAGAATAAACAATATTGCACCTGCTCAGGAGAGTAAAACACCTTTTTTTGCCCTGCTTGGTAGTGTGTTACAATGCAACCCGGGAATAATCAGAAGGAAAATGTTGTTCAGAACTAAACCTCAGCTCTCACAAACCACATGTTCAATAGAAGTAGCTGGGATCACGGCATTAGAATAATAATACCAGCTGAAGGCATCTTTTTACCAGCAGAAGGGATTAAAATTTAGAAACGTGTAAACGTCTTTAAGGGGCTGGCATGCAGTGATAAAGTATGACATTCGTCTCTGAGGGAGAGAGAGTGTAAGAGGCGTATGAGATGAGTGAAGAAGAAACACACAGACTTTGGCAAATGTGGTCTCTTCAGGATCTTCTGGGCTGGGCTATACTTTCACTTTGACTGCTTGCCTTTTTTTCGGTAGCTGGTAAGCCTTCAATTAAATGACGGCTACCTTTTTAAAGTTAGTAATCCTCTTAGCGTAGAGCCTACCCTTTGCCATGTACGGTTCCATCGCCTTACAAGACTGTGTGCAAAATCTGAAAGCAAAACTATACCCTCTATTCTGCAGACTTCAGTAGCCTAAATGCCTATCAACACATCTATACGCTACATTCATACTAGAAAGTTACTGCTGTCCATCGGTTATCTATGTACACTTTATGACCAAATGTTTGTGGAAATCACACGTATAAGTGTGTCTTTAACAAACTGTTGCCACAAATTTAGCACAAGTTATATAGAACAAATCTTTTCATGTTATAGAATTACATTTTTCTATAACTGGAAATAAGAGACCCAAACACTTTTTTAGCATGACAATGCCCCTTTGCACAAATCCTCTGAGCCCCATGAAAGAAGTGAAAGTGCACAGAACCCTGACCTCAACACCCCAAAACACCTTTGGGATTAACTGGAACCACAACTGCACTCCAGATATTCTCACCCAAAAATAGTGGTCAAACTCATTAATTCTTTTGTGGCCGAACTTTTGGAAATTTCCACAGCTTCACTCTAAAATCAAGGGGGAAAAATCTTTCCAGATGGGTTGAGGTTATCATAGATAGTTGAGCAGGGCCTGCTCTAGGCATGGACAGGGGTGGGCTGAGTCTAACCAATCTGTCTTGTCCACCCAATCAAAATTTGGTAAAGACAGCAGTATAGAAATACTTTCTCATTTTCTTTTGTACGATTTGTGATTTGTTAAAAGCAGTCTGAGGTAAGCTTTGTATTGAGAAGTTTGAAGAAACGGTGCAGAAATCCCGACCAATCACAAAGCAAAACCAAACATATTTGTGCTTATATTGACTAATATATATAATAAGATATAATAATCGTAATAATCTTAATCAACCCCAAGCAAGAATATTAGTACAGCAATTTTTATATTGTTATACTAATATTCTTAACAATATTGCTATTCCAATGTATTGAATTTTATAGAGTATCTCCCCCAAAAATTACCCACCTGGGATATCTGTCTGCTGACTCTTCTATGTTTGGCAAGAACCGGGCCTGTACTCTTAATACTTTTGTGCAGATAGTATATGTGTGCCACTGTTATATATCAGCAGAAGCAACAGATACAAACTATAAATTCAGGGGACAAATCCACACATTTCCACACAACCTTAAAGAAGTCTTCAGACTGTCCTAAGTTTTTGTGGTTAAACACATGCTGAGTTCTGTATTCAAAGCCTTAATACCTATTGGAACTTCTACCAGTCCTCTGATTTACAAACAACAAAGGTCCACAAGGTCCCATTATCTTTTCTGAGTTTGTTCCTGTGCATGGTGACCAGATAGCAATGTATCATCACTAACCCATCATCAACAGACTCCAGGCCACTCTGTAATATAACCGAAACAACCTTGTAATAAGGTCTTGGTGTGGAAAATTATCAAGAGGGACATCGGGATCTGATCATGTGACAGCAAGACATTCAACTTCCCATTTTCCCAATGTCCCACTCTCATCCACTCGAGGCTGTTTCAATGCCCCTCTATCTCCACTCCAGAGAAAAAGAGGGCAGCTTAAGACTAAATTTCAGCTTGTGTGATTGGACAGTTCCGTAGACCTTTCCTTTTGCTCCAAATTGCCCCACCAATTTCCACCCCTCTACAATTTAGCAAATCTGAGTAAGGAAAATTGCCATTGTTAAATATTTCATTTCCTTCACTGTGAATTTGGTTCTATCAAAATCTCAAGTTCATTACATCTAAGGAAATGGGTGGACTGTAAAAATTACAACCAAGGCTATATATGCAACTCAATGTTCTTGGACATAATAGGGTTACGTCTATTATAGTGAAGGGTTCCTGAAAGTTATGGCAAACCCTTTTCAGTTGGGTCTTAGTCACCTGTTCTATGTGTAGACTTGATTACAGATCTTATTCACTTCACATATGTCCTGGTGTTCATGTCACAGATTTACAGTTTATCCACTAACCTAAAAAGTGGTCAGTATTCTGGCTTTTTGTCAACCCAATGCTATGGTGCACTGACAACCTTTACTGAAACAGCAGCATGATTCCTAATACTTTGGACTTCATAAATAATTGCTAGCTTGGCCTGCTCCTGTCAGAGGAGCTGGGCGTTACTTTGCATGGCACCCTAACGATCACTGTGGCAAACAGGGTCGGCAAAAACAGAGTGTATGCAGACTAAAATCACTGCAATATCGGCTTGGTCAAAATGGGCTAAACCACAGGGCAGGAGTGAGGGAAGGGAAAAGGGGTCTCCACATGAGAGAGCTTTGTCACATCTAGTCACAAAGCGTGAAGGAGCTGACACACGCTATAATCAAACAGATTTACCTCTACACATAGACACACACATATATACACACACACACACACACACACACACAGGCCTAAGGCTTGCAGTCTGGCAGCTTAGACTCTGGGAACAATAACAGTGGATGCACAATACAAACAGTTACATCTTAATGTTCAGCGAAATACAGCGAGTGGTAGAGAGGAGGGAAAAGAGGGAGGGAGGGGAGGAAAAAGGTGAGTGAACGAGAATAAATAACAGAGGCCAGTGACCCATGCATGGTGTGGGAGTGGAAGAAGAGAAGATGGAGATCTGCAGTAGTGAACTCCCATCCTGAACTCCCTTCCTATTGTTCGGTCACTGATGGGAAAGACCCTGGGAACTGTCCAATTCTTTACCTTTTTTTATATTTTACACAGTCAGTAAAGTCAATCTTTTTTAAATTCCACAGTCTAATTGTCTCATTAGAGTGAACGGTGCAATTGGGAATACATGGGACAGGACATGAAAATTTGATAGAACATAATGTAAAATGGCAATGGTGAATCACAGGAACAAGATAAGACAGAATCTACCAATATTTCAGTTTCATGTGCATGATGACAGGTTGAACCGGGATTCTGTCATTTACAGGACATTTTTCTGGCTCTTTTCATTCTTTTTCAATAAAGTGTGATAATATTAATACTCTGCAATCTGTATTTTCCTAATGAATCAATGATTCTTTGTAATAACACATCTTAAAAAATAAAGACTAGGCACAGGTCATTTGAAGATCTTTTTACATTTTAAAAGCATTTCTGACTTCAAATCTTTTATTCTGGTGGTATTTTCCGAACACACTTTTGAAAATTAGGTTTTTATGTACTAAAATCCTAAATATTTACACAAAAGAAATAGGCTGAACATTGTGTCAAAAATGTGCACAAAAAGACATATTAATCTCTTGGACAAAAATATTAGGATAGTAAATATTTCCAATATCAATATATATATATTTTTATATAGAATATGGTGGGTATAGAGCAGCAGGGGGGCGGCAATCTTGGTACTGGAGGGCCGGTGTCCCGCAGAGTTTAGCTCCAACTTGCCTCAACACACTTACCTGCACGTTTCGAGTATACCTCGAAGATCTTGATTAGTTGGTTCAGGTGTGTTTGATTAGGGTTAGAGCTAAACTCTGCAGAACACCGGTCCTCCAGGACCAAGATTGCCCACCCCTGGTATAAAGAATTGTGGGTAACATGATGGTGCACGGAAAGGACAGAGGTGTGCTCTGTTGTGTCTGGTTCATCCCTATGTTTCCTGCAAAACCATCTTTCTTTAAGATCCATAAAAACTCATTCAGTGTTTTATTTACCACAATTCATCCTGCTATAATAAACCATGGTGGTGTTATTTACAATCTGCACACGGCTGCACCAATTAGCAGCAATTAACACCAGACATAGAGCACCTGCAACTAGTTTTCCAGTAAGTGCTGTGCCAACAATGGTGGGAGCATAATGAGAATTCCCTCTGGGTTTACCCATCTTTCTCTTAAATATCTCAGCATGATCAGTGCTAGGAACATAGCTTGGATGTGGGTTTACATGGGTTTTACGTACCAATGACCAGCACAGACTGCAAAATAAAAGAGAGGGTGAAGAAAGGCATGGGGAAGAGGTGGAGTGGATAAGAAAAGAGATAAAAGAAACAGCTGTATACACATGACAGCCGTGTGTCGCATGCAGACACCTGCTGAAGGAGGTCTCTGTGTGGTCATCGAGCAGCTTCAAAGCACTGGAGAAAGATGCAATGCACAAAGAGCCTCAAACACTGTTCCCTGCTCTCTCTCTCTCTCTCTTTCTCTCTCTCTCTCTCTTACTCTTACTCTCTATTTCGCTCTTTATACAGCAGTACTACCTGCCTACTGCTACTTGGTACAATGTGAAAATCTCTGTATTTTTTAGACACCAGTATTGGAAAGGGTACTGGTACAGAGTGGGAAAAAATATGAATTGAATTTTTGGGTTTTTTTAAAAAGTGTTTTGAGAAAAATATAAACAATGAGTGACTTTAAATTAAAAATAAATTAAAAAGTGTATGAAAGAATAAATATTGCAAGCTGACTAGATAAAAGCCTGTTTTTGTATTTTTATTGATCTTCTAGATTACTTACTAAAATCAAGGAAGTTATTTAGGATGCCATGAGGAGCAAAACACAACAAGATGGTTTATTTATTTATTTATTCTTTTAAAGATATTTTTTGTCCATTTTTTGTCCTTAATGATAGGACGGAGAGAAAAGAAACGGGGAGAGAGAGAGAGAGAGAGAGAGAGAGGGGTGGGACCGGAAAGGACCCAAACAGAAATCAAACCCGGTGCCTTAACCCACTACACCACGGTGCCAGCCCGAGATTTTTAAAATTTGTTTACTTTTACCGCCAAAATGAGAAAATATACATCAATTTATTTGAATAGCATTGTCAAGGAGCATTTCACACTAAACTTCTTTTAAGATAAACCTCATTTACATCTTATGAAAATTCCCTAGAAGTCCGGCGCCATGGTGTAGTAGTGGGTACTCTACCTCTGTTGGTGCTCCAGAGACCTGTCCTATTAATAAAGGCAAAATGTCTAAAATATACTGTACCTTTAAGGTAAATCAGTAGAAATTGGTGCTAAAATAAGACTAAAAATCATTTGTTGTTAGTATCAGATCCAATACTGTATATAATAGAGATGGGTTCTATGCAGACGTGAGTTACATATTATAGCTTTCCTCTTTTTATAAAAGATAATAAAACATTTTCACATTAAACACTATATAAATTTACATCCTTAACATCACATTCATTAGTGTTTGTTACTATGATGCCATATAATGTGGCACTTTATTATCATGTTCTTTGGTAACAACATGGTGTTTATGTTACCTGGTCTGACATTTCAGTTTATACCTGCACAACTTTCTTAACAGACATCCCGATTCTTCAGTGTAGGTCTGGGGTTAAATCCCTGAGGATCATAGCGAAGGCAACAAGTGCAAGAAAAATCCCTCCTAGGCAGCATAAAGAAACCTCGAGAAGGGAACGCATGCTATTCTTACTCAGACTGGATGAAGTGACTTAGGCAATTACGTTGATTAATTGAAACGCATAGGCTTTCACCGGGTTAATATTTAATATGAAAGAAAGAAACTGATTTCTTTCCCCCTACAAATAGTCCACAGATAATATAGACAAGATTATGAAAACTGTCACAACCTTATTCATTTGTTTCCATCATCATTAATGTTGCTATTATTGTAAAAAAAAATCCCATAAATAACATTTCTTAAAGGAACTTTTATATGTAGTAAACGTTATAAAAAAATACATTATTTATAAAGGGATGATTAAGTGACCATAGACGTACTTAAACTGTCACAAACATACTTTAGACACAACATTTACATTTACAGCATTTGGCATAAGTCCTTATCTTATACCTGATCTTCCAATTAGCAGTCCAACACCTTAAACACTGAACTACCACTTCACCCATTCAACTTATTTTGCAAAGTAGGGTCTTTTATAGAACAGAATAACTTGAAATGTCCCTAAATACCTGCTACTTACAGTATATATAAATAAAATATAAATATATATCAATACAACTTGTGGAAAAGTGGAAAGTGATTTTAGGAGAAGTTCACTACGTGGCTGTCTGTCTCTTTTATCTCATCACAGACGGCTGATCACAGCAAACAGTCCAAAGCATGAGAGAGGGGTTATTATGCTGAGGGGCAGCACAACTGCAAAAGGATGTGTATTTGCCATCTTGTGTCCCAGCACCAGGCAGGTCTGGATGTAATTCCCTCACCTGGAGTGTGGCTGGGAAGGGGGTATTTTCCATGGTTGTGGGGGTGTTGAGGGGGTGTCTAAGAGCCAAAGTGGGTGCGGGTTGTGCTGCTAAGAGGGGGGTGAGTGTTACCAAGAGAAGGAATCGCACCTTCATGACACCCCATAGTAATTACACACTCGAGTGGCTGGACTGTGGAGGAAATTGAAGGCCTGAGCAGGAGCCCAGCTGCCTTACTCTCCCTCCCCATCAACGTGCCCATGATTGAGGCTGCTTACACACACACACACACACACACACACTCCACTTCCCTCAATCCTCAGAGGAAATGCCGCTTTGTGTCCTGGTAATGAGATTCTCACACACCAACCTTATTTACCATCCCAGACAGGGAGCAGCGAGCAGACGAGAACAGAGGAGGAGAAGAGAGGAGAGGGAGTAGTGTGCTGCACAACTTTACCTCTCAATTATAGAGACACTAATCAAACCAGCTCCAGAAGTGAGCCTCCGCAGACTCAGGTCTAAAGTAGAGCAAAAATCATTTATTTCATAAAATGGTAAGAAATATAGAAAAATATAAAAATTTAAAGTCTCAATCTAGAACCTCATGTTCTCAAAGCCAAGACTTAGAAGTTTACCTCACCGTTGTCACCATCAGCCTAGCCTAGCCCGATATAAATAAAATACAAGCATTTCAGGTAAATTTGATATTTCAGTCTGGTATAAAATGTTTAGTCTACAAATGATACCTGGATGTAACCAAGTTTTAAGGTTTTAAAAGTTCTACTTCTACTTAGAATTTTTTTAAGAACTGCCCCAAGACGTCCTATAGTAAAACCTGTTAAATCAATAAAACCATCAACTATACAAAAACATTTGATTTGAATACTATACAGTTTTTTCAAACATAGGAATCTAGTTGGCAGGTTATATGGAAAATAAGTTAAAATGTTACCAAAATAACTTTCTATGAATATTCTCCGAGCAACCCCCTCTTGATAAGGGGGCTTAGGGCTTAGTCGTAAATAGGCTCGTTATGGTCTTCGTGTTGTCATAATAGTAAATTCATCTGGAAAGTTCTAAGATGTTTTTACTAAAAAGTTTATAGAAGGACTAATTCTTTAAGGTTATTAAAAATATTCTTGTGGTTCTATATTTAAACTAGAACAAGGTTTTCAAAAGATTTTCTCTGTCATTGGATTATCCAGAGCAACTTACATTTATGTCATTCACACAACTAAGCAATTAGGGGGTTAAAGGTCTTGCTCGAACCCTGATCTTCCGATTAGCATTCCAAAACGTTAACCACTAGGCAACCACTGCCCAGTTTATAGATGGGTGGGCAGATATCCCAGGTGGGCAGTTTTTGGGGTAGGTTTAAGGAGATAGCTACTCTAATATTCTTTCTTATATTCTTGCTTGGGTTTGAAGAAGACATTGTATTAAGTTAATATATAATATATATATAGTATAGATAGATAGATAGATAGATAGATAGATAGATAGATAGATAGATTTTTTTAGTTTTCATTTTTTATTTATTTTTTTGTAGTGAAGGGAGTCGGAATAGTTTCTGACATGGGAGTTGGGGATGATGGATTTTTGAAGCAACGGTGGCCACATTACAGTCGCTGGAGGTTTTTGTTGCATTGCATTTGGAAGCAAATATTTCCACACTCTATGAATTGCATGACTGTCTGTATCAGTTTCTCCGTAATCCTTGACAGACCGGCAAGCCGCCTTGCCTCGCGAGTGTAGACCATGTCGTTACTTACAGCCAATCTAAAACAGCCTTTCTACCCCATTTCAAACTTCTTACAACACAGACTGTTTTTATCAAATCATAAAACCTACAAAAGAAAATAAAAACATATTTGTATACTGCTGTTTTTAACAAATTTTAATCGGGTGGGCAAGAAATACGATTGGGTGGGCTCAGCCCACCCCTGTTCATGCCCACAGCAGGCCCTGGTAAAATGTTGTGTCATTTTGTAGTATTAATAATGTAACATTCAAACTGTAAAAGTGTATTTACATGATGTACTTATTCAACAAAAATTCAACTGAAACTCAAAGCTCACAACTTGATTTATATATCGTTAGATATTATGGAGGCCCGTTTCCGCCAGTTAACAAAAAATCAAAAGGTTATTGTGACTTTATAACTTAAAAATACTAGTTTATATCTTATAATTCTGATTTTTTTTTTTTAGCAATTTCAAGTTATAAAGTCAGAATTTCAAGATAAAAAGTTGCAATTGCAAGAAAAAAGTCAGAATTGCAAGATATAAATTATATAAACTAGTTTCCTCTTACTGAGATTCACCTCTTACTGAGTGTCACAGCATGTCCACGGACAATAACATTATATAAAAGATTATAGAGGATTATTTTTGGCACGGATTCACTAATAAAGAAATATTATTAAGTTCCCAGAATTTTGAGAGAATATTATACTGGAATCATTTGTGAGAGGAAACCTAATATAACAGATAAGGCTGAAGTGGCACATTTTATAAACCAGCAGTTACACACATCGGGATGACATATTGCACGTTATAACCCAAGTTTATACCCTACAGTTCTGAGAAAAAGATGCAACTGTAGAACTGTAGATTATTTGGGACGAAGCTAACATTTATTTCAGTGTTCTAAAAACATGAGATGTAATATAGTCTGTTCAAAACTGTAGCAAAACTTTTAAATTTATCTAGAGAAATAAAATGTTAACGTTCCCAAAAAGTTTTCAGGAAGTTAAGATTGTAATCAAGGTTAAGTATAATTAAAAAGTAATTTTTGTATTTTTATTGAACACATCCTAAAACGTGCCTCGCTCGAATTTGCCTTGTTTTTGCATTCTTCCATTCCACTGTACATCCGGTAAAACAACTTTAGTGCTAGCAAGATAGATTGTTAGTCATTAGCTAGCATTTACGCCTGGTGTACTCTCTGGTGTACTGTATTCTCATAAATGTAAACAGTGAGTGTATTCTTAGTTTTTTTGAAGCAACAAACATTTGTTGACCTAAAACTTAGCAAAACATTCATTAAAACTACTGTTGGCATGTAACAGTCTGGTTTTCCTCCAGCTGGATTGGATTTAAGATTAAATGTGTTTCTCCAAACTTTTTTTTTTTAACACAAAGTGAGTAAGGCAGCTCCCTCGGCTTGCTTGTTGTTAGCATGGTGACCAGCAGGAGCTTTTTGGCCACCCGGTTGTGTGAGGAGATGTACTGGGGCGCATTGGCCTAGTATGCCCTTTTTTTACCGGCACTGTGTGAACACACACTTGTCACGGCAGCCTGGGAATGCACACAATTAAACACGTCAGCATGTGGTAACTGCCCCAGGCCAGCCGGGACATGGCTCACACTGCCACCACGCTGCCCCTGGACACCCCTCTGTGAGAAAGTGGGTGTGTTGTGTGTTTGTGTTGATGCCCAATCAAGAAGAGTTGATGATTAAGCGAGCTTGAGCGATATACAAAACAAAGTCTTGCCTGTGACCCCAATTTTCACCACACCACCCCAAATCAAACGTAACGGATGCGCTACCAAATCCCAAATTTCCAACCTCGCACTTTATATATTCACATCATTAGTGATGCGTCTTTGTCAACTCTCCATCCACAAGTTCGTCTGAACGATTCAACGATCGTCTGCGTGTCTGCTTGCCAGCGTGAGTTGTTTTTGTTTGTGATAGGCAGAGGCAGAATTACCACGCTAATGTACAAAAAAGTCAATTAAATTAACTGTGAAAGGCTATTTATTTTGACCTGAGGATACAATTCTTCTCCATTCTGAGGAATCGCAGAGAAGACATTACAGTCTTTATATTGGCAAGAGAACAAAGAACAAGGAACTATGTAAAGCTGTGCTTGCATCATACTGCCATCATGAGGGAAGAAAAGGAAGCATCATGTGGGCTTCACTAGTGGCTTGGCATCATCATCATCATCCTCCTGAAATAAGATCCATGACAAGTGGCATAATCACTGTTGTGACATTTTAAAAGCATTATTTTATCAGGGGTAAAGATGTTTTGTGTAGCAATACAAACTACTGCTGTAAAATGGACAGAAAATCACGAGTACCTCAGTCAGGTGTTTTTGACAGTCTTATAGAAGGCTGGTTTCATGGGTGTTAAAGTGAGTTAGGCTGGAACACTACGTTAAAATGTCGGGAATATTTTTCCATTATATAGACGGCACATTTATACGTTTTATTAAAATTTCCTGAAATAAATGGAACTTGGATATTAAAAGATTGTGCTGTATAAATAGAAAAATAAATCAAATGCAGATAACATTTTGAAACAAAGTCATATCAATTATTTATTACATGAATTTAATGAATTAGTTGGGTATTTGATAACTAATATCTGATAGCTGATATGACTTTTTATTTGTGTTTTTTTTATTTTTTATAAAAACTTATTTAGGGGCAGCACAGTGGCTTAGTGGTTAGCACTGTTGCCTCACAGCAAGAAGGTCCAGGGTTTGATTCCTGGGCAGGGGCCTTTCTGTGTGGAGTTTACCTGGGTTCACTGCGGGTTCTCCGGTTTCCTCCCACAGTCCAAAAACATGTATGTTATGTTGATTGGTGACCTGTCCAGGGTGTACCTCTCCTGCCTCCCGACCCTTCAGATACGGCTGGGATAGACTCCAGCAGACCCATGTGACCTTGATTTAGGGAATAAGCAGGTATAGAAGATAAATGATTAAATAAATGTGAGGAAAAATGCTCTCAGCAAAAAAACAAAACCTTTTCCATTCTTTAACTTTTAATTTGCTTTTGGTTTTAGTTTTAAGGGGAGTTTTTAGTTAGTTTTTTTTTTTTTTTTGTTTTTTTTTTTTTTTAGTTTGTTTTTTTTATTTTGTTTTTTTTTACGAAAAAGAAAAAGTCCAAGTCCAGTTGAAATTAATTACTTACACTCTTGTATATGGTTAAAACATTTGAATTATGTTCCTGTAAAGATTCTTTGCTAAGCCAGACGCTGAAAGGAGTTCTTAAGTCTGTGTTAAATGTGGTAAGTAATCGATGAAATTCCTCATAAGTGTGGAAAAATGACAAGCTAAAAAGCTTAAAAGAGTAATAACTAACGTAACAAGTAGTACAGAGTTTACAGAGCTGTGCAAATCGTTCCAAAGCGCAACCACACACAATGTGACACACACACACACTAACAGCACACACACACACACACACACAGTAATGTAACAGACACACAAACCACCCAACACATAAATAACACACTCAATCATGCATGCGCAAACATCAGCCTGTAAAAGCGCACACACATGCATACCACACACAGAATCACATGCAAACACAAACACACAGTAACTGTGCTAAACACACACAAACCACCAATTAGGGGGCAATAAACCAACATGTTTAATCCGATACTTACAGTCTTACATAATAAAGTCAACATGCATGGCACAGCCTTAAAAGCCTTAAAAGCACACACATGCATACACACACACAGAATCATGCATGCAGGCAATGCCACAAGCTCGTGTGCACCGCAAGTGCTGTTTGGGTTGTTTTATAGAAACAGTTTAATCCTGGACTTAATCGAGTTCTTACAGTAATAATGAAAGTACAGTATGGCCCGGCAGAACGCTTATATCTATCGCGAGCACACCGAACTAATCCCTCAGCACCGACTGTGCAGGCATACAGGGAGAGAAAACGCCTGGCTTGTAGAGTCTTGTTATCCGTCTACCTGCTGGCGGCTGCAGAACTGGCAGAACAGAGTGAGAGGGTGGGAGGCCACTGGTCTCTTCACCTGACTGGTCTGCTCTGATGGGCTGCACACAGTCAGTTACTCACACACACTGCTCAGGATATCCTGCAGCTCCGACACACACATCCCACTGAGTTCTCATCAGCTTCCAAACCCTGTGTCTTAACCAAGAGACAGCAAGAACACACACTCGAAGATCCCCCATTCTTACTCACATACACACACAATACATTCAGCATGCTCCACACAGATCACATGATCAAATTATATACATTGTTCTATTTCATTTAGAAATACTTTTATGCCTGGTAATGTTCTAAAATCACACATTTATTAGTGTTTCATATTACGTACTTTTAACTTCTAAAATTTAATCATTTATAGTTTAATGCATTATAAGTTGGATGTACAATGTTGTACCTTGGATGATTGAGGACATTACTGAGGACATGAAGTTGGTGAATGTGAGAATAGAGTTAGGTGGAGACAGATGATTCGCTGTGGCGACCCCTAAAAGGGAACAGCCGAAAGGAGAAGAAGAAGTTATATTTAATGTTGTGGAATGTTCACAAAGCTAATTTGTGCCTGTTAACATTTATATAAAAAGCAGCTCATACAGACTCTTATCTCTCTTTCTCTCTCTCTCTCTATCGTTCTCTCACTCTCACTTAATCACTTTTTTTACTTGCCTTAATGTAACCAAAGATTTTGACACTGGAGACTCCTTTAAAAAGGTTCCTTCTGGATTTTGCAAATCAAAGAAAGAAAGATAAAATATGCCAACTCCAAGATATTTTCCCTTTCCTTTTACAGATTTGTTGCAGATTTTGACCTAAAGTCATATTTATTTCATGAGTTACCATAATTACCAACCATCATATAAAATTACCAGCGTGGGCAACCCATGTTTCTTAAGTTATTTTCTTGCACTCCCCTTTGCTGATTTCTGCCAATCAGAAGCTTAGAAATATCAATTCACTTGGTCTTTCTATACCTTACCCTCATCCAAAAGGGTGTCTTCCAGCTTTTGATTGACTGAAAAAACCTGATCCAGGTAATCGGCAGTGGGTAGGGCAGGGATAGCAGGAAAACAAGCAGGACAAAGGAACTTAAGAAACTAGTAATCACACACTAGTGTCTTCACTGTAGGGAAGGTGATAGCCCAGTTGGCATGCTAACTGTTATAATTGTGGTTTCGATTCCCAGCGCCACAGAGTTAAAAGTGCCAGGTCCCTGAGAAACTACAGCGAAATTAAGCATTTTCATCAGAAACTTGTCTAAAATGTTTTGGGTTTTTTTGTGAAGTGTCTTTCTTAGGATAGAATATAAAAAAATTAGTACATCCGGAATTCGCCCTGCAGCAGAACAAACTTCCAGATTAAACTGAAAAATTGTATATATAAATAGACAAATATAGATGATTTGCACCTATAACCAGACAGTAAACCCATTTTAGTGCTTCTTTGACTTATGAAACAGCAGTGTGTGATATGGAAATGAGGTTTACTGCACTCTGAGCATGTTAATGATGCTAATCCGAGGATTACTGGCACATTTTCAAGGTGCAATTACATCACCAAGTGTTTGGGATCACCACAACCAGAGATTCTGCCACAATCATTAATCCTGTCACATTCATTATCAGGACAGCTGGAGAAGTATTATCAGGGCTGCTGTGACATGGTGCCAAATTAAATAGCTTTGTATTGAGGAAAATGGAAGGAGATCAACCTCAGATTTGCTGGTTTTAACATCAGACATTACAGGTGTTACACAACATATGGGTGCCACCTCAACCCACTGTTAAGACACGACCATCACATTTATATGTTTTATACTTTTATACTTACTAATGTAATAAACCTTATACTTCTGGTATTGCTTTCCGCTAGATTTGCAAACATGACTTTAAAGATTTTACTATTCAGGTTCAAGTTTACAAATAACTGCATATTACTGTGTGTCTATGTCGTTTACTAGGGTTGAGGCCAGGGTTTTGTGCAGAACACACACAGGTTATTCCACTCAATTCATAACACACCATGTTTTCATGGAGCTCTGAGGCTTTTTGCACAGGTACATTGTCATGTCGGAACAGTGTTTAGATCTCTTAGTTCTTGTAAAGTTATAATATAATGCCAAAGCTTATAAAGATATTCTAGACAAATACACTGGTTTGTTTTAACAATCGAGAAAGGAACTACTTATATTCATGTAGGGTAAGATGTCCACAAAGTTTTGCCTATATAGTGTAGGTTTACTTATCAGATTACAGTTGTTTTTTTGCATATTCATACTTTTTATTCACTTTCTATTTAATGCTATTACTGTGAAGGTTACACAAGACTAAAATAGCTGTTGTTGCCAACCCTTCAAACCAGACCCGGTTCTTGCCAACCATAGAAGGGTGGGGAGACGGATATCCCAGGTGGGCAATTTTTGGGGGTGGGGTTGAGAAGATACTCTTTAAAGTTCAATTAATTAAATGATGGAATAGCAAAAAATATTTTTGTACTAATGTTCTTGCTTGGGCTTGGTTAAGAAGACATATTAAGTCAATATAAATACGCCCAGATAAATAAGCCCAAATATGTTTTTAAAATGTTAAACAAAGGGTTATTTTCAATATTCAGAATGGCTAATAACTGCAATATTATAATATTGGAGTGAAGTTTGGGTAGATAGATAGATGCCTGACTGTCTGTCTTCTCCGTAATCTGGTAAATCACCTGAACTTGAGAGTGTAGACCGTGTCGTTACCTAAAGCCAATCAAAGACAGGTAACTGTTTGGTTTTGCTTTGTGATTGGTCGGGGCTTTCTACAGCCCTCCTTCTTCGAACATCTTAACACAGAGCCCACCTCAGACTGCTTGTATCTAATCACAAATCATACAAAAGAAAATAAAAACGTATTTATATACTGCTGTCTTTAACAAATTTTGATTTGGTGGGCAAAACAAACATTCGGGGGGGCTTATCCCACCCCTGCCCATGCCCAGACCCATCTCTGTTTCAGACAACTAGCAGAAAGTCTGGATACATGAATTAACTTGTAATTATTTATTTATTACCATAAGCCCTAAACATACACCTGTGAACCAGGGCCTGCTCTGGGCATGGGCAGGGGTGGGCTGATTTCTACATCAACTAGTTCAACAGTTGTTGTTGTTTTTTTTATTGTTTGTTCAATTTCTCTTTTGAATATTTAATACTAGTTTGGCACAAACTTCACTCCAACTTTTATAATATTTGTTTTTTATTGTTGAAAATAATTCTTAACATTTTAAAAACCTATTTGTGCTTAGAATGACTTTATATAGTCTTTTTAACCAAGCCCAAGTAAGAATATTAGTACAACAAAAATTTTGCTATGTGATCATTTAATTAGTTAATTAATTTTACATTTCTACCACCACCCGCACCACACCCCTGCCCCTCCAAAAAAAAAAATCTATCTGCCCGCCCTTCTTAGGTTGGCAAAAACCGGGCCTGCTGTGAAAGTAAGTGACATGTTATTAAGTAAGGAAATTATTATTTATTTTTATTTTTTTAAGAAACTTCAATATACTTTAGAATATTCTAGGGACAGGGCAGAGTTTCTAGCTGGTTCCATACCGGTCGTTGAAAAGCCGTGCCTCAATTTACTAGTGAAGCGAATGACGCCGTAAACTTACGCAAAGGATTCGCGCTATTCTCAAACCAGAATACGAACAATTCCGTACGTAGTTGTGTGCGGAATCGAAGCTCCGGACGCCGCAGATGACGCTCCTCTGGATAATCGTAGCCTGTAGCTAATCCTTCTTCACAGTGCTTTATTATGCGGTGCTTCTAACTGCTTCGGCGTTAAACGTCACATCAGTCTTTAAAAATTTACAGTCTTAATTAGACTGTTCGATAAAAATAACACGACAACCACGACCGGACAGTGACAGAACACTTCAAAGGTAGGACAATGCTAGTTAACTAGCCGAACCCTTGGCTAAGTAGCTATTTTTTGCTTATTATTTTCAAGGCTAAGAATTCGTAACGGTTCATTTTAGCGCCGATAATTTATCTAAGTAGTAATTAAGCTGCTGTAATCGAGTTTGTACGTAATGTAACGCTGTAGATGATTTATTAGCACAGCTGTTCTCATGGCTAGCTTTTTAGCTTAAGTTGCATTAGCCAGCTCGCAATTCAATATAGAGTTGAGTTGGCTAGCTAACTTTTAGCATGTATGCTAACTAGCAGCTTAGCGAGTGGAATTAGTGAGCGGAAAGTAGAAGAAACCTCTGGAAAGGTGGCTAATAGCTGGCTAACGTTATGTACAGTGAATGTTTACATATTTATTCTGTATTTTGTTAAAAATGTTCTGTATTTGTATATAGTTAGTCTCATAGCTGTATAGCTCATAGTTATACAGTGTTTTTACGTAACGTAAAAACGTACGTTTCTCATTTCTTAACTTTCTCTCTCTCTCTCTCTGTGTCTCTGTTCTTATCTGTTGTTGACCTTATTAACCCTATTTTTATTTCTTGCATTTATTCCTTATACCAAGCGCCATAATACTTTCACATGTGAACACACGGTATATAACAGTAATTAAAGCTAATATTTATTGCCATGTGTTTTTCCTCCACCTGTTGTGTTTTTAAGCAAAGCAAGTTGTTTGTATGTGTCTGTGGTTGTTACGAATAACGATGTCTATTTTGTATCCAGTTTCCTTGTTCTTGAGGCGGGCAGCACTATGGAGGAACAAGAAAACAATCTGATAGATGTGACTGTGAAAACTCTGGATTCTCAGAGCAGAAGTTATACAGTGAGAGCTCAGGTGAGGTTCCTGCGTCTTTCTGTAAAAGGGTTTACCTTAACAATTGCATTTCGGGCTTTTGGTAGATGCCCTTTATTCCAAAGTAACTTCATCTGAGCAGTTGATGGTTAAGGGTTTTGCTCAGGGGCCTGGCAGTTGCAGTTTAGTGGTGCTGGGAATTGAACTCATGATCTTCTGGCCACCTGATCCACCAATCCACTGAGTCAGTTCTTTTATTCTTAGGAAAAGTCTGCACAGTCTTTGACAAGCACTAACATCATAACAAAATAATCAATTTTGGCACTTTAGCTTTCATTCCACTAAAGCTTTCGGAATCGATATTAAATAAATAATATAATAACAGACATTCAATACAAAAAGGTCGATTGTACACTTAAACGGGGTCTTAGAGGTAAATGCGGGGTATATATGTAATTTTCTTTTAATACAGTTATGGTGAAAATCAAACTGGCAGTAAATGTATTGTATGTGTTATTTATTAGCCTGTTTTCATCCTAACCATGGAACAATGAATAATTAATCGCAGTGGAAGGTCAGATAACTAAGGCTTTGGGTTGTTGATCTAAAGATCAGGGTTTAAGCCCCAGCTCCCCGGGTGCTGCTCCGAGGCTGACCCTGCTCTCCAATCCATCTTTCTAAACTGGGATAGCATTTCACTGAGCTGTAAGCTAGGGCTGCACAATATATTGTTTCAGCATTGGCAATGCAATGTGTGCATCTGCATCTGGGTTTGTGGTGTAAGTGAATAGTTTATTAATAGAGAGAGCATTTACACATTATTTTAAGGTCTGTTACTGTGTAAACAGTTAAAGCAAGTTTAAAGCATTCAAGCCACAAAACAATAACTTTGGTAGCTTGATTAATTTATACAATGAAGACTATACAGTGTGATTTTACATTTGATTATTGAATACAAAATTCGGAATACAAACAATAAAGCACTGCCTGCATCTGGTTCTTTGTTCGTGTTTATTTCGTGTTTACGTGTTGCTTATAATTGGTGTATTATATTCGACACAGATGACTCTTTTACAAAATTCAGATCCTTTTTTTGAAAATGAATGAAAATAATGTGTTTCCAAACAGTGAAATTTAATTATATTGTAATATTTATTGCAAAACCAATATATCACAAGGTCAGTTGTTTTCAATACTGTGCAGCTCTACTGTAAGGTATATTCGACAAAAACAATTTAGACTTTTCTAATGTCATAGTGGACTTATATTGTCCTGACTGTAAATGATTAGAAATTAAAATCACGATGCCTATAATTAATATACCAAATAACACTTCAGAGTGTCCTATAAGTTTCCGTACATAGGAAAAAATAAAACAACATTTTTTATGAACACCGTTTTTATTTATATAATATGCTCTACATGACTACCAATGTTTTGAAAACACATTTCGATGTGTGTCATTCCACTGCTGAAGAACATGTATAAGCACAGCTGGAGTTATGCTTGTAATGGCATTTGTGACTTTGTTCCTTGAGATGGTTTATGTTTTGTATTATTTCCTCATACACCAAGGTTATATATATATATATACACACACACATATTCAGATGATTCAAACAAAAAAAATCCTAAAGATATTGAGGCGCTCTGTTAAAGGTGTGCTGAATTATATTTGGGTATTTTTTTACACACTGAACCCATATCCATTTCCGCCTGTGTACACAGTGTTACAGTTCTGCAAACAAATGTCCTCTAATAACTTAAGGAATAACTTAAGAGAAGGTGAAAGAAACATCAGAGGCATGGCTGTAAAATAACTTGGAAGAGGCCAATCCAAAAAGAAAAGTTCATAATTGATTCACATGTGATCTTTAGTGACTCAAGATTTATTTTAAGGAAATGCATTTCTAAATAGTTATTCTTTTCCTTTATATATTTAATTTCATTAAATCAATTAACTTTAAAATGTATTAGAATGGAATAGGCTCTGTTTTTGGTGTTAGGATGAGTAGGAGACAATGGATCATAATTTCAGTGTTAATGTTCTGATATTTAAAAAAAAAAAAAAAGTGTTACCATAATTTCTTATATTTTCTCCCCAGATCACTGTGAAGGAGTTTAAAGAGCATATATCACCCTCAGTGGGAATACCTGTTGACAAACAAAGGCTGATCTATCAGGGACGAGTGCTTCAAGATGAGAAAACTCTGGCAGAATACAGTGAGTTCATTTAGACATTTTGCTTTCTAGGGTCTGTTTGGACCTTGATATTTAGAACAGTTTGCTTCTAACGGGTGTCCCAGAATGGACAGTGGGAATGAACCAAATATGGCAGGCATTTAGGGCTTCACTATTTGCTTCACGTTGGGACTTCACTTTAAAAGTGCTGGAACAGGTTTAGGCCTCAGTTATTACTTTAAAATAATTAAAATTAATTTAAATCTTGGTGTTAAGAAATCTTGCTGCTATAGAATACGACATGTATGTGTTTTTTGAACATCCTCTGTAACTTTTTTTAAGAACCTCTAAACTTTTAAAAAGGCTCTTAACTAGATTGTGGAGTACAACTGTGGTGATTTATTATTATTCATCTAAAATAGTATGCCGACACCAATGTGTGAGGAGGTCTGCGGGGCAGTGTTTCAGTTCAGTGGGTTGAGTCTGTGCAGGACACTCTAGTTCTTCTACACCAACCAGAATACACCATGTCTTTATGGAGCTTATGGGCTTTGTGGACACTGGCGTTGTCATGGAAGGAATAATGTAATGTTACAATTGTTACTTTACCTTAAAACTTACCTTAAATATTTTGAAAAAAAATTAGGGTGACTGACCTTTAGGTGCTGCGTCAAATTTGAGGTTTTACCTCCCTTTATTTGAAATACATTGTTTGCATACTGGCATAGGAGCATCAATAATATCGCCTTGCTCATCAACCTTGAATGCAAAATACTTTCATACTTGACTCCTAGCTCCTTTCTACAAGTCAGGGATAAACTGAACTTGTTGCTATCCTCCAAGTGTAGTTATGTTAGAGGGGTTTTTTTTTCGTTACCCTTTGAGCATCAACTGAAACACTGCCCCCAGCATTGCCAGTGTTTAATTTCTGTTCCATCTGTACTTGTGCTACTGAAGAAAAACAAATACCAGGATTTGAATGTTCATACTGATTTGGTACTGTAATATTGGTAGCCCTAGCTACAACATATAGGTACATCCTAGACAACATTATGCTTCAGAGTTTGTGGTAACAACACTAATGCGGGTCTGCTTGTAAGGTGTTCACAAACTTTTGGTTTTTGTTGTTTAATTCTGTTAACTTTTTTTGTTTATTTATTTTTATTAATATTATACAAAGCAATAATGTTGTTTTTAAGATGTATATGTAAGCTTTTGAATACACAGGACTATGTCTTTTAAAGATTGCATTTGCCCTTTTAACATTGAATGTTTCTGTGCTGCAGATGTAAATGGTAAAGTCATTCACCTGGTGGAGCGAGCCCCACCCCAAACCACACAGCCAGGAGCAGACTCTGGAGGGGTACCAGGGACTTCAGGAGCCTCACAGACTGGAAACACCACAACTCCTCAGGCCATGCCTCATGGAGCCACACATGATCGCAATGCTAATAGCTATGTTATGCTTGGCACTGTTAATCTTCCAGTTAACGTCATGGACCCTCAGCAGATTCAGGCATTGACATAAGCTTTCTTTATGAATCATACTGAAGATATAGTACCATTTCTTTTGTACGCTAGAATGGCTGCGTGCAAATTTGCCACCTTAACTATTGACTTTTTGATAGTTAAAATGTAATTACACTGATCAAATTTCAATGTTGTTTGTGTATGGATTTTCTCAGATGTCAATCCAGCAGATAATGGCAGGCCTCGGGGAGGGCGTTAGGAATACACGAGTCAGCAGCAGCACTGACGGGGTATGAGTGACATTTAGATATTCAAACTACAAGTCTTGATTTAAAGTATTAAACATAATGAGATGTATGTCTTTCATTGCTAGAACAATAGCTCTGCAGGTGTGAATGCTGATCTGGACCAGACCCTGCAGAGTGAGCCTAGGCTGCGCTTGCTTATGGCTGAAAATCTGTTGCGTGACACCATTGCCCTAATTCAGAGATTGGAGGTACTGAGAAAAAACTTTGTCACACCTACTGATTTAAATAACTAACTATATGTCCATGTGTATTATAGAGGGTTTTTTTATGTATGTCGCCGAACAAAGAATAGCTAACTTCTTGAAGTTCGCTTAATATCTGGACTCGCTTAATATCTGTGTTACTAGGGAGAGCCCATGGATGGTTCTTCAGCTCAGGATTCGGCACCCCCTCCCTCTTCCACCACCTCTACACCGTCTCCCTCTGTCCAGCCCATGGACACATCACCTCCTCCACCCAGCTCACCTCCAGCATCCTCTACTTCCACCCAGACTGATAACGCACCTCGTCCTCCACCTACTGGCCCCAAGTAAGGATGAACACCAAACACGGATTTGGTAAAAACCTGAAACCTAAAAAATGAAAAATTATTAGTAGGAATTAAATTATTCCTACTAAACTAACTAATCATTTTATATACTTTAGGTTGTTAATTATACATAATCATGTATTAAATGTGAATTAATTATTTTTTGTACAACAAATTCCTGTTACGCATATTACTGAAGATGTTAAAAACAAAGACATGAAGTTATTTTAAAAATTAACTATAAAATTATTTGACCCCTTCGCAAAGCAATACGTAGTACCTGGTGGCAAAACCCTTTGCTGGCAATCACACAGGTCAGACTTTTCTCGTAGTTGGCCACCGGGTTTGCACACATCTCAGGAGGGATTTTGTCCCACTTCTATTTGCAAATTCTCTTCATTATTAAGGATCCAAGGCTGACATTTGGCACAGAAAACTTCAGCTCCCTTTGCAGATTTTCTATGGTATTATAGTCTGGAGACTGGAGACACTCCAGGATCTTAATGTGCTTCTTTTTGAGCCACTCCTATGTTGCTTTGGCAGTGTGTTTTGGGTCATTGTCATGCTGGAATTACTCATCCATGACCCATTTTTAATGCCCTGAGAATAGAAGGTTCTCACCGGAGATTTGATGGTACATGGCTGCGTCTATCGTCCCTTTGATGCGGTGAAATTGTGCTGTCCCCTTAGCAGGACACACTCTCAAATCATAATGTTTCCACCTCCATGTTTGACAGTGGGGATGATGTCTTTGGGGTCATAAGCAACATTCCTTCTTGTCCAAACATAATGAGTTAAGTCAATGCCAAAGAGCTCAATTTTGGTCTTATCTAATCAATCGATATTACTGATTGATTGATTGCTTCTGTGCAAATCATTTTATAACTTTTTTTGAAATGCTTTTTTTTTAAAAATGTTTATACTGTTATATATGTTAGAATAAACCTAAAATTACAATTATAGTCTGATAATTTGTCAGTCGGCAGAGGTACAAAATCAGCAGGGGATCAGATATCAAATGTTTAGTCTAGAAATAACTCTGTATAGTAAAAAAAAGTTTAAATAATGATTAAAAAAACAAACATACTAAATACCCTGTATATGTAGTATCGTCATATTGCTTAATGCTAGTTGGCATTACAATTATTGATTGAATTGATTATTTCCTGTTAGTATTTCAGATCTAGATGCTACTTAGTCTTTTCCACACTTGTTTCTAGCATCAGTATCGCTTAAAGTAATTATGTAAATACAAGCTTATAATAATAATGTTTAAATCATGTATCCATGTCCCCATCAGCCACCCCAGCCCTGCAGAACTGGTCGAAATGTTGGGAGAGCTCAGAAGAGTGGAAGAGAGACTTCAGCCATTCATCCAGAGAGCTCACTCCATCCTAGAGGCAGCCACCACTGCTGATTACAACAATAATGTATGCAAGTGACTGTGATAAATTAACTGAATAATATTCATTGTATGCTTTAATTATCAGATTTTTAATTTTCATGACTGATTTTCACTGCATAGATTTTAATATGAGCTTAATGGTTCATATTAACTCTTACAAATGTTTATTTCAATATATAAATAAAAGAAATGGTTTGGCACAATGTAGACCCAGGAGAGAGAGGAGGACCAGCATGTTCTGAACCTAGTGGGGGAAGCCCTTCGGCTCTTAGGAAATGCTCTGGTTGCCCTGAGTGATCTGCGCTGTAATCTGTCCAGTGCACCTCCCCGTCACCTGCACGTGATCCGGCCCATGTCTCACTACACGTCCTCTGTTCTGCCACCAGGTGGCATGCATCACATTCCCATACAGGTAAAACCCAGCGTTTGCAGCGTATTCCTGTTTTCCCAGATGTTGATAGTGGCTTCTCGATGCCCAAAAATTACAGACAACATAATAACCTGACAATGTTTGAGGAAATGCAAAAATGTTAAAAATATTTTTTTTCTCCCTATGAGATTGTTAGTAGTCGCTGTTTGTCGAGCTGGCAATTTTGCTAGTCTTGCATATTTGTACCACTACCATGTCTATAATATTATAGTATAAAAGTTTTATTTTATTATTTCATATTATATTTAGATCTAAATAAAATTCTGTATAGGTTTTAAGACTGTGGTAAAGTCTAGGTTTCCAAACTTACATATCAGTATGTTGTATGTTCAGACAGATTATCAGTGTTATTTATGTCAGATAAATTCATACCAGTAGTGAGATATTTATCTTTTTGAAGAAAATGTACTTTTTATATTTGAAAAAACCTTGATTTTCAGTGCTGTAGTAAGGCATCATTTATCATTTAAGTATAATTTGCCATTTTATTCATTTTGTATAGGTTAATGTGGGGACCACAGTGACCATGTCAGCAAATGGCAGACCATCAGCTGAGAGTCAGCCTCAACCTGCTGAGCAATCAGAACAACCGGGGCAAGGACAAACGCCCAATCCACAGCCAGGTATGGCTAATCAGCAGACGGGGCAGCCAGGGCCCCGAGTTATACGCATAAGTCATCAAACTATGGAGCCAGTGGTGATGATGCAGATTAACATTGATGGTGGGTCTTTTGTACGACTGGGCAATGTAGGGCTGTGTATGTATGCACGTGTGTATGCCTGCATATGCTTTAAAAACACAAATACACACGTATCCACAGTTTTGCAATATTCATTTATTTTGTGTTTCAGATAATGGAAGCAATGCCCAAGGCTCTGGACAGCAGAATGCCAGTGGTCCTGCACAGCCCGGTAAGACACACTTTTTTTTTTATTACTGCATATGCAGTTATTTAGCCAGTTGTAAGTAGTTGTAATAAGGCTTTGTTTTAAAAGATCACAGCTTGAAAATTTTTCTGTCTTACTTTTTGTGATGTTTTGTTTTCCTTATGTATCCTATGTATCACTGTCTCAGGCACCACTCCTATACAGATACCCGGTTTGCCCCCAGAATTCATGCAAGCCATTGTAAATCAAGTTACACAACAAGCCATGGCTATGGCAAATGCTGCTGGACAACATACCCCCACACCTACCGGTACAGCCCCCACTCCTGCTGGTACAAGCCCCGCCCCAGACAGTACAGGCCCTGCCCCTTCCAGCACAGGTCCCGCCCCAGCAAATACAGGCCCGGCTCCCCCTTCCTTTCCCACTCAGCCACATCAAGCTAGGTTTGTATTCACCTTGCCTTCCTTTCCTCACCGCATGGCGAATCCCCCCTTCACCACCAGAGGAACTACATTTAATCTGCGAACTGCTGTTCCACCTATGATGGGCCAGCATACAGGCCAGGTTAGCATTTTAACATTCACTACATAATACTGTTGTAACCGTTCGTTTAAAATTGTTTAAGATCATTTTTATAGTTCAGACCCCAGTTAATTTTTTAAATGTTTTTTTATTGCCTGCAGGCTACACCCATAAATACAGCTGCTATTAATCAAATGATTAGTGGAATGGTGGAACAGATTTTTACAGGGGTTTCAGGCCAGGCGGGTAAGTTTACTTGCATTTCTCTTTAAGAATTAAAATGAAGAGATCTAAATTTTACAATATGAGTAAAATTTTTCTTTTTTTACAGCTAGTGAGACCACTACCTCCTCCTCCTCCCCGCAAACGTTCACATTTTCCACCTCATCATCCTCCTCGTCTTCTTCGTCTTCCTCATCTTCATCTTTTTCATCATCATCTTCCTCATCCTCAACATCAGAACCTGCCACTAGTGCCTCAGGACCCACACACACCACAAGCACTACTGCAAGCGCTGCTCCCCAGCCTGGACCTTTCCCTGCACCTACCCAAGGGCCTCCCCTAGTGGGCAACATGGATCAGCTTCTGGGCTCTGTGCTAGGAGGGGTGGCTGCTGCTGGCCAGGCAACAGGAGCAAATCCTTCTGTTACTGTGACTATGCCAGGAATACCTGCCTTTATTCAGGGAGTCACAGACTTTATACAGGTGAAGGAATGCAGTTCTTAGATGTCCCCTGAAAACCACATGAACAAAAGTGTGTAGAATCTTATTTTTTGTATAGTCGCTAACCTGGTAGGTCAGGGTCTAATAATTTTAATTAAATCAAGTGTTAATCTTAAAATGCTACATATAAACACAGCAAGTGTAGGATGCAATCGCAAATGTAAAACTAAAATGAGGCTTGTGATTTAATTTAATATAGTGTTTAACTAAAGTCATTATCATTAGTGTTGACTGGGTGTAATTATATGGAAACTTCTAATATCTTTCTTTCTGTCACTGCTCTTATAGTCATGAACAAAGTCCCATAGCCATCTAGCCTTATTTTCACACCCTCTTTGTATTGTGATCCGTTATTATGGGATAAATGTTAACTTTCGTTTAATTTTGGTCTCTGTATGACATTTCGTGTGTACCTCTTTGTCAGGCCTCACAGCAGAGCCATGTTCATCAGCCCCCAGCTCAACCCTCAGCCCCCACATCCACTCCTCCAACGAATGAACCACAAACCGAGCCTGCTGGAGCAGCTGCATCTGAGGAAGTCCTGAACACAGAGCTGTTCACTGGAATAGTGCAGGGGGTGCTTTCCACTATGATGGGCTCTTTAGGTGCCCCACACAGCAACACTGAGAGCATTGCTCAGTTCATTCAGAGACTCTCCCAGACCAGCAACATTTTTACCCCCAGTACAGGAGACGCCATGGGTGAGAGTTCGACCATTGTAAACTGTTTTCCATATAGGTAAAGGGTGTAAAAAGATTTTATCATGAAGAGGAAGCAAAAGATGGAGCTAAGTGGAGACAACTGAACACTCTAGGAGTGTACAAGTCTAGGAGCAGTTGTTAAATCCCAATACTCTAATATGAACCATTTTAAATCTACAGCTACATAATGCAAATTCAAGACTAGAGTATACTGTTAAAAAACTTTTACAAATATAGATACAAATAAGCAAATGTATAAAAGAAACCAAACTTTGTGTATGTGTGTATTTGTAGGTTTTTTTGGAGACCTGTCAACTCTTGTGTGCCAGAACTTCTCTATGGTGGACATGGTGATGCTGCTTCATGGTCAGTCTCAGCCACTTAGTCGTATCCAACCCCAGTTAGCCCAATTCTTCTCTGAACACTATCTGCAGGGAGGAGAGGCCACTGAAGCCAATATAGCTGTATGTTACATTGTCTGTTTATGATGTGCACCTTTCCTTAGCTGTTTATCATTTATGCTTACGATCAGTCTGCTTCTACTCTTATATTTCACTTTTCTCATCTGTTTTTTCACTAAAGGCAGCTGCTGATAATCTGATTGGGGAACTAGACAATTACATCACAGAGAGTTTTGTAAGTGATTTAAACCAACTTTAAATGTTATGGTTCCTTTTTGGAAAATTTAAATAAAATGTAATTTTTTGTATCTGTCCCTGTCTTAATCTTAAGTCATCAGTTACAGTACGGGATGGGGTGGACATCACTCGGACAAACCGATCATTTCTAAGACAGCAGCTTATTGATATTGCCACGCACATCCTGCAATGCACAGGTATGTCCAGAGAAAACACTGATCAACATTATACAGCTCATGTCTAAAATCTTACCACGTCGATTTATATTAAAGCAGATAAATATAAGTCCAGTAATGTTTTTCTATAAACCTCCCTCAACTTTTACATTAATGCTGTACGTCTTCACAAACAATGAAGATATGCATCCAATAAAAGCTAGATGTATGAATATTTCCAAGAATCTCAACACTGAAAGGAGGAATTTTAAAATTCTTAATTTTAATCTTGTGCATAAGATTAGAAATGTTTCTGCTCAGCCAACGCTTAACCAAAAAGTATGTCTAGTGTAGTGTGTATAAATACATTTATTCCACAAATGCCATTGTATGGAGGCGTTTTCTAAAATATAACTTACAAATATAAACTATAAACACAAATATAAAGTTTTTGCCTAATCTCAACTGTTCCACTTAAAAACGTCTTCATGTTTTACCCTTTGTTAGATCCGACATTCGGACCACGCCTGCTGCAGCTGTGTAATCGTGCACTGTTTGAGTGTTTGGCTCTCAATCTGTACTGCCTGAGAGGAGAGCAGAGCGCCCTTACTTCTGTCATCAACAACCGCATTGTTAGTACTCTAACCTGTAAAGTCTCCTCTTCATAAAAATATATTATCTTCAGTTTGATTACAAATGAATATGTACCATTTTCCATTTGTTTCTCCAGAGGACCATGTCAGCAGAGGTGAACCCTAGTATAGTGAGCTGGTTGACCAGTATGATGACTATGAGACTGCAGGTTATCCTGGAACACATCCCAGTCACAGAGGATCAAATCTTGCATTATGTTGTCCACACTGCGGTGAGTGTTTTATAACACAAATATTTGTTCTTCTAGATGCTAAAAGTTGAACATTTGATATAAAAATATCAAATTTTTTTTGTTTATAGCAATTTTTTTTTCTTGTTGTTTTTTGTCAAAATAAAAATTAGTTTCTATTGCAATAAATATTAATTGACAATGTTAATACAACATTTATTAACCATCAATGATTAGGGCTTTTGCTAATCGTGTTTGGACGCACAATTTTACAGAGTGAAGAAGCGAGAGAGGCAAATGATTCAGAAATCCATCCAATGGAGGTATGTATATATTTTATACCAAAGAAGAAATAGTTTGCCTTCTGGAATTACTATGTGCCATTTTGTCTAATATGACCAATGTTAGTTATTTAAACGTGAAACTTGTTGTAATTTGTAGATGGAAGACACTCACTCTCCCACTCCAGCTACCACAGCAGAGGAGGCCATGGTAAGTTCACAAGAGGAAAGGGCAGTTGAAGGCTTGTCTGGCGAGACAGGGGAGGCAGCAGGTGGAGAAGAGCCTGGAGAGGAAGCTGAAGCCTGGGCAGCTGCTTTACCTCCTGTAAGTTTTTTTTTTTTTTTTTTTTTAGCTTTGTTTATGCATTCTGCTTGATAAATTTTCATACATATGTGTTTTTCCCCTCATTCTGTTGCAGGAGTGGGTGCCTATCATCAGAGAGGATATAAACACCCAGAGGAAGATAAAGTCCCAACCTCCTCTGTCTGATGCATATCTGCAAGGGATGCCTGCAAAGCGCAGAAAGGTACCTTGATTGTTTTTTTTTCTATCTAATTTCACTACTATACAACAAATGATTAATGATGTTTTAATAGGCAAACAGTTTTTTTTTTTTTTTTGTTTTTTTTTTTTTTTTTTTTTTTTTTTTTTTTTTTTTGTTTTTTTTTTTTTTTTTTTTTTTTTTTTTTTTTTTTTTTTTTTTTTTACACAAGTACATGCACACACACATCAAACTTGGTCGTTTACATGTCCACGTTTAAAAGAAACAGTGATTTTCTAAAAATAGGGTGTTTGTATATATGTTTAATAGACGGCACAGAGCGATGGCCCCAGACTCACACTCACTGAGGCAGTGAGCCAAGCAGCAAAAGTAGTCGGTGTCATGCCTGTCACGTCACCTGGTTCCTTACAGGAAGACCTTGAGAGAACAGAACTTCAGGAGGCATATGCGCAACAGGTACAATATAAAATAGTAGATCTACTATTTATCATGCATTATCAGCAATTCTAGAGTTTTATTGCAATTTTAGTTCGAAATTAATAAGTTAAACTGATCTTCATCTCCATGTGTTTTTTAATCAGTTCACATCTATTTGATATAAAATCTCACATAATTATTATCTCATAATTTAAAAAAACTTTGTAGATATAAATACAGTAGTTCCTTGACTTACGAGTGTCCCAACTAACCAGTTTTTCAAGATACGAGTTGTTTCTTGGCTGATTTTATTGATTGATTGAGTTAAATTTGAGTTAGGAGCCAGCTTCAGACACCAAACTGCTAGTTGTCGTAGCGAACGCCACAGTGAACGCCACATGAACGCCACAACATCCGGCCACCGTTCCGTGTTTCATTCGATAGTTAATCAGATATGGGTGTTAGCAAGTGGAGTCGTCTGATCTCCAAGGTTAATGCTGTACAGTATACCAGTTTATTGCAGTGTATTTTATTGTGTTGTTTATATACGATATTTCTTATGTATAAGTTTACTTTCTTATTTTAAAAACATGCAACAGGAACTGATTAATGGCATTTCAATTCATTTTAATAGGGAAAATTGATTTGACATACAAGCTCCGTCACGGGATGAATTAAACTCGTAAGTCAAGGCACCTCTGTATTTGTGTGCACTGTTAACATGACCTGCATATTATGTGGATTTGTAGTACCAAGCATTCTTTCTTCAAGATATTTTAAAATATGCAGAAAATCAGATTTTTTCTTTTTAAATATATCTAATCTAAATATAGAGTTCATTTCTTCCAATTGCCCTGATCCAATGAGTTGGATATTTATTAAGATTGCATTCACTGTAATAAAAAATGACTGATCACATTTCCAAGCTTGTCTTAGTTTAGGTGTAAATAATTAGTCAGGCCAAATAATTGATAAGGCAGGATTTGTTTAATTGTTACTTTTTTTTATTCTTAGATAAAAAATGACATCCAACAACGAGTAAAAGAAGATCCCAACTTCAGCCCTAAAAGGTTTCCCAACACACATACAGTGTTTCCACCTGATTCATAACCTGCATATATGTCTGTACCATGGGACGCCTTCCTCTGCTTTCTGTGTGTGTGCTTTTTTCCTTTTTTTTTTAATTATTTGAGTTAAAACATCTACAATTTTGAAATGATCAGAGTTTTATGCTGTCCTGTTGCCTGTGAATCTAGTATTAATTTATTAGACAAAACTGCTTAACAGATTATCCAAAAGCAGCTGATGGTCGTTTTGCTCCTGTTTGGAGCAACAAACTGCACACAGCTGAAACTTGCACAGGACAAAGAAAAGGACAAAAAAAATGTAAAACATCTGACAAAGCCACAGTGTATTATGCCAGGTGTGCAATGTCATTTCACAGATCCTGTCATGACACAGGCAAATTAAAATTTTTTTGATTTTCCACACATTAACTAAACGAGTCCTCACCTTCTTCATGTTTCAAGATTATAAATAAGTGTCTTTATATAATTGTCATTTAACAAGTACACCTTTTACTAATATTTAAAAATAACCTTGTTTAATATTATAAGGTATTAAAGACATTATTGTTTCATAGGCAATTTTGTGTAAATGGTCACTTTTGTGCAGAAACTGTCAAGGTTATAAGTAAAATCGGTATTCACTATTTCTGTTTTAAAATGTGTCTATTAATTACTGAGAAGTAATAAAAACTTATTTTATTATTTTAAAAATCATAAGGCTGAGGTTACGTTCTGGTTGGAATCATTAATTTTTGTATTCTATGTTCTTTATATTGAAAAGATAACCATGCATCCATCAGATCACTGTATTCCAGAAAGTTCCGATTCACATGCTTTCCCCAAGTGTCACGTATATACAGAGTCAGCAAACATATTAGGAAAATAATTATTCTTTTTGTGAGTCATTTTATTTACAATTTTTATGCCGAAGTTTTTAACATGCATCTTCAACTACATCAAAAACTGCTTTGTGTCATTTTTAATAATATTTAGAAAAAGTTTTTACACCTGTTCCCAATAAGATGCTTATTCTTCCTGATATTATTTTAATATGATAAGAATTTCCCACATAATTCTCCTTTTAATTTTTACATTTCAGCTTACCTGCTGTGTAATTTCAATAGAAAAAAAAATAAATGGGTTTTGCAATGAACCACTTTTTATTCACCAGATACAAACAGTGTGAAATATTAAAGTCTATTGTAGAGCAATATAACTGTTGAATATATCTTTGTTCTGTAAAAAAAAAAAAAAAAAGCAGGAACGACTTTAAACTATACACTACATTCAAATTATCATCAAATTATGTGGGCATCTGAATGTTACACCCTTTTGTGCTTTATGAACTTTCCATTCCAGAATTACGCTTCCTTTGCTAAGAAAGCTTTTTACTTTTAAGCATCATTTTGGGGTTCATGGTATCGAGATCATTTAGTCAATATAGTATGGTTACTATCAGGTTCACAGATCACTTGTTCTTCCATTCTGATATTGTCAAACCATGTCTGCTTGGCTTTCTTTTACACACAAATATTTAATTACTGTACAGTAGATTTTTATTATGTTATATAGACTATTTTTGTAATACACCTGTCCATATGGTATATGGTTTGAAACATCTTATGCCAGATTTACTCCAATTTTGCTGTTAGATTAAGCTTCATCCTTCTAGCAAGGCTTGCACTACAATTTGGAACTTGAGATTTGTGTTTATTTAGTTACAGTAGTATTGGTGGGATCAATGTCTACCTTCAGGTAAAGAGGGCGGTGGTGCACTCGGCATTCCAGAGTATTCCAAAGCTGTTTAACAGTGTGAAAGTCAGGGTTTTGTGCAGGACACTCGAGTTCCTCCAATCCAATCCTAACACACTCGGGCCTTTGTCATGCTGGAACAGTGTTTTAGGTAATTTTATGTACGTAGTGACCGGTACAATAGTGTACAGGTAAACTGAAGACTCCTAAAATAGACTATTACACAAATTTTAAAAGCAGGTTAAGTAAAACATAACAGAAAGCTAATGTATATTTAAACAGCAGTGTTGACAGCATACATGTATCATAACTCAATTATTTCTAATAACTGTTATCCCAATAATAACCACGAATAACAAACATTACGCCATTTATAACACCGTGTACAGGTCCAGCAATCGTCCATCTTCCGCTAGTTGGTCTGCTGCTCAGCTGTAGCCAAATAAATGACGTCTCAGTTCCTGTTTATGTCCTGTTCAGAGTGCAACCACGTGGCCACTGATAGTGTGTTTTTGGGCGGAGGTCTAATACCTGTACTATCTCAGGCCAGTAAAAGCTGTTGGCTGAGCTTAATGAGCAGTTTCCTTTTTCAATCACAAAAGAAAGAGCAAAAAAAACACCTTTGTACTACATCGCTTATTGTTTTTCCATTTGTTTTAGTTCACCAAGCAACAAAGGCCAGGCAATCTTTTATTACTAACCCTTATTGGTGTTTATTAGTAGGTTAGTATTTCACTGGTTCATCAAGTAAGTCCAGTTTAACATCTCTGTTTTTATATTATGGGTTTTGGTAGTTTAAAAAGTGTGTTTATTTGTACTAACACACCTTTTTTAAGTGATTTTAGCTAAATGATTTAAGTAATAATTACTGTTTAGTACTATTTTGTTAAATGCCTACGCACATGTTCCCTTAATCTAGTGCACAGGATTCGGGTTATCCACACTAGAAGTGGTTTGTTTTGTGACTTTATGTAAAAATTTAGTATACTAGTAAAGCACTGTATAATATTGATTTGCTTTGTGATTTTTTTCAATACCTAAGCAGCATCTTGACTAACTATAAACAAAAAAATTAAAAGCTTCTTAAAGGAATGCACGAGGATTTAAACGAGGGTCTTTCAGATTCCGGTATCGATGTGTTAGCCAAACACCCAGAATCTAAAAAAAAACAAAGAAACGTTAAAATAAATATATCGTAAAATAGACTAATTGGTCAATTATAAGAGATTTTTTTCTCCTGGCTAAAAATCTCATTCGCTTAAGATTTCTTTGTACTGTTTACATTACATCTGATTCATAAATAAAAGTAATGGAAATGTTCTTTAGTTAGTGTTTAAATTAAAAGCTATAACATGGAACGCCATTCATACAGAATACCATGACTCACCTCTGTGAAACTAAAGAACAAACTTGTTCCTCCCACAAAGTGTAGCGTGTCATCGGCATACTCCTGAATTTTTGTCAAACATGTCCTGCAGTTCTGAGCACTGTAACACACCTGTCGGCAAAATAAAACAAAAAACAATAAGTCAGTAGTGAATAAAAGCATTAATTAGCAGCTTTGCATATTAAATCTTTTTCGTCTGTAGATGCTTTTTAGTCTAGACTAAAATCATTTCTTTTTAATTTTAAATGATCAGAATTTTATTTCTGTGTCTGTGCGCAACTGTATGTGATGATGCTGGAAAGCACTTTGGTCAACAGAAGTTGTTTTAAATGTGCTATTTGTAAATTGTACAAAGTTTTAAGGTTTTCAATTTGAATAAAAATAAAAACTACGGTCATCCAACGAAGATCTTCAGCTTTGTCCCTTACATACAGCGATTTCTCCAGTGTCTTTGAATCTTTTAATGATGTTATGCACTGTAGATAATACAATTTGCAACTCTTTTGCAATTTGACGTTAAGGAACATTGTTTTTTTTTTACGCACTCTTTTACAGATTGGAGAGTCTCTGCCTATCTTTACCACTCTGCCTCTCGAACACATTCTTTTTATAGCTACTGGTGATACAGATCTGATGCCAATTAACTTAATTAGTTGCCAAATGTTCTCTCAGCTGAACCTTTTCAAAATGTATTGCTTTGTTTCCCCAGTGACAATTTTTTGTAGCAGGCCTCAAATTTGAAATGAAATTTTAGCGAATAAAAGTGTAAAATGTTTCAGTTTAAACATTTGTTCTGTTGTGAATCAAATATTGTTTCATGTCATTAGAATGTCTTTCAGTTTTTATTTTATACAAATGTAAAATCTTTTCTTCCAACTTTTCTGGAATTCAGGTTGTAATTCTCTGTAATCTGATTGGTTCAATGATTTTTAATAAAAGGAGCCTTTAAGGGTTTATATTTAAAGCCTTATACTTAATCCTTTCTGTAGTTCCTGTTCAAATAAACGTTTCGCCGAAAACAGATATGTGGAGTCATTAATATGGAGGAAAATGTTTTTCTTAGCATTTTAAAGTTAAAGTAGTTTCTAGTGTCAACACAGTTTGTGTTTTCTGATACTGGAGCATGTTATGCTTGAGGTGTCATTTATATTAACAGTGAGAAAAACGGCCAATAGAGAAATGACTGTTATAATAAAAGCGCCATTTTGTTTTACAACATTTAACATATCTTAAAACAAATCTAAAGAATTTAAGAAATAAAGCACTAGTGAATTCCTAGAGGCATAAGTAAGAAAGAAAATGCTTCGGTAATGGCAGATCTCCGCCGTTCACTGTAATTTACTCCGCATCACATGACTATGGCATTAAAGACCTGTTTAGTATTATTCCAGACAGAATCCTCTTAAGGATGTCATGTGGAATAAGATTTGACACAAATATTTACCAATGTAAGTATTTACAACATGTATAAGAAATGTTGATGCACATTATGGTCACTTCTTCTTTAGAGTAGTAATGAAAAAACAAATCAAACCCAGGCTACACTTACAGCTCCACAGGAAATGTTGTAATCGATTTCAGAGAAATCACAACAATCCAGAGAGTTCTCCAGTTCGATCCGCAAAGACGCAGACTTATTCCAGCCGATCTCCAGGAGGAGTTTCTGGAGAAGAATCCACAGTTCACAAAAAGGTGTCCAAATGTTAAGCTATAATCATTAAAGAAACAGACCGAAACAGCTTGAGGAAGTGATAACAACTGTCTGTTTACCTGCTGTTCCTTATTGATAACCAGACTCGCACAGGACACTGAGAACTGCACAATAAACACCAGGAAAAGGACGAGCATGTACTAAAGTCTCATGTTAAGGATATTCACGCAAATAAAAGCCAGGGAATTCTGACCAAAATGTAATTAGCAGAAAATCATACTATTCGAATTAAATTGTTTATGAGTGTAATAACCACCAGGGGCAGTGGTGGCTCAGATAGTTAAAGTTGCTGATCTGAAGTCCAGAAACACCTGGGTTTAAGCCCCACCACCGGCAAGCCAACCACCATTGGGTCCTTGAGCAAGACCCTTAACCCTTCCTGCTCCAGGGGCGCAGTATTTTAGCTGACCCTGCGCTCTGACCCCCAACTTACTAAGATGGGATATGCGAAAAACACTGCATTTCATTGGCTCTGTACATGTACCCTGCACAGTGAAAGTTAAATATTTATATTTATAATTTGCCCGATCATGCCTCTGGATGGTGTTCTGTTCGACTGGAGGCAACTCTGCTGGGAAAGTTTCTCGTCTATCTCATCTTGGGACTCACTCTGCCCACTCTACTGACACAAGGCTACAGTTTATTTTGACATTTGATTACCATCACTGCACACCTCAACATCGTTTAGCTGTAATTAACAGACATTTGGTGTCACCCAGATGAGTTTGGTTCCTCTTAAGGTTTCTCAGGGAGTTTTTTCCTTGTTACAATTGCCACTGGTTTGTTTATTTTCACTGCATTAAAGCTGCTTTGAGACAATGTCCACTTTTAAAAGCACTTTATAAATACATTTTTAGATGAACTGAATTATTAGAAGAAACATTAATGTTCAGTAAGAAATCAACGTTTAAATAATTCACTTTTTCGAAGGATACAAAGAACAAGAAGACCTGGTGATGCATTAAAGCTCCACACAGACCCATCAACGCTACGATGAAGAGAAACACTCCGACTGCGATGATGGCAGCCACCACACGAAAGCTGGAGACCAGATCGACCCATTTCCCCCAGGCTGCCCCGGCTATTAACAAGAAACTCACCAACTGCATAGGGGTTACAGAGACACCATTAGAATAATTATAAAAATGTTTTTAATTATTATTATAATTATTAATATTATTATCATCAGATTAAGGTTTATTATGGTATAACACATATATTAAAATGTACATTATAATGTACAGATTATATGTGTTATAACACAACACAACTTTTGTATTTAAAATTACAATAAATGATCATACATTTATAGGCTGTAATAAATAACTAAAACATGATCATAAAAATATTACAAAATATATTAATTTTAAAGCTCAAACACAAGCACAAAGTCCATTTTCAAGCACCTGCTGGACAACAGAACGCGCGTAAACGCGCAACGCAGCTTTTCCGCAAAGATCTGAGCTCTGCGCATTTAATTCTTACCATATAAAGTAAGTTCAAGGCGCATAAAGTGTATTTCGAACAAACAAATCCGCCACACGCCATTTTAGAAGTTACAGTCTGTGTATTCCGTTCAGTTCGTGTTCTTCCCTTAGGAGACGAGTGAAAGGTAAGTTACTGCGCCTTCCGCATGACGCACCTGCGCAGGTGAAGCGTCATGATTGGCCCCTTTCTCAAATTTATGCAAATAAAAGTGGTTCGACAGGTGCAGCACATGTGGATTTATTGCATTAATAAAACTGACAGCTATTTTCATAGGGTTATATATTTAATTTATAGAATAAAGTATTAAGATGATTTATAGCACTTCATCAGCATTCCGCTCACTAACAGGCAGATAGATAGATAGATAGATAGATAGATAGATAGATAGATAGATAGATAGATAGATAGATAGATAGATAGACGGATGGATGGATGGGTGGATGGATTGGTGCTAGATGAATGGACAGACAGACTGACGGATAGATAGATAGATAGATAGATAGATAGATAGATAGATAGATAGATAGATAGAAATATATGTTACAATATGTTTTTATGAAGCAAAAAATGTTGATAAATCTAGGAATCTGGATGAATTTTATAGACTTGGTGTACAACATATTTTCTATAACAAATGAATGATCGTATGATTTAAATGTAACCATTTAAGACTACAAATTATTATTTACAGCTAACACTGAACACCCCTCTCTCGAGTACACATGGTACAGCCCACTTGACAGCTCCAGTAAAGGGCGCACGCTGCAACTGCACTTCATAGATACTGACTGATGTAGCGGGGATTGTTACCGGCGCTACAGCTTAGTTACTTCTGTCTTATTATTCTTATTTAAAAATATATATATATTATTGGGCGATTTTTTCATTATGTCTGCTCGAAAAAAAGGAGATTTAACCGACGCCGAAAAAGAGCTCCTTGTGGTTATTGCTGCAGGTAACAGTTAGCTAACGGTTAGCATGCTAGCAAGCTAACTTGGTTTCGAATTGATTGGAGGATGCTAATAACACTTTTAGTCAGATACCCGATATATGTAGCTCGTTTGTTTAAGCTGGCACGGATAGATTTTTTTATGGGAAATGTTATTATTTAAACAATTAACCGGCGGTGAGAATGATAATGATAATGAGTTGGTTAGCTTTCTTAGCTAGTTAGCAACCTGTTGCTGACACCTTTCCCCGGTGAGATTTGTGCTCTGTGATCAGCTTAAGGGACGCTAAGGAATAAAGCAGCATAGAAACACAAGGCATGTTTGTCTTAAAGGTTATAATGATCACTGGCTGGATATCTTTTGTTAAATATGTAGAAATGTTTATTTTTGCAGTATCAGATATTGTAGAAATTGGTAGTATAAAATATATAATATATAATATTTATATATTTGATTTAAATGCTGTGGCTGAAATGTTGTGTAGGAAACGTACAGGAAGCATCAAGATTACTTGGCTTAAAGGAAGTCCGAGTCAACTGCCTGGATGAGGTAAATACACCAATTTCACCCCTTTTATTTAAAATAGGAAAGTGGTGGCTTAGTTGTTAAGGTGTTGGACTGATACCAGTAAGACCGTGGTTTGATTTCCAGCCACCAAGCCACCACTGTGGGCCCCTGAGCGAGGCCCTTAACCCCAGAGATATAAGCTGCTCTGGATAAGGGTGTCTGCCAAATACCGTAAATGTAAATATTTTAAAGGTTGAGGTAGTAGTAAAAATTAAGAAGGTCATAGACCACCCAAATGAACTCCTTTATCCAGAGCATTTATACATCTAAGCAATTGGGGCTTAAGGGCCTTGCTCAGGGGCCCAACAGTGGCAACTTAGTGGTGGTGGGAATCGAACCCAGATCATCCAGTTAGCAGTCCAACACCGTAACCACTAGGCACTTAATACAGTGAAATGTATAGTGTGTCTGTACCTGAAAATCCTAAATCACTGTTTATCTCATTTGCATATTTGTTCTATTGTATTTATCCGTGCTTATCACTTGTGTATCATATTTTACACACTTTCTTACAAAATCACCCCAATCCTTCTAAAATGAAAAAAAAAATGGTGGTAGTAGGCTGGTCGTTGCATCATCTACAGAGGACCTGTCAAACACAGATGTCCGAAACACTTGGCCTCGAAAACATCTGTGTTGCCGAATCCTACCAATCGCTCTGTTTCTGTTTGTGGCACTTTGTTGTGTAAAAGAGACACATGAAGGCTTTAGGCATTATGGGGTTTTTCATTTACTTCACGTCTTTAATATGTCTGCCGACGTATTTTCTGCTAATCGTCCTAACGATACATTTGTTGCGTCTTTTGATGTCGCCGTGTCTTTTGGATTGATTTATAATAAACGTGGCTCTGGTGGTCTCTTCTCAGTATGGCATGACTCCTCTCATGCACGCTGCATATAAAGGCAAGGCAGACATGTGTAAGCTGCTCCTGCAACATGGCGCAGACGTCAACTGCAACGAGCACGAGCACGGCTACACCGCTCTCATGTTCGCAGGACTGTCGGGTAGGTCCATTGTATAATCCAGTAACTGTTTCTTTTATTTTAGGGTTAAATGATGTTTCTATATTTGCTCTTTTTGTGTTTGTTAGGGAAGACCGATATCACCTGGATGATGTTAGATGCTGGAGCAGAGACAGATGTGATGAACTCAGTAGGCAGAACAGCAGCACAAATGGCTGCTTTTGTAGGTGAGATCACAAAGCCGGAACACCTACTATGTCTTAAACATGTTTTTTTTTTTATGGTAACAATGGTATATCCCGTTTTATGTAGTAACTACAGGTGTGTTCATGATCCGAGCTTCACTCTGCAGTGTATAAATGATGTAGTTCCTAGTTCCTGTATTGCATTTTTAAAAACAAAGACTTTTGTCTCTGCACCTTTTTCTGCCTTTACTATTGACACTTATAAGATGATTACTATGATTATTGTATGTAGATCGAATGAAACTGTGGGATGTTTTCTCTCCAGGGCAGCATGACTGTGTGACCGTTATCAATAACTTCTTCTCCCGGAAGAGACTCGACTACTACACAAAACCGCAGGGCTTAGAAAAAGATCCAAAACTTCCTTCTAAACTGGCTGGACCCTTGCACAAAATTATTATGAGCACAAATCTTAACCCTGTCAAGGTAAGATAAAATAATAAAAAATAAAAAAATAAAAATCAGTTTAGCAGGTTTTTTTTTTTTTTTTTTAATACTCCGACTTCGCACTGCTTCTATTGCCACGTTTACACTGCAGGTCTTTATACCCAATTCTGATTATGTGTCTGTGTCTGATTTTTCTGGACAACCTGCTTACGTTATCTTTTTAAAACCGACCCGTTATCCAATATCGGCATTTAGATTATACATGGCAAAAAATCCCGAGGTAGACATACTGACCAGAACAGGAAGTACAAACGGTGCAAAACCCTCTTTTTAGGTGAAGAAAAGAAAAAAGAGGAGAGCCCTTGCAGCCTGGCTAAAAGTAGTATTGATCGCTATAAATATACAGGTCACTGTTGGTGTGATTTCAAGTCATGTCCCGCCGTCTCTTAGTCAGTAATATTCGACTTACGCTGACGGGTAAAAATCAGATCTGACGCTAATGCACGTTTCTGATTCATATCCGATTTATTACCAAATCTGAATATATTGAAAACCAGCTTTTTTACTGCTTACACGGTCATCGATCATATCCCATCTATGCAGAGACAAAAATTGATACATGCGGTGTAAATAGAGATTATGGTTAAAGTGACTGGCAAACTCTTGTCCTACATGTGCTCTCCTTCAGCTGGTGATGCTGGTAAAGGAAAATCCTCTCCTCGTGGATGCAGAGGCTCTTGAGAAATGTCGCAAAGTGATGGAGCTGATCTGCGAGAAGTGTGTAAAGCAGCAGGACATGAACGAGGTGCTGGCCATGAAGATGCACTACGTCAGTTGCATTCTGCAGAAATGTAGTGCCTTCCTCAAGGACCGACAGGACAAACTGGACGGCCTCATTAAGAGGTATGAAGTGATGAATACTTTTGTTTTACTGGACACGGATGAAGAAAATCATACGTCGCTGATCTCAGGTCTGTAATCATTACCCTACCAAAAAGGCTGCACAATTCTGATCTGTGATTTTTAGTGGATCTGGAAAATTTATATAAGGTGTTTTTGTGCGGAAGACAGGAAACAGTGCAACCCGATGAACCACCTGATGAAGAAAAGCCATATTAGCTCAGCGGTTTATCTTTTTACTGACATAAAACTAATGCAAAACAGTGAACTGAGTTACGACTGCTCACATTTCACCTGAGGGAGTTTACTGATAAATAGTGTGAGAGAAATAATAAATGTAAATTATTTTAAAAGCTGACATTGAAAACACCCTTTAACATCCACACTTTATATCTTTCCACATCAATTCATAGCAATAAATACCTCTTTTTTTGCTTTACTACAATAATTTGCACTGGATTCACCTCTGTGCCTCCAAGGGTGGTCCTGTGTGGATTGAGTTGCCATGTTGACCAAATTTTTGAACACCAGTCCTTTTTTGTCTTTAGTCTGCTAAAAGGAAGACACGGCGACGGCTTCCCGGTGTTCCAGGAAAAATTTATTCGGGAATGCATCCGGAAATTTCCTTACTGTGATGCTACGTTACTCCAGCAGCTTGTCAGAAGTATATCTCCTGTGGAAATAGTGAGTAATATGTCATTCAGCTTTCATAAATTACTGCAATGAATTGCAGAGCTGTTATTCAGAGTCTCCACAAATTGAAGACTTTTTAAGAAAAGAAGCAAAAGTCAAAGAACTCAGGCGTTATTTGTAAATATAATGTAAAATAACAACCACCTCTATTTCATGTGCTGCCATCTGTTGGCATGTATCAAAATTTTATGATACCTGCTACATTACAGTGAATAGTTACCATGATTGTTACCTAATAGGGTAAGTATTCAGGTGTTTCTTTGTTTAGGGCAACGACCCCACAGCTTTGTCAGTGCTTACCCAAGCCATCACAGGGCAGGTTGGCTTCATGGATGCTGAGTTTTGCACCACCTGTGGCGAGAAAGGAGCAGAGAAGAAGTGCTCCATCTGCAAAATGGTACTGTTAATGTTTCTTCTTCAGCATGTTTGGGATTTAATTGTAAGGAAAAACTGTAACACACTTTACAATGTTTACTAGTGTAGACAAAATATTAACCAAACAATTTTTGTATTGTCATTTTTATTTAATCAAAACAAGCTTTCAGAGACATCATTTTTTTTATTTTGTTATTGTGGTATATATTTTTATTCAATAGACAGAAAACTGACAGATAAGAGACTGAAAATACAAACCACACAGATGGAGAAGCATTATAATGTTTCCATTCCATAGCAGTTTTATTTATACTGCTGTTTATTCTAAATATATGAATTGTGAAGCTGTGAGAGGTTGAAAAAAACTCTTTTCTTTCTTATTTAAATAACAGGCTGTGTTTAGAACATGACTATTGTTTCTTGTTATTAATATGTTTTATTTATGAATGTTGTTGTTAATGTTTTCTTCTTCAGTTTTTGTGATGTCTCATTGTTAAAATAGCTAATAATGTGTCCTTTTGCTGCATGTCTCCAGGTCATCTACTGCAACCAAGATTGCCAGAAGCTGCACTGGTTTACCCATAAGAAGATCTGTAAAAATCTCCAGGAGCAGAGGCAGGAGCATGAGGCTGAATCAGCCAAGCGACTAGAGAAACAGGCCAAAGGTATTCGCCGCCTGTGACTTTTAATATGTTCCTTTGATTTAACCACTTTACAGCTAAACTCTGCCAGCTCTTTCTTGTGCTGTCACATTATAAATTACATATGAAAAGCATATGACTTCGTGACAAGTCCCAGCCATTTGTATTCTGTTGACCCGGGCTTGTATTTTCTCCAGAACCCGAGGAGAAGAAAGCGCTGGAAGAGGCGAGCGGCAGCATGGAAAATCTTTCTGTTCAGCAATTTGAAGTTACCAGCACATCAGATGTTCACATAGAAACTGAGAACGCTGACCCCATTCAGATAACTTCAGACTGAGTCATGCGGATAAAACACGAGTCATTTCCTATAATTGCCGTCAAGTCCTGCCTCAAACAGAACACACTGATGTCTGTGTCATCCAAAATCTTGGAACCTTCCAAAGGTTCTGATGGAATCTGATGGAAAGCTAACAATGCTTTAAACACATGCACAGGCTGTCAACATGTGACACGTTTTATCGGACTGTTTGCTCTTTTTATAGCTAGAACTATGTATGTGTGTATCATAATTAGATTTAGTAGAGCACGTATATATTTATGGCCGTCAGTCTAAAGTTAAACCTTATGTTAGTATGTGATAATGCATACACAGCATAAAGATGTTAAAGTCTATGCCTTAAACTGTGTTGGCCAGTCTGTAGTTGTGGCTTAGGGATTAAAATCATTGCACAGTCTACGGCAGATTTAAGAACACATGACTATAATTTTTATTACAGATTTTAAGTCAGTGTGCTGCATTTGCAATTCTGGCTTTTTACCAGGAACCTCATAAGAAATAAAAGGTCCATGTGGGATAAAGTTGCATATTTAATGTTAAAATTAGTTTGACATCTCGTTATGACCAAGATGAAGGAAAAATGTGTAGCAACTTCGTCCCTCTGTTTGAGAGTTTTAAAGAAATCATAACTCGCATTCAGTATGTTAACCGAGTTTGACAGTATGGAATTTGTCTGTAGTTGAACTGTGCTCCTCCAGGGGGTGCTGATGAGGTATTTTCATGCTGCTTTAGTTTTGGAGCACTGCCACTCTGGAATAAACAGCGAAAGAGATTAATTCTTCAGTAAATTATCGATATCTGATATTCAGTGGTTAGACAATCATTCAGTACAAATGTAGTCCATGATTTTAAATCTATCTGTAATAGTGCGACTCGCTATACGACGGACACAAGCGGTCGTGTTCAGTGTAATAAACATTTGAAATGAGAGCACGCTTACAGTCAGGGCTATAACAAAGGCAGTTTTATTTAATGGTAATTATGACTGAGGCGTCATTATAGTGTTACATCTACAATGACATCCATAAAGTAAAGCTTAAAAACACTGAAGACGAAGGTGAAAAATGTCCTTCACATTAGCCTACCTGCATATTTCACACTTAAATAGACTCGGATCAATTGAAACAATAAAACCTTTCGAAAGCATGTTGGTCCTGCTCATTAAAAATGTCTTTTTTTAACCAATGTATTTATTTAACATAACCTGTTCTGTGAATATTCCTATTCCACAAGTCACATGATTCACAGAAAAATGTTCTAAAGATCGTGGAAAGACGAAAAGTCAGTCTCTTTGGTTATTTTTAATGATGCTGCGATATTTAACTTAATTGGTCACATTGAAATGAAATCATTTTAAATGATGAAATTATGGCCTTAATATCCATGTGCTTTTATCGTAAATATTTCATTTGCTAATTCTGTGCTTACCAAAACTTAAAAGGTGACCTTTAAGGGTGTTTTATTGTTGAAAACTCTAAGGGTTGAATCACACACTCAAACCTGGAGTCATCCCTAATACTGACATACAGAATGTATGTCTACCAATCTAATCTATTATTTGGGTGATGGATCATTAGCCAGCTTTGTCCACAGTCCTTTGTCTCTAGTGCCTTTGTTAAATTTACAGCATTTAACAGACGCCCTTATCGCATTTTATACAACAGCAGTCGGGGGTTCAGGGCCTCGCTGTTTTGGTGGAGCTGGGAATCGAACCCACAATCTTCAGGTTGGTAATCCAACATCTTAACCATAAACCACCACTTCCTTCCTCGTTACAGTTGTTGAAGCAACCGAAATTTTCACAAAGGGAAGCCAAAACTTTGTTGGTTAATCGTTTCTTGCTAAGTGTTATTTAGCAATGTTGCAATGGTGTAATGTTATTTAACCCATACCTTCCTTTGTGCCAGTGCTCGTCTGTTAAAGGCGAGTGAGTCAAGAACAGTCTGTCTCTCTGGATTTAAGAGTTTAAAGGCATGTCTCCTCTCCTCCTGTCTCACCTCTGTTAATGAATTAAATCACACTCCAGGTGGTTAAGTAGTAGTTAAAACAAATTCTAAATATTATATACACTATGTGGGCAAAAGTATGTGGACACGAGACCTTTTACACCCATTGTTGCTTGCTAAATATCTACTTCGGATTTAATTGTAAAGATCGCCACTGGATTGTGGGTCACTTCTGTGAAGATGTTGTTTATTCAGCTACAAAAGCATTAGTGATGTCAGGCGCTGATATTAGACAAGAAGTTAATGCTTTAATTCTTCCCAAAGCTGTTGGTGTAGTAGTAGTTGAGGTCAGGACTCAGAACACTTAAGGTCTACACCATCAACCCAGGCATGCCATGCCTTCATAACGTTCTGGGCAGGGACATTGTCATGCTGGAGCATGTTTGGGCTCTATAGCTACTGTGAATGGAAACGTTAATCATAATCAATTCTTTCTCTATGCCACCTTTGTGAATTGGGGAAAACAGATATTGGTGTAAAGGTGTCCACATATTGTTGTCCATATAGCATAGCTTTATGTATAGAACATTCACCTTTTCGGTCTAATAATTGAACAGATGGTAGATTATAGACCAGGTGTTCCCGATACAGGGGGTTTTGTGAAAGAGGATTCAGGAACAAATCTGAAATGTTGCAAAAAATGGTGTAATATTACTTAACTTATTAACATACATTTTAGGAGTGGTTAAATACACAATATATTTATTATACCAAGTTACAAGTTACCACTGTTGGGCCCTTGACCAAGGCCCTTAGCCCCTAATTGCCTAGTTGTAGAAAAAAGAAAATTGTAAGTTGTTCTGGATAAGGGCGTCTGCCAAATGCTGAAAATGTTGTAGAATGACATTATTACTTTGTTGGAACTAAGAGACCTCTGATCTAGTGTAAAGGCTTTTTCTTTCAGAAGTATGAAGATAATTAAATGAGTAAAAGTGAGACTAACTCTGGATCAGGATATTTAAAATACAGTGTTTGGGCCCCAATAATCCGTTCTATGTACCATATGCAGCTTTGAGTTATTTGTACTTGAAGTTAATATGTAGGGACTTACTGAGTGTTTGGAGATACTGCATGTTTTTCAGCTCACCCACTGTTTCCTCCAGGTTAGACAGATGGTTATTGTGAAGCAGCAGCACTCGCAGACATCGCAGGTGTTTCAGAGCTCCTGCATACAGATAAAAAGATCTCTTTAGAGCTACTTTTCTATCAAACCATCATTCCATTACCAGAAACCAGATATTACATTGGAGGTGAATCATTTTCAGTACAGAAGAAAACCCTGATAAAGCAGTACACGTGGCTCAGATACAGTAGCATTACTGCTAGGATGGAAACCACCAACAAATATTGTATGCACAGGATGCGTTTTATTCTAGAAACTTCTGAACATTTCTGTGAGTCACTCTAGATAAGGAAGTTTCATAAAAGTAACTTAAAACGTGCAGAAAACTTAAGCAGCCAAGGGGGGAAAACATGCAAAATTCCCCCACAGATACTGAACAGAATTCCTGAACCTAGACAGGGGTCATAAAACAGCGACCTGCGCTACTGCGGTGGCTCAGACGTTAAGGTGTGTGTTTGCTGATCAGAATGTACAGTAGTGGCTTCCATTCCCAGAACCACCAAGCTGCCACTTCTGGGACCCTGAGCAAGACCCTTAATCCGCAACTGCTCAGTTGGCTATAAATGATATAAATGTAAATCACTTAATGATAAGTGTGTGTGCCAAAGGCCAAAAATGAAATAAATTTACTGTTTCAAGTCTTTACATTCATCTATTAACATTTACATCACTCTCTGGTCTTCGATTCATTACTCTAACTTCCTGTCCGATTCCCTGTTGAGTTTCCATTTACACTTACAGCATTTGGTAGACGCCCTTATCCAGAGCGACTTACATTAATCTCTTCTATACAACTAAGCAGTAGGGTGTTATGGGCCTTGCTCTGGGGTCCAGCAGTGGCAGCTTTGTGATGCTGGGAATCGAACCCTGATCTTCCAATTAGCATTCCCAGCACCTTAACCACTGAGCTTTGCATGGTTTGGCTTCTTTCTTGTCTGTCAAACGTATTTCTAAAATGATCTACCTGATCATTTTAGAACCTTTTTTTATTTTTATACTTGTTTAAATACTCTTGGTTTTGCTTTTAATTGGTACTCCTGTTTCTCAATTATATTAATGTCTTGTTTATTATTTGATCTTAAATTGTGAAGCGCTTTGAGATTCTACTGTTAAAAGTGTTATAGAAAATATAGAAAAGTTGATTACATTTCATTCACATGTACATACATTTTTCTTGTATTTATCCATCTTAAGGGGTTAAAGACCTTGCTGAGGGACCCAATAGTGGCAGCTTGGTGGTGGTGGGACTTGAACCCAAATCTTCTGATCAGCAGCCAGAAATATTATTGATAAAAATGTATAATTATTAAAAAATATATTGTTATTATTATTACGGATTCATCTACTATTCTTCTGTTCACAAGCTGTAACCCTAGGGTAATGTCTACATTGTTGAGCATGAGAGACACCTGTGATTGAGTTTATCCTATTGTTCTGCAGATACAGTTCTGCTACACAGCAGTAGAACACAGGTCCATGAATGTTCTTTATCTAGAGGGACAAACATTAGATTTTAAATTCCCCTCAGAAAAAGGTTTCATTTCACAAAAAAAAACATGACTTGCATTGTTTGGAATCTATTAAGTTCAAGTAAAATATTGATGTTATTAGGAATGTCATGAACTCCACCGTGTTATTATTAAGCCAGATGTATCTCAGTTGGGTGAATCTGGACAAATCCGGAACATCTGTGAGCTGCCTACAAAAAAAAAAAAAAAAAAAAAAATGAATACAGTTTTCCAAAGGAAGGCTAATATTTCACAGGTGGTCAATGATTAACTGAGTCCTGTCCTTGAAAGAAAGACTTTCTCTACAGTGACGTTTGGACCCTTAACATGTCCAGTGATTCCACAATTATATTCACATCTAATCTTTCATGCTTTGAATTTACAGGCTTGTAAATATGTTTATGAAAACATGCTGCTCAGGTTTTTTTAAGAGGTATAAAGCTGAGAGCTGTTTTACCTTCTTGCGAGATAAAGTTCGCTGGTATGACCCCCATCTAAGCTGTGCAGAAGGTCACGGTTCTCCTGCAAAAGGGAAATTAAAATTAAAATCTCGGACTAAAATACGACAGATTAGTAAAGTTAGATCAGACGCTACCTTTGTGGATGACTCCATGTCTCACACTGGCACATGGTTGCCAAGACACACACCACACCCCCGGTAACAAAGTTAGGTGTGTTTAGAGTCAGAACTTCTGGAATGAAGAACTTGATTATTAAGTCAATAAAATAAATAGGAACCATGTCCCTTTTGTAAAACTGTTAGAATCAATTAGGAATCTAATGAAACTCAACTTTACTCAATTCTAATAAATTCCATTCAATTTTAATTGATCTAATTCTATGGAATTCAGTTCGATTCAATTTAATTCAAGTTAATTTGATTCAATTGAATTGAATTTGATTCTATTTAGTTTAATTTAACAACAGGCTTTGCCTCATAATTGATATGATTGATAATTGACAGAAATCTAGCAATTTTACATCTATCAGTTTATTAATTTATGCCTAATGAGCGAGCCAGAATTGACAGTAACAGGAAAATCTCTAATTTTACCCTTCTGTAGCTGTATTTTACTCCAAATATCTGTAGTAATGGTTTATGTTCCAGATGTGTAAATTCTGCCTCTAAAAGTTATTTTACCTCAGCTTCGTTACTCTTTTGTTTAATAATTGCTTTCATCTATAGATAAAATCCAATTTTATCTGTCACATGCAGCGAAATGCTTTTTTACGGCTGTCCAACATGAAAGTAAAAGTGCATAAGATATAAACATACATTCATTGCAATCATTTCCTTAATATATATATATATATATATATATATATATATATATATATATCTATAATATATATATATATATATCTATATATATATATATATAATATATATATATATATATATTAGCCATTTTAGTTAGCAATGTAAGCAGGAAAGTGGTAGCACAGTGGTTAAGGTGTTGGATTGCTAATTGGAAGATCAGGGTTTTGATTCCCAGCACCACCAAGTTACCACGGTTGGACCCCTGAGCAAGGCCCTTAACCCCCTAATTGCTCAGTTGTATAAAAGAGATAAATGTAAGTTGCTTTGGATGAGGACGTCTGCGAAATGCTATAAATGTAAATATTAATGCATAAAGAAAAGCTGTATATTTATTCAAACTGACGCACTGACACCAACGGTTGGTTATCAGTTCGCTTTACTTCGCTTTTGTTGTACTGTGAACCCATCCAAAAATACCCTTCATCTTGTGTTGGTTTCCGTATTTGAATATCTTTTAACACATTATTTGTTTATTATAATTATTGTGTTGGTGTTTAGTTACATAGACATTAAGGTTTACATGATAAAAAACCCCATGAAATATTTAGGTAGATATTATTGCCACAAGAGGGCGCACATTTCCCTCGAATACCATTTAACTGTCATATAATGGTCTTTTCCATATGATGATATATGTACAGTCTGTAGATTTTACCGTAACACCAAAATGTATAGTTTATATTCACTCAGTCAGTTCAGATCATTTTTTAGAACCACTATTTGTACTCTAAATGTCCTGTTGTCTGTGTGTTACAATGAACAGTGAATCACTCCAAAAAAATATGAAAAACATACACCCAGTCATACATCATATTGAAAACTGCAGCTAAATTTGACTCAGATGTATCCTTACTGTCAAATGAGTTTAATATGTTCTTGTAAGAAGTTTGTCTGGTAAAAAAGAAAAAAAAAGGAAATAAGTCTAGGCTGGACCTCACACAATGTGTATTTTTGTCACTACTTTTGACCTTGGCTAAACAAATGCATTGCACCGTGTTCTTTATAAGAATGTGCCTAAACGCGCCAAAGAACCCATCCCGCACTCGGCGTACACTCCTTGCCGTATTTTTTTTGTCGTTCTTTAAATTGTACTGCTAATACTATAGGATTATTAGATTGGTCATGCTGTGTGTGTGTGTGTGTGTGTGTGTGTGTGGAGGAACACACAGGGTGTGCTACGCAGGGTCCAAACTAAGGCTGATTCCATTAAGCCTGTTTCTCTTCACTAGCATGTCCCTTTTACCCTGCAGAAAGGTTCTGACAGTCCAGCTGTTAGTCATTCATTGAAAATCTGGTCTCGAGTAAATTTACCTCTTAATCTTAGACATCTTTCCGCTCCTAATGCCCTAAATTTCTTATTTTCCTTTCGTTAAAAAGGATAGTGGGGGTCTTTGGACACTTAAAAGATCTGTCAGATGTCAGGCATTTATCAGTGGAACGTTTGCCACTTTCGAGACGTTCCAGGAAAGTTTTAAACATTCCTTTATCTTGTGTTGCTTTTAAATTGGACTTTTATAACTTTGACCTGAAGAGTAAGTCTGAATTCAGCGTTTTGCTCTTGAAGTGTCTTGTTAAAAAAAAAAAAAAAAACGGATTTCAAGACGCAAACGTTTTCTATTAAGGATTTATAGTCGCTCTGGGAAAAGAATCTGGATATTTAGTTACAAGAGAATGTGTTGGACACTTACGTACGTAGGGGATGAACTTGTTATCCCATTCGTCTCTGAAATACGTTGCAGATGCTGTGCCAGCCAGAGGTTTCTATAACAATAATGATAATCAGGATTATTTCACAAATAAACCTTATACATGTTAGATTTTTGGGGGGGTTTTAAACAACTTTAACATAGCCAATGTTTATATTTATTATTTTGTCCTCCTTGTTGTTTATAGGTCACATTTGATCCTTTAAGAAAATAAAGTTTTGTTTTTAAGTAATTGCTTAAAATTAACAGAGTTTAACCCAGAATTACGTAGATATTTTTAATTCATGCGTTAAATAAGTTAAATTAGGAGGACAAACAGTTCAATCAGAAGGACAAACGGTTAAATACATGATAAAAAGATTACTATATTTATTATAAGACTATTATATCTATCTATTCCTTTGCCTTTCTAATACAGCGTTTTAACTGAGCTTATAGATTGTCAAGCCAGGAAATAATGAATAATTTTGGATGTTAACATAATTTTACCCTTTAAAGTTTAATTTCTCGGGTTAATTACAGTGGAATTACATGTGGTGTCCTCAATTTGAAAGGTAATTATATCATTTAAGCGAGCAACTATCATATAGTAAAATCTCGGTAGTTTAGGATTTACTAACTGAAAAGCTTTTAGATCCTGATAGGATTGTATGTAAGTGCTGTACTAAAGTCAGGTGGATTAGAGACTCACAGAGAGTGAACACCCTTTTCTTATTCATCCTTCTTTCCTCTAGCTTTTTCCCACATGCTCGTGTACATAAGCCTTTTCAGAGAAAAATGCTAGATTAAGAGTCATTCAATCTTTAAGACATTTAGCCTTAGCTTTAAGGTATTCTCGAATGCGCTAGCAGTTTTCCATTAAAAACCATAAAAATCCACAGAAGTTTCCGTTCAGGTCATAAAATTCCTTAATCATTTTTTAAGTTTATAAAACAGTGGGTTTTTTTTTTTTTTGATTTATCATCCGAGAACTCCACTAGTCTTACAACACTTTAAATAAAAAATAAATGGGCTATGATTTCGCCTTTACGGGTAACAGTTTTCCTGAACTTTATAACGTACATATTCTCCTAATCCCTTAATAATGCATCCTGGTGTGTCATAACTCGACATTCTTTAGGTAATCCACCAGAGATGTGTTCGCTCCCAGGTCGCATTTAGCTGGAAGGCTTGTTCTTTTGCACTGGAAGTCAGACCGGCAGTAGGTACTGAGCTACTGCATTCTCTTTCACTTGAAAAGGCAAAGTTCACACTGAGGGGAGCTTCTATAGGTCTCAATAAAGTGCACAATTTGTCTATTTTAGGGAATTGGCAAATATCCAAACTCTAGTGTTTTACCCACACGCCTACTTCATTTTGAAACCTGTCTTAGTATTAATATAGACTCGTGATGTGCTGACATCCCATCCAGGATGTATTCCTGCCTCAGGCCTAGTGTTGCCGGATGAACTCCGGATCCATCTCAACCCTGACCAGAAAAAGCACTTAGTGGAAAAAAAAAGCAAGAAAGCAAGAAAGAAAAAAAGCAAGAAAGAAAGCGAGAAAGAAAGAAAGATTAAAACAATTAAGAAATTAAGGAATAAATAAATGAATTAGGGAATGATTAAATGAATGAGTGAATGAATAAATGATTGAATGAATTGATCAATTATTGAAACGAATGAATGAATAAATGAACGAATAGTTAAATAAATCAACAAATGAATTAATGATTGAACGATTCAATTAATAATTAAATAATTAAATTAATTAATTAATGACTAAATACATTTATAAATAAATGAATTAACGAACTGCTGCTTTTAGGACCAAAACCAATTTAAAAAAAAAAAAAAGTGAATCAATAAAACCAAATACTGAATCATCTATAACTGTCCAAACTAAACCATAAAAATTAAACACATAGTTTTTATCTACATAGGCAATCGATTAATAAATCAATCAATTAATAAGTAAATAAACAACTGCATTTACTTTTCAGGATATTTTCTATACAGTTACAATCTAAAAAATTTTAAAAAAAAAATTGATAGTAAAAAACTTGCACATTATGTTCTTCCTCTTCTAACACACCAACTACAAACTACACCTCAGTAAGGGAACGATCAGATAAGTTATATCATGCAGGTCTGATAAAGAATAAAGAACACTAACATGTTCAGGGACAGGGTTAGGAACCTGGGTTCTAGGTCAAAAGATAAAACCATCCTTGGATACAGTTGAAGTTGAAGTCCCCAGGGAGATGTCTTTATTAGCCCTGCACATCTGGATCATGATAATTACAAGGCTCCAAAGACTACATCCACTTTCCCAGGAGAAAATTACATACTAAAAACACAAAAGAGGTCCCCTTAAGGGTGCCACCCAAGAGACGTTTAGTGGAAATTTCAGAACAGCAGAATAAAACTAGAGTCATCTAAAATATTCGGGATATCTGGAGTGTTTGGTGCGCTGTTATTTGATTTTACTTCACAAATATCTGCCCTCAAATATGACCTAGTTTATATGACGTCAAATAACCCATTCACATCAGGCCAGATGTTTTAGGCGCGTCCAAAAACCGCACACGGTATCCCAGGGAGGCGTTTTGTTTAGACATCCTCGTATTTCGGTTTAGGGGCGTGGTTTTGTTTAGGGGCGTGGTCTGGATTCACCTCAAAGCAAGGAGTGCCGGAATCCGAGTGGGCGTGGCTTCGCGAGCAATACGTCAAGCCGTTATTCACCTGAGCTGCCGCGTATATAAAGTCCAAGACATGACAGGGAAGCGATCATCTGATACAGCGACATCACCATCATCCTCATCATCGTTGTCCAAACGCACGGCTTAATTCCCTTTTCCCCCAAACCATGCGCGTGCCCAAGGATGAATCGCGCAACCTCTTGTTTTTGTTATGCTTTTTGATGAAGTCCAGCTCCGCTATGAAAAACGACGGTACGGAGATTGTGTATCCCCACATAGCGGAGGATCCCGGAGAGGAACCCGCGGATGAGGCGGCTCTGAATCGCGCGCGCGGTGGAGGCAGGGGGTCCGAAAACGCAGCGCGGGATCGAGCCGGTGAGTGTGCGCGCATCTCCTCAATGCGCTCTTAACGCACTTTTTAGGGGATTTGCGCACTCCAGGAATTTAGAAAGCGTAGTGGGGCAGCCCATATTTTTGTAGGCTTTAGTGACAATACAACCCACATAGTCTAAAGGTTTTGTATTTAGAGGTGCAAACACCAAAGCATGTGGAATTTATTTTCTGAGATAAAAGTGGCCCCCGGCTACAAAATGTTTAATATCCACTGTCTGATACACACTTTTTTTTTTTTAACTAAGACTCTACCCACAGGGGCCTTTAACGCATAGCCTGGGGATGGAAGATTTTTCTTCTGCATTCTTGTGGTGGCGATGATGATCAGTTAAGTCAGTGTAGATCATTATAGTTATACATTCGGCTATTCAGAGTTGAATAAGGGCAACAACGCAAAACAAATATAAACAATGTCAACTTCAGTTTGGATGAAGTTTCTCTGTTTGTAATCCACATCGTTTGAGGCAGAGGATCTGGAATGAGAAGGTTCCAATAAACAAATATTCATATCTGCTTGTGTATCTAATGTCTAAACAGTGACATAACACTAATCAAATAAATCCGTGCTCGTATTGTGATTTTGGGTGCTAAGAAAGCTAATGAATGAAAAACAAATTAATCCAAATTAAAAAAAGTTTAGTAAAATCTTAATTAGAAATGAGAATTTTTTTTTTCTAACTGATTTCCTTTTCTAACCTTAATTTACTCCACCTGTATCCAAAATCCACACAATTGCACTCTAAGAAAGAGGTTTACAATCTCTGAACCCCTTTCTTTGAGTGCAACTGTGTGGATTTTGGATACAGGTGGAGTAAAATACAGTTGAAAAAAGAAAGAGAGGAAAATGAGAAAGAATAAAATTAGGTTAAATCAGTTAGGAAAAAAATCTAATTCCCTTTTATAATTAAGCTTTTTTTTATATATATAAACCTGCTGTTTATACTGTTCTCAATAAGACTTCATTCATTTTTAAGAACCACATTAAGTTTTTCCCACTTCTATTAAAACCTACCCAAGTTGTCAGACATGAACTGAGGGTCTGAAAGAATGAATAAGCGCATTTGGATGAGACATTTTTTTGGCACGCACCCACGTTGACTGGCAAAGATAAGAGAATTCAAAGCATAATACCTGCTGACTGAAGCCTGTCAGACTTTTTGAATGGCGCTACATCTCAATTGCTCACGATGTCTCCGGTCAGCACTGTGTTTGTCTTGAAACTCTGCTACCTGAAGCGGGGAGAAAGAAAGGCCTCTCAGCTCTCCATTCATCACACACTGTCACAGAGAAGGGGGCTCATTGTTGCCAAGGTGTGTGTGTGCTTGGTGAAAGCAGCTTGGCTCTGGTTGCATTGTCAGGTGGTGTAGCCCGAGGGTAGAGGAATGTTCATAGTGTCAGACAGCAACATTGATCCAATAATGGAATACTCTTTTAGACAACATCTTTTTATGCTAAACGTATTCTTTATAAGCTATAGAAAAGCATGGCGGTCGGACAGGGATGAACCATAACTGTATAAATAATACATTTCAAGTGCGTAGGGGTAAAAAAAAACATTAGGGTGTCAATATGTCTTCTTGCCACACATATTCATACTATTAATAGGTATAAAACATTTACTGACTAACTCTTGTCACTGTCTAGTTCCAGATCCAGGTCTGATGGGTTGCCGGGAACTTCGCTCCACAAAGTATATCTCGGACGGCCAGTGCACCAGCATCAACCCCATTAAAGAGCTGGTGTGTGCAGGAGAGTGTCTCGCTGCTCAAGTGCTCCCCAACTGGATAGGCGGATACGGTAAAAAGCAAAGAAGCCGGCGGGGCAGCCAGGACTGGCGCTGTGTCAACGACAAGACTCGCACCGAACGTATTCAGCTGCAGTGCCAGGATGGTAGCACCAGAACCTACAAGATCACAGTGGTGACCGGCTGCAAGTGCAAACGTTACTTGAAGCAGCACAACGAATCAGCGAACAAATCAGAAAGCATCACTCAACGTCAGCAGAGCCACAAGCCTAAAAGCAAGCGGAAGCACCGGAATAGCAAGGTGAACGGGAACTGGCACGAGTCGGAGTCCTGAGACACTAAATAAAAAAAGAAAAAAAAGAAAAAAAAAGACTCTGGACAATCTGTGAAAGGACTGGAGAGCTGAAAAGCTCAATAGCAGTTAACGTTAATTATAAGGATAAAATGGATGAATGGAAAATTGATGGCTATTCTGAATGAAGTGGCTACAGACCTTATTCAGCATTCAGCAAAGTGCCACATAAACACTGCTCACGCTTCTCTAACAACCCATAACGACTTTTATGCCAGAGTTTGGCATTTCAATATATTAAAAATATCATCTGAGCATGACTGTGTCACTGTGAGAAATCACATTACTGGCTGTACTACTTATAAAAGCCAAATGACCCTGAATATCTCATGTTCGAGAACAATCTAGCTGTGTAAATAAAGTAAATACAGTCTCTGTGTCACTAATGTGTGTAAATAAAAAGCATTTACTGGTGTAACTGCAAGATATTTAGTTACTGTTAGCAAGTATACATTGATGTAATATATTTTGTAATAATGTCCTCATCATGTGGTTTATCTAATCCTTTATATACATGTTGTAATTTTTTGCAGGCATTATATTGCACTATTTCATACGATGGCAATTTCACAGTTTTGACGTTAAAGTATTAAATACTCATAATTTGTATACAGTTCGTTTTTCAGGTCTGTTTTCTTTGGTCTCGTTATTTTGTTATTTGTCTTTTGCGGCACACACGCTATCGTCAGTATGCACTGTTGTCGGTATGCATAAACTCTGTAAGGATAAAACTTTAATTGAAAAACATAAATATTTATTCATCTATCTTTTAGACCCGCTTATCCCCTAATTCGGGGTCACAGGGAGCTGCTGAAGTTTATCACAGACGTCTGTAAAGGTGAAAGACAGGAGGGGAAACACCCAGGACAGGTTGCCAGTCCATCAAAGGGCCACACACACACTCACTCCTATGGGCAATTTAGAATCACCAATCAACCTAACATACATTTTTGGACTGTCGGAGGAAACCGGATTACCCGGAGTGAACCCACACAAGCACGGGGAGAACATACAAACCCTACACAGAAGGACCCCTGCCCGGGAATCGAACCCGGGACCTTTCTTGCTGTGAGGCAGCAATGCTAACCACTAAGCCATCAGACTGTCCCAACATAAACATTAATAACGTACATTTTAAAATGCACAGAGCTATTTACAATTCCCTGAATCTTTTTTTTTTCATTCACAAATTTCACTCACAACTCAATTAGCTATAGTACAAAATAGGCAAAAAAAAAAGCTAATGGCATCTTATATATGATCCTGAATTATCCACATATTTACATTACTGCGTTATACCGCTTTACTGTTGCTTTATAACCCCTGGGATGTATAATTACCAATAGAATTACATAAAGATAAAAGATTATAAGTGTATTATTTAAGAACATTAATATAAAACTGGAATTCCCATATAGCCACGCCCCTTTAATAAGTAACAAACAAAAAGTCGGGATTTAGTAGTCATTTATACGACGAATTTGCGGTCTTTATTACAATAAAAAGAAACGTGTTTATTATAATAACGTTAAATCGAAATGGCATGCTGTGGAATTTTGCTCCCTGAGGCGTTATAATCGCTTCTTTGCTGCTACCAAGCTAACGCTATAGCAGCGTAGGCTGAATCCTGAATTGCTTCCTGTTATCTTTATAGTGCACTACGTAAGGCTGTAAAAGCCACTATTTGGTACCCTTTAAAGTGAACACTTCTAGTAAACTCCGGGGTTATTTGGAATTAAGTTTCGTTCTGGTACGTTCTAGATATTAAGCGCTATTTAAGGTTTTCTGGAGACTGGAAGGCTCTTTTTGTCGGCTAGCCGTGTAGCCTCGACTCTTTTTAGAGTAACGCACGGGCCTGGCGATCCGGGGCTTTTCCTGAAACTCGTATCCGACCAGTGTGAGGGGATGGAGCGCGACGCCGTTGATTTCCCGGTGTCAGTGGTTCTGCCTGCCGCTGGGAGCGGTGAAAGAACAGGACTGTCGACCCCTAAACAGTTCTGCACCTTCCTCAACAGACCACTTATCAGCTTTACTATTGAAACTTTTGAAAGGTATCTAAACTAGAACACTTATAATAATACAAATAAAACAGAATATTTTTTACAGAACCGGTAAACACCATGTTTAACCCGGAGATTGTATACGGCTACTAAACCTGGGCTGCGTCCGAAATCGAATATGAGTATGCGAGGCACGGTTGTGTGTCCATATACGTAGTATGCGAATTTTAGTAGGTGAAAAGTTCCCGGATGACCTACTTACTTGAAGAACACAAACATAGACACTTTGACTACCTAAGTATGCACTACATTTGAGTAAGTAGGTACTTCCCGATTGTTTAAAAAAAAATTTTTTTAGTATGTTTATAGGTAGTATGAATATAATTTGAAAGCAGTACGTCTGCGTTCGAAATCACATACTAGTATGTAGTAGTATGTACTAGATTTAGAAGCATATCTAGGGTTTTCAGCGCCTGAGCAATTAGAGATCAATGGCCTAACTTAGGGGCCAAACAGTGGTAGCTCAGTGGAGCTGGGAATCGAACCCACAATCATCAGGTTGGTAGTTCAACACTTTAACCATGAGCTACCACTTGGGTAATGTTTAACTCAAATGATGTTTTTTTTTAAGCATTTATAGCTACATAGAGCAGTTGAAAAGTGCAGTGTCACCACCTTCCACCACGTCCGTATATGACGTCACTCGCAATTTGGGGCCCTATGAAAGAATATGAGGTTAAGCCTATTACCACCACCATTCAGCATTGATCCCGTGGGTCCTTAGAGTCCCTTAGCGGCGCCCCGATTGTATTCATACTTTAAAATTCGTGCAGAAGTAGTAGGAGTGGGAATCTAGGCAACTCATGATTCCGATTCAGAAGCCTGCGATGAATTATTGATGCATCTTTTGTTTTAATACACAGTTTTTTTTCTTACTGTTTTTGTAAAGACAGATAATAAATCTACTTCCAAGACTTTTATGAATAAAACAAATGGAAGTGATTTTGCAAGTCAACAACAAAGTTACAAAGAATCAACAGGAAATTTGCTTGTAGCAGTTTGCGCTTTAATCAGTCGAACAGCAACGGCCATATTGAATGCGTTATTAGTAACTAAAACTAAGGCTTTGTCCAAAATCAAATACTACATTTAAGTTCTTCCCGACCGTTAAAAATGTACGTTTTATATAGTATGATTACTGGTAGTATGAATAAAATTTGGACGTACTACAGGTGCTAACTTGATATGGACAAAAGACATACAACGTCACAGCAGCGCATATTTAAGGTTAGATAATGTTTAACTCGGATAAAATTAAATAAGTGCAATTTAAGTAAACAATTGCTTGGAATAAATACTTAAATAAAAAACATTTGAACTTCCTCGAGGTTAAGAATTATTTCGAGATTTCGGGTTGGAGCCTACATTTTTTTTTTAGTGATTTGCTATTCATCTGCTGCCATCATACATCCGTTATGTGCTCTTACATATTTCTTTTTGTCTTACTGTTTCTGACCGCTTTTTTGATATGGACGTATGACAAGCGACGTCACAGCAACGTTAATTTAACGTTGGATAATGTTTAACTTGGATGATGTTAAACAAGTGCAATTAATCTACAGTGAACATTGATTTTTTCTTTAAGTAAAACACCTAAAAGGGCCATTTTCACATATGATAAGTTGTCTTATATACTCGCCGTGGGATAGTAATTAAATACTTATATGATCCTTGAGGTTAAGTAGTTTGCAATTTCGGATGAAGCCCAGTTTTTTTTTCAGGGATCTAACAATCCTTTGTCTTCCTCTGCGCTACACTTAACGCGCGTTAGAGTGCCACCCTTTGCCTTCAGTTAACATTATGTTATCAATTAACATACAGAAATAGAAAATTGATTATTGACACTTGGGAATCGATTTAAAATTGTCCACGTTATGCAACACAATGCATCGAAGATACCATTTTTCTCCCCACCCCTAGTAGGTACTACCTAAAATCTAGTACATAGTGTAATTAGTAGTATATGATTTCAGACGCAGCACGGAAGCGTGCGCTTGAAACATAAGACTTATTTAAAACACTGTCAAAGTTGACAAAATGACATCAGGCATTCAGTTGAGGTCCACAATAAGGCTTCAATTTTAAGGCTAAGCCACTTTGTCTGCTTTTGACTGGAAAACGCAGACGCTTCACCAGTAGTTGAATTCACAGATTTCAACGAAGAAGCAGTGATGAGGCTGATTTCTTTCTAGCCCAGATTGTGATTGATTGACTAACCAAACTCATCTTTAGCAAGAATTTTCTTCTGTTTTTCGAACAGGATTCCATGGATCGAAAGAATCGTTGTTGTAGTTGCTAAGGACAGCTATGACCCGATGCTTCACATCATCCAGCAGTTTCATCATGCAAAAGTGAAAGTGGTTGAAGGGGGAACCACAAGACATAGATCAATCTTCAGCGGCCTTCAGGCATTCAGTGAGAGTTCAAATGGACCCGTGCTTCCCAGACCAAAGGTGGTCATCATCCACGATGCCGTGCGTCCGTTCGTCGACGAGGAGTTTTTACTCAAAATCACATTGGCAGCCAAAGAACATGGGGTCAGAGCATGCACAAATCTTTACCTCTGTCTTTTTATTTACTGCCACTTATACACTTACTGGCCACTGTAATAAAAAAAAAAAAACACATGTGTGTCCCTGCATCCATTTAAAGTGTCAGTCATTAGTACGATTCATAAGATTATAAATAAACAGTTATTTACACCAAATATCTACATTAAACATTATCTTAGTTTGCTTTTGTGCCTGTTTGGCTGGTAAGAGAGACAGAGAAAAAAATGAGAGACAGATTTAGAGAAAGAAAGAGAGAGACAAAGAAAAAAAAGAGACAGATTTAGAGAAATAAAAAGAGACATTTATAGAGAAAAAAAATATATATATAGAAAGAAAAAGAACCAGATATAGAGAAAGAGAGAGAGAGAGACAGAAAAAGAGACAGGTATAGTATAATGCAAAGAGTAGGGACAGTGTACATTCTCATCCAATTAAAGTAAAGGTGCCAGTTGACATCTGAAATTATGTTTTTTTGTATATGTTATCCTATAAATTCATCAGAGATTTAAAGTTTATTTTAGGATTTCAGTGTCTCAGTTTAATACTTTGCTAGCGATACTGGAGCCACATATTAAAACCAAAACCCACCAATTTCCCTGAGGGCACAAAGCCAGATGTGCCCTTATATTGTCCACCATGCTTGTTTCTGAGACAATTGTCGAATGTATCAGTGACAACTACAGGAGCAGAAAAGCAAGTCATTTGACATTTAAATATTTATCGATATTAGAGGTTAGAATATCGAAACACTATTGTAAAAATATTGTGATAGTTAGCTGTATCGATATTTTTACACAGCCCTAGTATTTAATCTTTTTACCCAGTTGTGTAAGCAAAAACATGACTCAAAAGTTCATTGTTATTACAACATTTCAGCACGTTTTTTTTTTTTAAACTAACATGCTGCATCTAGTGTTCATGTAAAATTCCCCCGGATTAAGTTAAATTTCAGCCAATTTTCTATGCACCGTGGAAAGAAAACAGGAAGCCTGTTCACTCACTCATAATAGAAGGCTGGGGGCATTTTTTAAAGTTGACAGGTTAAATGAAAAACAAATATAATGATGTGTTGGGCACTCATCCTATTTTATTCTATAACTTTTCTATTTTTTTTCTAAGTTCATCACACTGACACCTCGCCACACTAAGAGCTCAGCATCACAGCCACTGAATACGCACTTTAGACTGGTTTTACCTGTACTGAATAAGCTTACACATAATTAAAAAAATGATGTCACTTTATTCATTGTTGATATTGTGATACAGTCAATCAGCCTTTGTGAGGGATGCTCCTTCACCCATGCCTCAATAATAAATCCTTTCCTGTTTTATATAAAACTGAGGTCAAACCAGCCCGCTTAGCATTTTTGGATATGCAACAGAGAATGATAGGATTTTACTTGCTTGGCTATATCATGCACTTCAGTCTGAAAGCATCTGTTCAATATCTTTTCCCACAAATTTATTTACATTCTTCTTCTCAACATTGATCTGTACGGTAACAATATCGTTATACAACCCCAACTTAAAGTAAAGAAATATGGGTTTCAAATAAGACAGAAATTACGGACCGACTACCCCGAAGTAGTTTTATCCGAGTTGTTTTCACTGGCGCATCCTGTGGTTTTAAGCCAAAACTGTGTTTACTTTGTGTTTATTTTACAAATACTTTTGACCAAAAAAAATCATTAAAACATCCTGTACATGTTTCACAGAACAGATTATTGGCTGCCTCTACAGCTGCCCTTAGGCTTCAATTAGAAACAGGCTTAATAAACTTGTTTAATGTTCTTTTCTCAATCTAGAGAGGCATGTCAGAATAATTGCCGATGGTGATTAGATTTGATTAGATTAAATTCAATGTTATTATCGTTGTGCAAGGTACATGTACAGAAACGATTAAATGCAGTCACACATACTCCACAGATGTAGTCAACAGACATTAACTCTTAGTATTTCTAATTTTTACTTCTTCTTGTCTCCTTCAGTAGTTGCCACAGCCAATTATCTGCCTCCACCTAGCCCCATCCTCTGCATCTTTTTTACTCACACCCACTAGCTTCATGTCCTCATTTATCACATCAATATACCTGCTCTAATGCCTTCCTATTTGCCCCCTTCCTGGCAGTTCCATTTCCAACATCCCTACATCAATATTTTTTATAATTCCTCTCCTGCACATGTTTAAACCAACCAAATATGGCCTCTTTGACTTTGTCCCCAAAATGTCCAACATGATCTGTCCTTCTGATGTCCTAATCCTGTCCAACTCCGTTACTCCCAAATAGAACCTCAACATCTTCAGCTCTTCTACGCCTAACGCTGCCTCCTGTGTCCTTGTTAGTGCCACTGTCTCTAAATCGTACAACATAGACTTGTCTCACCACTGTCTCGTACACCTTCTCCCTTACTCTTGCTGATCACACTCCTCTCCTGACACAGTTCTTTATTCATTCCTACCTGTCTGCACTCGCTTTTTTACCTCTTTTCCATTGACTACACTAGTGGTAAAAATGTTTATAGGAACAAGAGTAAGTTTGATCTACAAATGACATCTTGAAGTAAATTAACTTAATTAAAAGCTTTATAAGAACAATTTCTTTTGCCATAATGCCGCCCCCTGCTTACGTCTGCTGCTGTTTGTGTCCTAGTTCATCTTACATCCTGAACAGTTACACTCAACAGCACTAAAAGTATGCAAATTAAAATTAATGTTTCGACCGACATTGTGTTATTTTAATGAAGTGAGTAGGAATTGACCATAAAGACCTCACAAATAAGAGTAATTGCTGCAGGTCAAAATGCTATCTTGTGTGTACTTTATAGCATTGTAGCGAGTACTAGTAATGCTGTCACTGGGCTGAATTTAGTGGTCTGTATCTTCTTCTTTAGGCTGTTGCCTGATGGTCTTCATTATCTCTCCATTAGTCCTAATTATTAAGGAATGTCAGATTGAGTGCAGAGTCATTTATAAAGCCTGGGCAGCTTCAACGGCATCACTTTACAAAAAAACATACCACTTACCCTTTCCTTGTGGCAATGACTGTAAATGGAAAGAAAGAATAAGTAGAGCTTAGCGTGTCTCATATGGGCTTATGGGTGCCATTATTTACAGCGGAGACTTTGGGCATAAACTTAAACCTTCACTTGTAAATCAATAAATCCTTTCTAAAATGTTGCCTTGAGTAGTTGTTGGACCGCTGTATGATCATAGGTTTAATTCCAGTCACCACCAAGCTACCACCTAACCCTGAGGAAAACCCCTCACCCTTAGCTGCTTGCAACATTAGTTTAAATGTACTGATACTAAGGCCAAGTATCAGTACTGATTATTTTTTTTCCTGGTACTTGCCGATACCAATACCTGTACTTTTTAGGGTTGTGGGATTATTTGTATGGCTTTCAGGTTTCTCTTGCTATTTTCTCTCGTCTTGCAAGGGTTTGCCGCAGGATTGGTTGCTGAGCGCTAACGTTACTGCTGGTGGCAAATTTTCACATTGACTTTTGTGTTTTACTTTTATCAGATTACTCTGAATATAAGCACTTATTTTTGTACCTCTTGATATTTTTGTGAAACAAAGTTTGCAGTCTGCCATGCATGGGTTGTCATTATTCATTTATAGATATTTTTACAACGTTGAGCCTGACATTCTGTAGCTGCTGCCCGAGTCTTTGTGCACTGAAAGTTCAGGTATCTGTTTTTGCTGTCGGTGTATTATGAAGAGTATCAGGCCCGATACCGTTATCAGTATTGAATAAATAGTTGATTTACCCTAAGAAAGAGTGGTACTCTATATACAGTCTGGAGATTTACCCTTTTTCTCTTTTCTGCAGCCCACAATAAAAAAAAGTATCCTTAAGAATACAGATACCAGTATCGGAATGCTGATCCCAGGATCGGTGTTGGTGCCTCCCTAATAAAATGTTTAAGGTTGAAATTATTATGTCGATGATGCTTTTAGAATTTTAGATTCAGTTACTACTATTCCAACAGGCTTCTGGAGCCATCCGTCCTCTGGTGTCCACAGTGATTGCCACCACCTCTGAAGGCTTCCTGGACCACTCACTGGAGCGAACCAAGTACAGGGCCAGTGAAATGCCACAAGGGTTTCTCTACGAGGTCATCTATCAGGCTTACCAACGAGTAAGGAAACATCTTCCTCAAATTACACAAAAAAACCCCACTACATTTTGATATATCATGTTTCATATCTGTTCCATCTCTCTCTCTCTCTCTCTCTCTCTCTCTCTCTCTCTCTCTCTCTCTCTCTCTAATAAATATATATATATACAAACATTTGTGGTTAGAAGTTGGGACTGTTTCGAATAAAAAGTTAATTTGCTTTAAAAAGATGCAGAGATGTCATTAAAATATTTTTTATTTTTATTTTTAAGGCACGAGGTTAAAACTGGATGACTGATATTCTGCAGATATATTTTTTTAGGTATACACTAAATTTTCAAAAGGGAAAAGTGATCGAAATATAAACTGAAACACTTTGGCATGCTGTGCTGCACCGGCCATCAGTGTCGTCAGTTTAGTAACTGCCTGTGCAAAAGATTGTTTATTTTTGGGAAAAATTAAATGTCATCAGAAGGCATAAACAAAAACTGGATTAAAAGCAATCACATTTTTACTGCAAAAAGTAATGGCTATTGCAGATATTTTGGTTTAGGCCCCTCCCATATAAATATATTAGACATAGATTAGAATAGTTGGAAAAGTTGGAACTAACCAGCTTTTATTGATTTAAAACTAATATTAAAAAGTAGATTTCCACATAGCAGATAAGATATTTTTTTTAATTTATAAAAAAATGCTAACGTCTCAGCTTGTCCAATCTGGTTAAGATTCCACCTGTGATTTAGGTTCCTGCTATTTTTAGTTTACGTTTCCACCCAGTAGGAGTGTAGCTAAAGTTTGTGAGGCACATTTTTAGGTTTTACCAGCTGTTTCGAATAATCCTGCTAGTTTTCTTGGACATTTAGGTGCAGTAGTTCTACAGGCCAGTACTTTTACTGTGTCCAACTTTTTCATCATGTTTGTTGAATAATTCACTCACTTTTGGCTTCATGCACTCTACAATTATCACCCTGGAATGTAGAAGTGTCAGTGTTGTGTTCTGTTGGAACATGAAGTAAAGTTGGCATCTTTGGTGGGATGCTGCCGTTTGTGGATGCGATTAACTTTTTTTCTTTAGGGTGCATATTTGCGCGACGTGATTAAAGACACAGCTACTGATTTTATAGGGGCTGTTTACAAGATCCATTACCAGTGCCTTAATGCCACACAGGAAAAGCTTAGGTTGCCAGGTTTGCTAAATTTCCACTCAGGCGATTATTTTCTACTGTGAAATACAGCTATGAGATGATACCCAAAGCTACAATATGGTACGTGTTATATATATATATATGACATTTAAGATTACACTGACACAAAATACGGTAGTTTGAGAGTAATTTAGACATAGCAATAAATTGCACCTCTGCAACAGTTTTTGTAAGCAATATAGTTTACTCGTCTAATTAAAATCAGTTTCTGGTTACACCACTTCTAGTATAATGTATGATTTGTATACATTTACAGCATTTGGGCAGATGCCCATATCCAGCCCTTATCTCTTTCATACAACTGAGCAATTGGGGGTTTAAGTGGCCTTGCTCAGGGGCCCAGCAGTGGTGGATTGGTGGAGCTGGGAATTGAACGGACATTCTTCGGGTTGGTAACCCACTGCCTTAACCATGAGCCACCACTTCCCTGTATACTTATGAATCCTTCTAGGGTGCTTCACACAGTCAATATATATATATATATATATATATATATGTATATATATATATATATATATATATATATATATATATATATATATATATATATATATAAAATATACAACAATGTACCTTAACTACTTTTCATATGGCTGCGCTTTGAGTCAAAATTTTAAAAATATGTTATCCGCATCATCGGAGTACAGCTAATTTCTTAGGGAAGTGGTTCCCAAACTGGGTGGCACGACCCCTAGGGGGCAGAAAGATTTTTATAGGTGTACCCCAAAATTTTAAAAGAGAAAAGTAGTCGAAATATGAACTCAAGCTAACTGAAAATGGTTTCGTTCTACCTTTAGCCGTTGTCGCTGCACGGTGTAACAATCCTCTATGAATTTGCGTTTTAATAAGTTGCTTATGGTCCATACGAACGCTTTAGTCATGTACCGCTCATGTTCAAGGGAAAAGCAAAGACCGCTCAAATGACACTCTGACACAAAATTTCTAAAATACTTGCTTCTGTTTGCGTTAGTGCTGTTGTAAAACCTGTAGAAAACAATGGACACTGTTATGGGAAAACAATGAAGCTGTAGGTTTTACTTTGAATGCTTCTACTTTAAGTGAAGCGACTTGTTCCTTAGTTTTTTTACAGCAAGTGGTCACACACTAAATGTGTTGATTACTATTAATGAATAACAATGTTTTAAATTAATTCTCCTTTGTGTCTTTGGGGCATTTTTATTCTGCAAAAGGGGGTCCTGGCAGAAAGAGTTTGGGAACCACTGGAAATGAAAAATATGGCACTAACCAGCATATTAGAATACCGGAATAGCGAAACATGTCACAGTGTATGAAAAAAAGTGATAAAAAGAAACACATTTTCTAGTGGAGTATTAGCCTCTTTTTATCTTAGCGCTTTTACCTTTACTGTTGTCTTTAGTGTAGAGCATAAGAGTTCCTGAGTACTGATTATCACATCGCTTTATAAATGAGAATGAAAGTCCCAAGTTGTCAGACATACTGAAGAGGTATGATCAGGCTACCAAGGTATATACATGGCTAATATAATGCTGATATATGATCTAACACTCCTGGGCGCTTTTTTTTTTGCATTCAGCTCCTACAGCAGTGAATGTATAGCTCTTTGCGTTTTAAACTATGGGTGATATATCCTCATGCGGTTGATGTGAAGTAGTCCAGACTTGGTTTTTAACCTTATTTCATCTACTTTTGCTACTTCTGGTTACTGCAGTTTGTCTTTTAAGAAAAAAAAAAGAGTCAGTGACACATTTGTAAAATATGGCCAAGGGCCATGTGTCGAAGCTCTTACACTTGTCCTTTCTGCTTGAATGATGTATTCACAGTGTGACATCCTTTGAGAATGATGGAGCCATTGTAGAGCCAAAAGAGACACCCAACCCCCAGTGTGTTATACTTTACAGAAGGTGAAAATGCCAAGGGTTAAATGACTGCAGGACTTGGTGGTTTTTTGTGTGAGATCACTAATCTCTCTCTCTCTCTTTCTCTCTCTCTATATGTACAGTATGTACACTATGTGGAGAAACATATTGGGTCAACTGAACTGTACATAACACCCTATGAATTTTTGCATCCATATTGCTATAATAACTTTTATACTTTTGGAAATGCTTTCTATTAGATTGTGGCTTTATAAAATTGTTCATTCATTCACATTTCATTCATTGGGTGAGGAGGTTTGGGGTGCAGTCGGTGTTCCAGTTCATTTCCATGATGTTAAGTGGTTGGGGTAAGTGCAGGACACTCGAGTTATTCCTCTCAAACTATAACACACATGGAGCTTGCTTTGTACACAGAGGCTTTGTCATGCAGAAATAGGGTTTGGGCCTCTCGGTTCTTGCAAAGGTAAGGTCTTAATGCTACAGCTTATAGAGACATACTAGACAACTATGTACTTCTAATATTTTTGGGGAAAACAAACGTGTGGGATTGCTGGTGAGGTGCACACAAACTTTTGGCTGTATTGTGTCTGTAAAACCTTTCCCCTTTGCAGAGCTATATTTATAGAGTTATATTATATTATGCCAATACATAATACCTCTGGAAATTCTCAGGTAGCTCTGTGATCTGTGGGCATTCTGTCCCGATGTTCCTCTTGGGAAATGATCTGGCTGTGGTTCACTTATTCCTTAATTATACAAATCTTATTACATATGGCAGCAAAACAAAACTCATTTGTAATAGTTTTTGACACATAAAAGTTCAGAGCTAGCATGCTACATGTTTGTGGTGACTCTGGTCTTCGGGAGAGTGGGTGAGTTTATCCTACCATATTTCCCTATTTTGTTTTCAATGGTTACTTAATCCCTATGCATGTTTACCTTTTTCCTCCCCCGGGTCCTTCCCGGTCATGCATAGTAAATAAGTAAATAATTTCACTATTTCCTAAACACAACCACATGGATCTGTTGTTGCTTTGCCTTATGTCCTGATTTCTCTCCACAGTGCAGCGAGTTTGACTTTGAGTTTGGCACCGAGTGCCTGCATTTGGCCCTGCAGTACAGCGGCATCAATGCCAAGCTCATTGAGGGACCACCGACACTGTGGAAAGTAAGAGACAAGGCCCTCACTTTACTGGAATATAATGCACGTCACGTTTATTTTACCAGTCCACGTGGAGTGAATTTTTTTTATATACTCCTTTTTTAGGTGACGTACAAACGAGATTTGGCTGCAGCAGAGTCAATTATCAAAGGTATTTATTTTTTAATTTTGCGTATGCTCCAACACACAGCCCATGCTCAAAAAACTACCGGATTTTATTTCTTGCTAAGCCAGAATCACGTCTCTGGGAAATGTCAGCAACACGTTGTACCCCGTGGGTTTAGAAGGTGCTGTGTTTTATCACCGTTCAGCGATAGTTTGATTTGTGTGCATATTTGCGTGATGGTGTTGGGTCAGTGCTTTAAGGGAAATTTCCATGCTGTCAGCTTGTCCTCCTGGCGCTTCTGCCCAGGCATTACTTTGTGCTTGGAGGGCAGCCCTGTAACATAATGCCAAACTGGGTTTGGAGTAGGGAAAAAAACCCCAAAAAAGACCCCTTCCCCAGAGAGCTTCACTTTCAACTCTCAGTCAACTGCTTTCTCAGGTCAAGCCATAAAGGTGTTGGATCTGCTTTTACCTTAGTCTCCGTTATGGTGGGGTTTGTAGACAGTCACAAGCAAGAAGGTTGAATTAGTGGCTTGCACTTAACTCCGCATCCTTCTAAATCCTGTATCTGATTATCTACAGACTAAATTTTGACCCTTTGAAATGTAGGAGGTATTTTGACCACAAGCTGTGCTGGCTGGTTTTTATTAGTTGATCCACTAAAAGTTTATTTTCTACACAGTCCTTGATTGCTCGCTTCATACTGTTGCTCAATGTTCATTTAAACCCCCTTAAGGAATGTTCCTCGCACGGATCGATTCATTTACGTAATCGACATTCAGGAATAAAATCAGAACCTACAATGTTTTATATTCCTTAGCTCGAAATTGACATTTGTCTTTTTTTTTTCCTGAATCTCACGTTCTACATTTTCACAGGTGCATCGAGTCCGAGTTCAGCACTCCTCTGTTTTGTATTATTAAAGCTCAGTGTTTGTGCCGTTACTCATTTCCAGAGTCTCTCTCGCTGTCAGCGTGCCTGATCTCAGGAGCCATGGCAGAAACCGTTGAGCTTTCCAGCAGACTCCAGAGAAACCTGGAATCCCACCATATGGTAATGAGAATGATTTTGTAAAAAAGTCAGGGTACAATGATTATGATCAAAATGTCTATATGACCTCATCTCCGTGCTCAGCAAAAGTAGCATCTGCCTGGGTGGCCTTGGTGTCTCAGATGTTCCTAGGCTAATGTTTAATGCATGGGATGCCCCCCTCCCCAACACACACACACACACACCAAAAAACACATTCTCCAAACTTCAAATGGTCTTATTTCCACACTAACACTGCAAATCCACACTGCTATACACAAAGCCATAATTTCATCACCTGCAGACATCGTGCTTAAACGGATGCACTGACTTGTAAAAGTCAATTAACCTCCCTTCCATTTTTTGGACGTTAATCCTGGAGGTCCTACACATTTTTTCTACTGTGGGTTTCTTGGATTTCCTGGGAAATCCATTGGTTAAATGTGACTTAAAATATAAAAAAAAAGGTTTTTTTGGTCACATTGTTGGTCTGTGTGCTTTGTTTATTGTGTACACGAGTCATTTAGAGTGGTTAAATTTCGAATTTAATTGCAATTTCATTGCAGCCTTTTTGGTGGTCACCTTCCATCTTTTGTTGTTGGCAAAAACAAACTGTTGTCCAATGGTTGGACTCACGAAAGCCATCAACATATTTCCTCATATTTAAACATAAACATATTTACTTTATTTCGCAATGTAGAAATGTTCTTATTAACTTGAGGCTTTTAGGAAAAATCAGTAGGGAGATAAACAGGCAGTTTAAACAAAAAGCATAAAGGGATGTCTGTAGGTAATTTAGAGATAGGGTTAGGGTTAGTTTACATGGGTTCACTTATTATTTTTATATTTTATTCAATAAATGATTAAATCATATGTTAATTCAATAAATGTTCAGCAGTTTCTTTTAGATGATCAAGGCATTATTTCTAAGATTAAGTACTGAGAGGGGGTAGTTTAGTGGTGAAGGTGTTGAACTGATACCAGGAAAGTTGTGTGTGCCACTGCTGGGACCATGATCAAGGCCCTTAACCCCCAATTGTTCAGTTGTATAGAACAGATACATGTAAATGGCTCTGGATAAGGACATCAGGCAAATGCCTTAAATGTAAATGCAAGATTATTTTTGGGGGGTTTAAAAAGCCAGTAGATTTAAAATTAGAGTAGAAAAAAATAACAAAATGGCTCCCTGGCTCCCACAACCAATATTAAACTTTATAACTAATATGCTTATTTTCTCATCCGCTTCCCAAGAGCATAAACGGGTATCCTGTTTCACGTTACAGGCAAAGAACCTGTTGATTTGTTTAACTTCCCTTTTAAAAGCAGACAAAAAAAAATATCTGGGCATCATCAGCATCACCTTCAATGTGAAAGTGGATCCACTGTTTGTAATAGTTCCAAGTTCTCATTATAGCCAAGTGCACATCCTCCTTTTGATAATTTAGAATAATACAGAGATCTGGGGGACTAAAACTTGGCAGATTGGCAGCAGAACTGCGACACATCTCAGGTGATGGTTTGGAGTTTCGTGTCTTCTGTGTACCCACAATAGTTGATGTGGTCCTAAGGACTCCAAGCAGATAATAGATGAGGGGAAATAAATGCAGAGGAGAAAGTGTATTTCTCCCTAAGCCGTCAGGGATTTTAATCCACGTTACGTGATAGGGTTTCTCTGGTACAAGACGTCCGTGATACGATCCTCTTCTTTAAAAGCAGGTGGTGGAGTTTGGCTCTGGGTCTGTTTTGCTTTGCCAGTATAAGTTTTACAGTAAAATACTAAGGTAAAGGATGAGGTCATAATATCTTTTTTTCAAGCAGTGTAAGGAATAAAACATGGTAGGACATGAAGTTATCTGAAGGATAATCAACAGCAGTGTGTTAGAATAGAGACTGATTTGTCAATGAATACATTTTTTATTAATAATGAATGACAGTTCTTTGTATTTATCCTTATTCCTTTATGTTATGCTTAGCTTTGTGTATGCTTACCTGTAGATTACATTATATAGTTATATTTAAAAGTTAACAACTGTTTTTAGGTCTTTATTAAAAGTGTCAGTGGGTTTTCATATCCAAATACAGTATTAGGTTTCAGAATAATAGTCTTTTTTTTCTTGAATTATATGCTACATATGTGGTAGATGGTCAGGATTATGTGTAATGTCATATTTCTTCAAATTTATTTTGTTTTAACAAATATTAGTTATTGACATATTATATTGACGTTAAATCGAGTCAGTTTTACATTTGATAGATCATCTGTCATAAATCATTACTTGCATGTTTTTATCAGCAGTATCAGCACTATTAATCATAGGACTCATATGTCATCTAGTGAAGGGAAATAACATTCCTTCCATACATTCCCATCATTCCGATGTTGTAAGTGCTACGGGGTAACAGGCCGTGACCGATCCGCAATTAAGGAGGATTTCATGTCTAACATGGTTTAATCTCTCAAAAAACTAAAATGCTTTTCTACTTCAAACTATAATTAGTTGTGTTTCAGGACGTTTTAAGGGCCCACATGTGTTTTTTATAAGCATTTCATATCTACCTGTTTATTTTCTTCTGTCACACTAGAGTTTGTACCAATCACAGCCTAGAGTGGTTTATTTTTTATGTGTGTGTGTTTGTTTCTGTTGACGTGAAATGAATGAAATGTATTCCTGCTGTGTGTGTGTGATGTCTAAGAGCGAGTTAATAGTCATTCTGAGTAAGTAACCCAAAGATTCTTAACCTTTAATCAGTGTAACTAAAAGCTTCTCTTTCGGTGTGTTGCAGTCAGTGGATGTTATCCCATGCACAAAGGAGAATAATGAACTGCTGCTGAAGACCAGAAACGTCATCCAGATATCTGTACTGCACTATTGCACTTTTTATTCTTTAACAGAAACCTAGAATTTTTTTTTTGAAATATACAAAAATGAATCCTGCTGTTAGCCTAATGAATTGAAATGAAGCTTACGACAATACGTTTATTTTTGCAGACCACTGGAGTAAATTTATTTGAAACTGAGGAAATGCTGAAGGTTTTTGTGGAGACAAAGCATGCTCTTCTGTATCCAGTTGTTATTGTGTGGGTAAGTGTCTATTACATCACTGACTGCTTACCAGATGCTACAGATTATTTATAAGAAAAAAAAACAACATTTTATTAAAACAGACTTTTATAACTCAATTCAGTTTTTTGTAATAGTTTGTCATTTGAGCGCTCTGAATTTTCCTTTGTAATAAAGTCTAATGACATCGATTAAAATTCTCAACGCTTCAAATCATGTTCCAACTGTTTGTTAAAAAATTGTGCAGAACTGCTAATCCATAATCTACATAACCAGAAAAGGGCACTAAAATTGAAAAGCTCAGGCTTTTTGTCACCTTTGTAGCCAGATGGCAGCAACAAGAGCTGGAGAAAAAAAAAAAGTTAAAAAAACTTTGGCCAGTTTGCACCCGGGTCCGTTTCCATAATGTCTACCTCAAAACAAATCAGTCTTAATCTTTGGACATGTCATCCCGCAGAAATTTAATTAAATTTTTACCGTGATTTGTGTAAGGCCTCTCAAACGTAACGTGTCTTGAAAACACCCCAACCATTTGAATATGACTGTGAGGCATAATGCCAGTAGATCTAAGGCTTAGGGAATGCAAGAGTGTGTGTGTGTGTGTGTGTGTGTGCATGCTCTTATTACAACTCTTTAAGTTTGTTTGCACATAGATGGCACCTGTTTGTCATCACTTCAACCTTTCAGTGGGTTTCATTTCAAGCAGGGGTCATGTGACTCTTGGCAATGTGACTGGCCACTTGACCTTTGACACAAGAGTTTGACACAGGGAAGTAATGTCTGACATTCTCAGACCACTGGGAAAGTTTCTGAACACCTATTCTGAGTATTTTAAATCCCACTTCATCTGTACTAGAATATAACTATCTTCAGTCACAGTGGTGGCCCGTCATTATTTATGGATTTTTAGGCCCATATGTTTAATTTGCAAAGCCAAAGGGCATGAGGGCAAAATAGTTCATCAGTTTTATGGTAGCGGTAAAACTGCGTCTCCAGTAAACAACTATTTTCCGGATTGAAGTGTCGCTCGGGGTTTTCTCTGTTAGTCATTGCTTACCAGATTAAACACAGATGAATTTTAGTCCTTCATAAAATCTGACTTTTTAAGAAGACCACTTGGATTTTCAAAAGGCCCAGCAAACAATGAAACAAGCTTATAGAAAACACAGCCAAAGTTTAGTCACAGAATCTCCAGGCTTGTGCAAATGGCATACTTTAAGTTAGCAATTGGGTGCAGTGGAAAATTTACTGAGCATTTTAATTGCCCTCTTTGAAGTGGTTCTGCTGTTTACATGAGCACCCAGCTTTTTAAACAGCAGGAAGATACTGTTCTACATGCTGAAATGGCTCCTCTTGGAAGACGGATTATAGTCTAGGCTCAGCAACCACTTATGTTTCTATTCTACACTGGTGGGAATGCACATTACACATGGGTGTTTTCTGTTCAATCGTTCATTGTTCAATCATCTGATTCTGAATTTGCCTACATAACGATGCTTTCACTTAAATATGTGTGACATTATAAGTGTTTTAATAGATATCTTCTCTCTGTGCGTAGGTTCATGTGTGTATGTCGGATTCGGCAATTGATGAGGAGCTGAACGCCGTCATGGAGCTTTCTATGAAGGTTAAACAAGAGAATATTTTACTCTACGGTGTGCAAATCATTTTCTCCAAGGTAGGCCGGTATTTTTCAATACCATGTAAAATCACTGCAAGTGTTTTATATAAACACTTGTTCAGATTAGTTTATTTCATTCATTTTAGAATAAGCCCTTAAATGGACATACAACATTAATTCCAGAAAAGTTGGGACTCTGTGTACAATACTAAATGCAGTAATTTGCTAATCTCATAAAACCATCTTTAATTCATAATAGAATATAAAAAAACATATCAAATGTGTAAACTAGAAAAATTTACCATTTTAAGATTAAAAAGAATAAATTAACAGTAAAATTAAATAAATTAAAAAAAATTAAAAATTAAATTAATTTTAATCTGTTATAATTTCTGTAGCAACTACGAGTAACTTCAGGACTTTTATAAACTTTGCAGTGGCAACTGTGGAATTATGAAGCTACTACTGGTCATGACATGTATGTATGTATGTGTGTATATGTATATGTATATATATATATATATATATATATATATATATATATATATATATATATATATATATATATATATATTATATATTACTTTTTGTAATAGCTGTACATATAAGTCGAAGAGGGCTTTGGCTGAACATCGAGTTGAAGTTATGATGCTCATCTTGGCTCAGATCTGTGGAAAATTTTAAATTGGCGGTATTTTTTAGTTGCAGGCTCATCAGCATATTCACAGAGCCTGCTTGATTTACGTTCACTTCTGTAATTGAAAATTAAACAAACCTGGAGGGACTCACTAGTGACACTGGCACTTTTATGGTAAAAAAATATTTAAAAAACAAGTCTTATATTTGATATGCTTGAGGAGGTGACCTGAATTTCTTTTGCATTTTTTTGTAAGGAGTCTCCAGTACCGGTGGCACTTTGTAATACTGTAACTGTGAAGTGAAGCTGTAACTTTATGCTTATAAATTTTCGATATTGTCTATACGAATAGACCTTTACCTTAGTATTTTACTGTAAATTTTCAAGCTACATTTTATTTATTATTATTTTCAGGAAAAGCTAGTGAGAAAACTACTCTTTGTAGTTGCAGTGATAAAACTCCTTTTGGTTTATATATATGACATGTTCTCTCATAAAACAAACCTCTAATTTTGTGTGTTTACATGCATTCTCTAAATGCGATTATAATGAGATTTTGTGTAAACTCATGTGACGTACATAAATGACGAGCCACGCTTCAGTTCTTAGCAAATTATATGAAGAACGAAAACGGGACCGCTAAGCTTTGCTCTTGACATGTAAACATCATAATGCGATTAGGTTGGAAATGATCAAATTATTCCTGCGCATGTAAACAAAGTCACTGTTGGAAAATCAACATCGGGATGAAAACCGTAATTCAGCACAGTGATTTCTGACATGTTGGATTTTATACATATTAACTTAGCCAAATGTCGAGTTCAAATATAATCAGGATGTTCGCTGGACCTGACTGTGCTGTTGTGCGTGGGAAAGTTCATTCCATATCTCTCTGGCTGGAGCGAGTTGGCTCGAGGAGTTTGTGATTAGTTAGGTGTCTTTAGACGAGCTTTCCAGGATAAAAGACAGTGAAAGACGGCGCGCTCTCCTGCAGGTCACGTCAAGGTGTAATGCAATTAAAACAAGCTCCACCCTACATTTAAACAACCCTCACTCTAGAGTTTATTTCCTATTATATGCTTCCTTTTTCTCCCTTCCAGCTGCAATCTCATGTTGGATAAGGGAGTGGACAGAAATGATCTGTGCTCAGCGTGATGGAACACACTGCGTACATCATCGCATGCAGAAGAGGCAGGGTGAAAATCCTTCGTGTAGACCCTGTCATAATAATCGTGATTCTTCCCAGATGCTTCTCAATCATAGTTTCGTGTCTCTTTATCCTGTTTGTATTTTTTTTTGCCACTTTTATTTGTGAACTGGTGTCTGGGTTTTGTAAACTATGCTCTGAAGTAATCATGAGAAGGATGGAGAATATAATAGCAGGAAGTAAAATCTTTCATGAGAAGTGCTAAAAGACAATTCACAGTGTTTTTCCACCAAGCCAAATGTTTACACCGGAAGCTCGGAGTCCTTTAGATGCCCTGCTGATTTCCATATACTGCCATTTTATAGGAACTTTATTTTTGGACTGCATCATTGTGGCATTCTAAACAAGGGTCAAAGAAGTGCTTACATTCTTAAACATTTTTACTAGCTCGTCGACTTATAGCAAACATTTGCCTGATTGTTAAAATTAAACTCTTACACCTGGCTGGCGGTTCACCTAAAACTGACCTCGAAGACAGAAAAAGAAAATTACGGGCTACGGTTAGAGCAAGTGCTGCAAAAGCTTTCCAAATGCACATTGGAAGACATTTTTATATTTTGTGCCAAATAGCTAAGAAATGCATCGTAGGGCTTGTGAGAATTGAAATAAAAAAGGTATGCCCGTTGATTTGTTTCCTTTTTAACTTACCCATTTATTGGGTGTAAGCTTTAATATTAGTAGGCTTAAATATTTATCCAAGATATTTTTGAAAATGGCTGAATATATGCCATAAAAGGGCTTGAATTTCATGAGAAAGTCTGTACAAACCTAAGATTCAGCTTGCTAGCAGCCTCTGTGTCATAAATTTAAATCCTGCGTGTTTTTTTTTTACATTTTTATTCATACCTACACTAGCATTTATTTGTCATTTATTGGCTTTTCTCTGTAGTAATTCACTCCTGTCATGACAGTGCCTACTGCGAATGTATTTGAAATAACAGAAATCTACAGCCCACAAGCCACAGCTATTTATCAAGGCTGTAGGAAAGGAAACTGGCAACATTCACACCACCTGATCAGCCCGTAGGATGATTTTCCACCTGATCAGTGATTTCAGTGGTGACAGGAAACGTCACCAGATCCTTATTGCTGAGGGTCCCGGTGACCCGACACATGCTGAAAAGGCTCATCACGATGATATATGGGCACACTAATCCCCTGAGTTAGAGCCCTAGTGTTTACTCTCACTCTGCTTCCTTTTCCTCAAAGAGCACAATGAAGGAATCCTGAACCTGATAGGAGATTAGCCACCACTCCTTTAAAAAAGAAAAATAAAGAATAAGGGGGTAACAGTAAAGGGTCATTCTCTTAGCCTTTCTGAGCCACCAGCAAATAGCAGGTTTTGAAACTGGACACTCGGAAAGAGTCTTCCCTCAGGTATGTGGCGCATTTTGTAGGTGCCAGCGCGTTCCCACGGGGTGGCTATGTGGTCTGTACTGTAAATACTGTATAAACAAGTACAGAATGTTTAACTTCTGCTTAAGAAGCATGTTACAAATCATGTGTAAGTTCTAAGCTTCAAATGTTTACTACATACAACACATAAGAAACATTTGACAACGAAAAAAAAACGCTTCACCTTTCATGCGAATTTCTCTGTCGCCACTGTTACCCTCGTAAACTTGATTTATTCATTTCTGAATTAACTCGGAAAGCCGATGTTATTTTTCTTTGCCAACTTTTAGTTGGACTTTTAGTTTATTTAGCATTTTAATAAAAAAAGACCTCTTGCTCCTTTGGGTTTCGGATAATTATGCGTTATATTTTCTGTTATTAAATGTTGACATTGAACATAAAATGTTATGGTCTTAACAGTCACCATATCCTACCTGAATTAAACAGATCCAAAAAACCTGACCCCTTACTAAGACATATTTTTTGTATAAAGTTAATTATTTTTGTATAAACAATTTACAAATTGCAATTTCTTTGTAAAATGGCAAAAATTCTTTTTTTTCCCCAGCAGTGACAATGAAGCCGTTCTCATCACAAATATTTTAAATGGCAGGTGATTATTAAGTTACCAAATATAAAATCAGTCAATTATAATCAGACAAATCAAATCTGAATAAAAATACTCAGTATAAATACCAGAATAAAAAAGGGCAACCTGATTGGGCGGGATATACCTTTTTTACAAATTACTTTGAGTGCACAACTTTCCACGCAAGCCTGAATGTTTCCATTCCGTCGTTAAATTTCTATAGCAAAACTTTCACTCGTCCTTATTACGAACTTCTGCAGTTCGGGGGGGGGGCAGTTCAGAACTTGATGGCTCATAGTAAGGCACAGCTTCTTGTGCTCCATCTTTAATTACAGATTTCAGCAACAGCAAGTACTCGTGCTTAAGAGCAACACAAGACCCATTTTTTACTGTCCAATATTTGACCTCGATAGAAAACTGTGCTTCTAAGTTTTCTTCTAAAAGAAATCCAACGTCTCATTTAAATATCCAACCTTAATGTTTCAATCAGAATGACATCGAAACGGGGCTGGTGTATAAGAGTAAGGTTAGTGTACAGTATTGCAGACCCATCAGTGAGCTCTGAGATTCAGTAAGGATCTGGGAATTAGAAGCGTAGTGTTTAAGGTGTTAGACTGCTAATTGGAAGTTTGGGGTTTGATTCCCAGCACTGCCGAGACACTACATGGGGGTGGGGGGTGGGGGTGAATATAAATGATCTGTATTTTGTCATAGGAAGCACAGCAAACAAATTGCTATGAATTAGGCAAACCAGTTAAAGCCCATAATGAACAGCTTCTTTTAAAATAAACAAAAGAATACTTTTATAAATAACTTAAATTTATCCATTAAAAATAAATAATTTGTGGTGTTTTGTTTATAGCTTTGGATGATGCATTGCCTCCTGCCTTTGGAATTTCTCTAGTATTTGGTTTATGTCCTCATGGCTATATTCTATTCTCAAAATATACCTATTTTTTTATCCTTTTTATTTGTTGCACATTTGTTTTCCATCAGTCGGAAAATCTAGATAAACCTTCTTGTTTGAGGCGGACATATCCATGCTGACAGTCTCAGAATCGGCCTCCCGTTCCCTGACGTGTCAACCTGGTGTTAAGGGGAAAAAAAAAGGCACAGTAGGTCACAGAAATCTATGGTAACTTTATGCTTTATATCGCAGGCGATCTTTTTTTATGCCTGCAGAGCTCCAGATGTGCACTGGCATGTGCAAATGTGAGTCTGTGGGGAAAAAATGTTACTCACTAAGCTGCTGTTTACCCAGCTTTGATTTGACAGATTACACAAAACCACTGATGCTCATCAAGCAACTTTCCTGAATACTTGTGCTGATGCTCAACATGAGACATCATTCTGACAAACAAACGGCATGTTATTATGGAAGACGGTTTCTTACCGGGTCTTCCGAATTGATTTGTAAACAGTAAATTGGTAAAAGAACTGATTGGGATGTGTTTGGTCCATAAACTCAGCACTCAGTGCTTAGGGAACACTTGGTTTAAATTTGCGGGGACCACCCAGTTCGATGCGTTGCGTGTCCACTTCTCGGTCAGCAACGAATTAGAAGTTTCAACATTTTAATTCGAGACGTGCTTTCAATCTTCTGAAAGGGTTTTGCTTTTATTCAACTCTGACACACATCTGACAGACTGTCAGTAGTGAGCAGGGGAGGGTTTTTTTTTATAACCATCAGGTCTGGACATTACATATTAATCACAGTTACCAGCTCATAGTTGATTGCTTTATTTTACTTATCAATCATAATGCATTTTGCCAGGTCTTAAACGTGTTCTATTTATTAAAAATGACAGACTTTTAAAGCACTTTATAGTTATAAATTTAATTAAAATTTAATTTTAATAATCTATTTTAATTACAGCCGCTCTGTAGAATCAAAATATTCGGACACATAATAGTATTTCTCACTAACAAAATGTAACAAAAGAGTGACCTTAATCTACCATTTCTATAAACCTTTTACCTTCCTGTGGTTTTCATTTGGTAGCAGATTAGTCAACAAGCTTTTAACATAATTAGTCCTCAACCATATCCCTTGGATTAGCGTTTGTCTTGGTCATGTGATCCGTGTCTACTCGCGTTGAACTCCTGCACTTGACAGAGAGAAATTCCCATCGGATTTCCTCTTTCTTACTCTCCGACCTCTGCTTGTCTGTTAATCGCAGTTGTTTAGTCTGCAGCGTAGACTTGTTTTGACATCCGTGTAAAAACATGAACTGTATACGTTTCTGAGGAGTGGGTGCTCCTGTTTTGTCGTTACATGCAACACCATACAAGTTGGTCTTTCGGCACGTTTTGAAAAGTTTTGTCACGTACGGAAATAATACTTGTGGCCCTGTTGACCCTTAATGTGATATTTATAGCTAGTGCTCCATTGAGATTCTGAGCTGCGGAAGTTTTGTGTTTCTATGTGGGCTTGGGGATGTCATAACACATATTTCCTCCGTTCCCTCAGACCTGCGAATATAAGAGCGCATTGTAATCATTGTTGTTTGCAGGTGTGTCTGTCGCCAAGCCGCGTACAAACACAGTAATCACTCACTTGTTCAAATAGAAATGCATTCACTCGTAATGCATCTAAAGCTTCCTGTATTTTCTTTGCTCCGGTGCTATGTGTGTGTCCGATTATGATTAAGGTGCTCTTGAAAAGAAAGAAGAGGATATAGACCCAGACAGCACAGACAGAGCTTTGTGTAATCGTGTTTAGTTAGACGAAGAACACTCCATAGATAACCACGTTCCTTTCAAACTCAAAGCGGAAACGTGCATTATCGTTTCTTTTTTCCTTGTTGAACCTTAGTTTATCTGCGCTACTCTTAAATCAACACTATGCAATGCCGAGCTTCAATAGAAATGCTGGCGAGCTTGAGGAGAAGGACTTTAAAAAAGGAATGCACAGTCAAACAAAACAGGATCCTACTATATGAGGTGAGTTGGATTAGGCATGACAGGGTCCTCATAAGATATTTGGCATAAGTCCACACATTTTCCTTTTCTACAGAAAAAAAAAAAACCCCAGACGTTTTGTAGGGAGGAAATTAAATATGTGCAAATTAAAGAAAGTAAAGTGTATAGTGAGACAAGTTATTTAATCTTTCTACTCTCTAAGCAGTGACCTGGGGCTAGTTTTAAACTTGGAAAGTGCTGTAAAAAAAAACTTGCTGATAATTTATGAAGTCGAATTAATCAAAACCATGATGACAACACTGCTTTTTTTTTTGTTCCATAGCAAAAGGCTCTAGTTTCACTTTTATGACAAAAAAATATAGCGAGTCCCTAGCGGCTGGAATCAATCAAAACCACGTGTAAAAAAAACAACTTGATTTAAGATACGTTGTCGTTTCTATTCACCAATGCATCAAACATGAGCTCCAACCCTGTGTGACCCTGCTGCTATCTGATTTGAGCTCATCCATAATGAAAATAGCCATTTCCACATGAGAGGACATTTCACTGAGGACGACCCTGGGACTTAGGCCTGTATCGGATCTCTGGAGCTAATGGTATATGAGCTGGAGATTTCTGTCATGGTCTTCCCCTCCAGCTACTACCCACTGAATGGAGGCTGGAGATAGAAAGGGGGGGTTAGTCTGTACCCAGAGCTATCATAATACCCTGAAAGAAACGCACTGTCAGAGCAAGAAACGCAATACTGCTAAAGCAGAGACAGGACTGCTTTTAAATCTATTGTGTTGCGGCTTTCGTTCTCATGACATAGCTAAGAAGCATGAAGTAATCTATGGCTTTCTGATAATGTTTTGCTAAGAAATGTTTTTTTTTTGGGGGGGTGGGGGTTCTCTCTGCCGGAGCTAAAAGGTCACACTTTTGTCATAACTTATACAATGCATCGACCTGTATTTCTTTATTAAATAATGTAATTTTGTAATTCCAGTCCTAAACATTTAAGCTATGGTAAAAGGCAATGTCAGCGTTTGACATCATTTATTTCATTTTTTTTTTCGTAAAACGACTTTTATATTTTTCATGTTTCTGATTTGCTAATGTTTTTGTTTACTCAACCTAATCTATCTTCCCCGAAGATTTTGTAAAAGTTGGACATTTTTAAGACATTACTCTGGAAATCATAAATCATCCTTCTGAAACATCATTCTAAAAATGTCCTTGGATTTTGTGCGTCCAAAGGCAAACAATGATTTCAACATGCTTAAATTAGTTCATAATAAACTAGATAATCTAAAAAAAATATCTAAAACTTAAAAAATTTGCCTGTAAATCATTGGTTTAAATGCTTCTTTTGAGGTAGTGCCCTCTTGTGGTAGCCTGGAAACATCACGTGTAATCCAATCATAAGTGATTTTAGTTATTTGAATGAGAGACTTAGTGCCCCACTCATTAAGTAGTGTCTCATTTTCTCTGGTCCAAATTTAAATCATTATATTTCGTTCCCATTTTTCTATAAAAGGTTAGACGCTATAAGACCTTGTAACCGCAATGAATCTGCTCAGAGATCAGTGCAAATTGTTAGTGTTAGGATCCTTTCAGCTCTCGATAAAAAGCCATCATCAAAGTGGCACCGGTGCAAGGCAGTGGTGAGTTGCTTGCTGCTGATGGAAAGGTTGATTGCAGCTCTGGAATTTCCAAGGACAGTTAGGCAATGGTTTCTCACTGTGTGGTCTGGCTGGCATATAAGCCATCCATTTCTCTTCAGCAAATTTTCCTTTCACAAGCAAAATCTGTCCAATGTGAGCCACTGTATTTGGGTTATTGCGTAAAAGCCAGTGTCATTATCTTTAACTGGACCTAAAGGCAAGATTTTAGAAATAACAGGTGTGTCACAAAAGTTCTCTTTCTTATTTTAAACATACAAAATATCCAAGATTATCAGAAATTGTAGCCTGTAAGTGTATTATAAAAGTGATATTGTTAAATACGTACAGTCTACCAAACAAATGGCAAATCTAAGATTAATTCACTGACTATTAGTAACAGTAATACAATATATATAAAAAAAGCACCCACATTTTAGATCCGTCTAATCTAGTTAACAATCCCATTTAGTTGTAGATTATCCTTATCCATACATCCATCCATCTACCATCCATCCATCCATCCATCCATCCATCCATCCATCCATCCATCCATCTATCTCAGAAGCTTTTTTCCAGACTTCTCTATTCCCAACTGCTAGTATGACTCTTTCCGAAGAAATATACAGACATTCCCAAGACAACTGGGACATCATTTTTTAATGGTTTCTGTGTCTGTCTGGAAGTCTTTGTCACCCTAGGGGGACGTGTCTGACACATTTTCACTAATTAGGGTGTCCTTATTAAGCACCCAAACCACCTTAACTGGCTCATTTTATTTGAAAATACTCTTCTAGATTGTCAAACTTCTCACCAGGTCTCAGACATCTCAGTTTCATTAAACTGAACATTTTTGTAACTCATGACCATAGGTGAGGACTGGGATAAAGCGTGGTCTGCAAAAAGAATACCACCGACTGGTACAACATCCGTAATACTGTTATCACTGACTCTCCTTTATCTTCATCTGTAGAAAATTCAAGATATTAAAGAGTCATATGCCTGGGGCAAGGTTGCACCCTATCACATTCAAGGATGTTCCCTCTTATTCCAGGGAGAGAACCATGGCCTTGGACACACATAGGCCAGATTAGCATACTCCCCTGACCCCATTCAAGCTGTACAATTCAGCTATAATAAAATTCGGCTATTTTTTTTTAGATCTCTCTTCAATTGTGTTGATGATCCTTTAGTGTCTTTGTTGTTTCCAGCTAAATCAGCTAACCTTCCAGGTTAATATGCAGAGTTTTCCTAAAGTAAGAGCGAGAAAAGAACCTGCAAGCACCTCTTTCCATCTGTCATTTGGAAGGTCGCTAGTTCCTTGTAACCCTGGCCAGACTTAATGTGCTAAGAAGAAAATAAATAAACGATTGAATCAATTTAATTCATAGGTCAGCAGACACCTGTTTTGTTTATAGGAATCCCAGACTCCCCAAATCTGTGGTGGCCAATTTTTTCAAATGTATTATTTTTATTACCAACAGGATTTGATGTCTTGGTAAAACTGCTTCCAAATATATTCTTTTTTTATTCAACCAGCAGCAAAAATGAAGTAATTCTGTAACGTGATCTGTAACAGCACAACCAGTTAGTTTTCTTGAAATGCATTTGCGTTATTCATGTGGTTTCAACCACTTCGTTTGATCTTGTTCTTTATACATGTGCAAGAGCAATAAAAATATTGACCAGCACACCTTAAAGCTTGGCATATAATGATTTTAAACAATGATCCCGCTTTGATCCCAAATCCTGCAGGACTTTTTTTTTTTTTGTTCTGTTCACTTAGTAAAGTTATAAGTCTGAACTCCCGGCTGAATCAACCTGCACTTGAAGATGACATGTATTCCAGCCTGAATGTGAATGTTTTATCCATTTAAGAAAAAGCTGGAAAGGACACCAGGCATCAACGGAAAGTTCTCTCATTACAAGTGACAAGTTATTACGTCTGCTAGATGGAGACTTTAAGAGGAATTAAGAGCGTGCCTATTGCATTCCCTTTTTTCTTTAAATCTGAGCCATAACAATAGACAAAGTAGAGCTCATTAGTCGGGTTTCTGCCGCTTCCCCCTGGACTGCTGTCAGTTCACAGTGGAAACGTAGTGAAGCGTGAGAGTATTGGGTGCTTCACACATCACTTCTTTTCCAACTCTGACTGATTTATAGGGCACTGAATTCACAGTGCTGGGTCATTTCATTTCAGAGTGTTTTTCACCACTAGCACGTTTTTCTGACTCCTGCCGGGTTTGAATTTCCCTTTAGAATGTTGTAAGGCTTTATAAGAGAACCAGTGTAGAAATCTTATTTCTGTCATTTATCAAAAAAAATGCCATGAGATCATTTCATCAGTGTGAAACTTGTCAAAACATAAACATAAATATTGGCAGGACAGGGATACTTTAAGATATTCTGCGTTATTTTCACTGGGGTTTTTTTATATTTATATTTTTATATTTCATTTACTGGGATGGCTTCAAGGAACTGGCCATTATGTAAGCTTTTCCTTTTTTTTTTTTTATTTAATTAATAAATTGTCTTTGGCCTAGCATTGAACCCGTTCTTAACTAGTTCCCTGAAAAAATGAAGGCAATAAGGTAAAGTCATTCAAAAAGGCAACTTTGAATCAGAACCAGGAAATTCTTACTTGCTCCGACCTTTTCTCATGATATATGATTCATATTCCACCATCAATATTCCTCAGTGGAAACTGTTCAACATAGGATCTTATGCAGGCGTTGAATCTTTGATCCTCCTTGGTGATCTCTCGCTGACTTTCATGACTTGACTTATTTTCTGATTTTCTTTTTTTCCCCCCTTCATTTTCATTTTGCCAGTGTTGATGTCAACCCAATAACAAAACCAACTCCATGAAAGATTTTGTGTTCGGCTGCGGTCAATTTTTGCAACATTACAGACAGGATTGTAAAACGGTTGCAGTGGGCGGAGAGCATTGCCCTATGCATATATGACAGAAATTTGCAATTTCCTACTTAAAAAAAACCTGCAACTCAGACTTTCCTCTATACATATTTGATGTGCAGAAATGGCTTAAGTTAAAAATGTAAGTAAACGGTGAGAGCTGTCAGTTGTAAAGACGTGATAAGTCGCCTTACGGTGTATTGAGTATTTCTGTGCACAGATGTGGTGGCTTCTTAGCCAATGCTTTTAAAAAAATTATTAAGTAAAAATATAGTGACTGTTACATCATAAGCAAAAAACAGGGAACCTTTTGGCTTTTTTTTATATCGGTGCCAAAAAGTAAAATTTAAACAGTGTTTTACTGCATAAGAAGTGCTGGGATTAGATTTATGATTTCAGTTCTTCATTCGATGGAATTCGATACTTAAATCAATAAGCAAGTAGTGAATCATCGGCAAGTTCGCAAATAGACCCTCTTGTGAAAAGAGTGGATCATGAAGCATGAATTATGGGAAGAATTCGCTCCCGGTGATTTTGCTACTTGTTTACTTTTTATTCACATTTTACACTAATAAAAGCGATAACTGTGCTTCTGACGTCGTTCAGTCACGGTCAGAAAATTTTATTTGCAAAAGGATGATGAGGCTCTTTGTTTTTAATAATAGTCTTGAAGTCATGCAATCTGGCTTGAATCTAGGAGGGAATCTAATATTTCTGGGTTATTAGTTGTGGGGTTATTAGATAAGTAGCCTGATGTTCTCATAGCATATCATTTGCCTTAATGCTGAAAAGGATTCAGAATCTTTTCCTGCTGCACTACAAACATTACACTATTTTTGAGACGGCACACGCTAATCAACATGGAGGTACTACGTCACACCTTAAAAAATTCAATTTTGTCCATATAATGACAAAAGTAGGAACTTTTTGTGAAAAGCACTGGCAAAAGTGAGCACAGTAAAGTTCTAGAACTCTGCTGCTAGCACAACAAACAGTCATTCATCTGTTCAGCCTGGAAGAAGCCCTTTAAGATTCATTTATTTATCGTCATGTGTACAGCAAACGTCTGTTTCGCCATATAATCAAATTTTTGCTCCCTCCCAGCAGTCTATAACAGAAATTATAAGAACATCAAAAGAAAAAAAAGAGACGGTCACAAAAGGTAAATGCAAAACTAAAAGGTACAAGATTTACAATGCAATTTTACAAAAATGAGTACTAGTGCAAGGGCAGCACGGTGGCTTAGTTAGCCTCGAAGCAAAAAGGACCCGGGGCAAAGGTCTTTCTGTGTGGTTTTTACATGTTCTCCCTGAGCTTGCGTGGGTTTACTCCGGGTACTCCGGTTTCCTCCCACAGGCCAAAACCATGTAGGTCAGTTGGTGATTCTAAATTGCCCATAGGAATGCGTGTGTGTATGTGTGTGGCCCCGTGATGGACTGGTGACCTGTCCAGGGTGTACCCCTCCTCTTTTCGCCCTTTTAGAGACAGCTGTGATAAACTTCAGCAGATCTCAGTGACCCTGAATCAGGGAATAACTGGGGGTTGAGGATTAATAAAGAACTAAATTACTAGTGCAGATTAGCATCATTATGTTCATGTATAAGTGTCATTATGAAACCACATAAGTTACAGATGCTGCCGTCTGGTGGTTAATGTACTCTGAGACTGTAAATCTGAGACTAATAATAAACATTGCTAATCAAATTTACTGCAAAAAAACAGTCAAAAGTTTCCTTAATATGTTTGAATTATAATCTTGTGTTGATCTTTTCTCTGATTTGTAAGTATTTCTTCTTGCTTTATAAGTATGAAGATTAATGATCCCTTTGTTTTGTAATAAAAAGCAGTTCAACTAAATAAAAAAGTGGCCACTAGCTTACTTTTGTGATTGAAAATAAGTGTTGAAGACATGTCCACTGAGCATTAAACTTTTAGCCCATATAAATAGAAAATAACCCAACCGCTTAACCAACACCAAGGCCACGTTCACACTGCAGGCAAATGTGGCCCAAATCCGATTTTTTGCCTGCATTTGACATGATCTGTTTTGCTCATGTCAGTGCAAACAGCAAAAATTGCGAAGAATCTGATCTTTTCAATTCCGAGTTGTACCACTTATATCTGACACAGGTGAAATGTTTAGCAGTGCGAGCGCAGTATGAACAGTTACAGTCTGTCTGCGTCATTTTACAGTGATATACATTCAGTTGATGCATTTTACTAACTTTGTAAGGGGAAGCTGGTAGCCTTGGGTACTTCTAAAGCAATTGCTTGTGACCAGCCAGAATATGAGACTGGAAAGCACATTACAGCCCATAAGAGCTTTCAATGGAATAAATTAATCAATTTTGCCGCTGGTGTTTGGATAAGATTTTAGTCCCTCTAGAAGATTTGTAATAAGTCAAACAAACAGTTATTCTTTAAATGTATAAATCCTATCGGTAGCTATTTGTTCGTTCGTCATTATAGTTACAATATTCTGTGTAAAATCATTGAGTTCGTCATTCGTTAACAAACGAAACATTAGTGTCAGGTGAGATTTCCAGCATGAGCCACATGAGACGTCACACAGTTGGAATTCGTTAAAAATAAGCTCAGCAGGGTGAGACAGTTTATTCCTAAATAAAAGTGACTTAAAAGGACGCTTTCCCCGTCGAGCTTAACTAGACAGAGAAAGAATATTGAGTGGAAAAGCTGATATTGTATCCTAATGGCATTTCCATTTATGCAGTTTCGTTTTTTGATTTCATTTCCATGCAGAAAAACAATCCAGGTGACCAATTAAGAGCGAGATGGGCGTTATTTGTTGTGTGCTAATTAGCATTTCTTGCAAAGCATGAAACAGGAAGGAAGCACTCATTAAAAGGCATATGCCGCATGAAATAAGACTACGACAATAGATGAATGCAAACCCGGAGAGACTAAATAAGAAGAATAAACATTTTTACGAGCCTGACTGACTTAAAGAATACACTCTTTCTTTTCGACTCTTTGATGTGTTTGCTGCCTAATATCACAGCCTGTAAATCGTTAAACTTTCCAAAGAACTATCGTGTCTATCGAGCTCGTGCTATCTTCCTCCATGAAGGCCAGTAGTTAAAATAAATACTAAACATGTGTGTTACAGTAATAAACCTTCCCAGATTATGTAATAAAGTACATTCTCTGTCATTTTAACTGCTTTCTTACAGTTATAGGGTGGGTCCACTGACTCATTCGGTCTTTGTGCAAAACTCTTTGGTTATCTTCATTTTTTTTTGTGTTTTGTTGCTGTCTTTTATGTGCCTGTGTTTTTTTTTTTTTTTGTCCCGAACGGAACTACGAAAAGTGGTTTGTGCTTTCTGTTTACACCCCATTTATTCTTTGCTGAAGGACCGTTGGTTATGACACCTGTTTAACCTTTAGTGTGTGTGTGTGTGTCTTCTGTTCTTCAGGTGCCTGAACTCTGGGAGAGGTCTGTAACAAGACTAACAGAAATCACAGAATCTCTTATCAGAGACAGAAACCCAGTTCTTATCGGACAGATGCTACGAGTCTGAGACACCAGGGTCAGACACAAACATGCACACACACACAACCTTTTTTTTCAGTGACATGCATATTATTGTACAATACTTTTTTATTGGATCCAAACAGTGACACGGAGTAAAATAAAAACTGTACTTTCTGTAAAAAAATACTCATTGGGACTAGCCAAATGTCCTCCTGTGGGTAAACCTGTTAAGTAAACATTTGGTCCCTGAAAAAAAAAAAAACTGTCCCCAAACAACCCACCTCAGCCATGGACTAAATCCATTATACTGTCAAGACTTTATAAAACCATGATGTGAGAGCTGTTTAATAAAAATGTATATATGACTCACATGACATTTGTTTTTTCTGATGTTATGGTGCAACTAATGAATCACATTAAGGCTTTGTTTTTTTAGCTTCGTGTGAACAAAAGAAGTCCAGACTAAATTGCACTTTCACATGCTCGAGTAATTTTCATGAGAAGAAATTTGTATTTTCTCCCCGAACTGAACAAATCTGTGTGGGTGTGTTGGCTCACATTATGATTGCTGACATTTCCCCAGGAAACCTAGACAACCCAACAACAAGGACAGTAAAGTGAACGCGATGACAACGTGTGTGTTTGCTCCTAGCTTTTGAGGTTACACAAAAACAGGTTGAAAACAGCGCCAGGGGCCAATGTGGGTCTGCATTAAGCTAGTTTTAATAAGCTATGACTATCAGAGGAATAAATAGGATTAATATTGTCAGATGTAATGTGCTTAGTGTGGTTTTTTTTTTAATTTTATTTTAACTTTTAACTGGTATATTTGTGTTATTTTACCCTGATGAAGGCTATAGGTTAATTCAGGTATCATTAAAGCCGTCATTTTACAGCACACACCTAACTTAATACACAATTTGAGCTTGTTGTAGCTGACAGTTTGTCCAATTGTCATTTTACATCTTAAAAATAGCTAAATATAAGATAGTAATGTCCCAAAATACATTACTGTAAGTGTAGTTTACTTTACTGGTACTATAATTAAAGGTACGTTTGTTTGTTTTTTTTTACGAAATATTCCTACCAGCTGCTTATAGTACTGGGATGATACTATTTACTTTACCTGCATTCACTATGACAGAAATACATTTACGTATTTTATAACAAGCTACAAAGATAAAAATGATGATCATGATAAAAATAATATCAATGTGGATGATTTAAATAAATGGACACAAAAAAGATGGCACACTAATACAGCAAAATAAATTTTACTCCGAACGCTGTGCAGGGATTCCTATGTGGTCTGTGGCATAATTACATGAGGTCATATAAAAATATGCTATGATTAATACTAGCAATAAATAAGCATTACTATTCGTCCCTAACTGCAAAAGCTTTAATTTCTTGAGAGACATTGGTAAAGTTTAATGTGTATATCAACACATTGGTTAGAATTTGGTAGAGCTTAATATTAAGAACCACCGTGGCCATAAAAAAAGAAATTTTGGGCCATAAAATAATTTCTATTACATAACTGCTAGTTCTATTGCTATTACTACTTTAAATAGGTTCAATGGTTACTGTATTGTGTATTTGTTTGTGTTCTTTCTTTCTTTTGCTTTCTTTTTATCTTATTTTTAATCATCATTTTTACTTTTCAGTGCACTATTATTGTCGTGAGCAGCTATGTTTTTTTTGTACTTCTTTGTGCAATGACAATGAAAACTATTATATTTATTAATAATAATAATAATAATATTAATAAAACAGATCTCTGGAGGCCCGCAAAGTATGTGACCCCTTAGAATCGTAACTTTCACCCTCTTTTGCGGGGCCCCTGCTTGCAGCTATTACATGTGCAAATGATAAACAAGTCTATAATTTGCATTTAAATTACACGCATTCTGATTGCATAAGCAACAGAAGGTGTAGAGCTTCAAGAACAGGAAGTAGGGAAACACGCCTTACACATATTTGTTTTAATAACTAATAGAGTCAGGCCCAATTTGGGTTAATTCACTAGATGTTTATATATGCTGTAAGACAAAGGCTCTTTAACGGGGTTCTTTGTATACTTAAGGGTCATAATAGATTGGATAGGTAATCATTCCACGTTTTATTTATTTAGTTCAGCAGAAACCGACAAAAACATAAGTGACTCGACAGCCAAATCAAAAGATGACGGAAGAAAAAAAAATCCTCCAGGTAAGACAACATAAACCCGTCCTCAAGCAGTCTGTAATGTACAGAATAGATTAAAATAATTAATGGTGGGATTCCTTTATATATATTATATATATATATATATATATATATATATATATATATATATATATATATATATATATACATAATGTTCTTTACATTATAAAACTTTATTATGGTTGCTGAGGTTGAAGAGGAACAGAATGTAATGAAATTCTGACCTCTTGTGGAAAAGCAGGAGTTATTCCTTCTCTACTGATAATCAATAATATCACCACTAGGGGCAGTATAGTCATGTCTTTACAAAAACCTTGTAAATACTCAACTGACCATAAACTTATTCTAACAATAAAAATCTGAATTTTTTTTGTGTCCTTTCCAGGAAAATGAAAAAAAAAAAAAAAAAATGAATCTTCATTGTTCTATTTCTCATTTTTAGCTGTTACTCGATCCTTTTTATTTTTGTCTGTGCTGACACGATCGCAGACAATTGCAGACAAGACTGCACAATTTTTTTTAAAGAACTGTGTACTGGTCCCATCTAGAGAGACACCTGTGATTTTACAGACAGATTCTGTCTCTCTTTTGCGTTGGGAAATGATTTTGACAGCTGATACACAGCATTTAGTCACCTAGCGTGTCTAACCAATTTATACAGTTCCTGTTATGAAATTAGATGAGTGTGATCCTGCAATCATAATTAGATAGGCTATTATAATAACAGCTACAGGTATAAGCCCTGTGGGATATATTTACATCATTCCACTATATGTAACAAACTTTTTCTGTAAAGATGAAGGAGCAGCAGTTGCATTGCCATGAATTGCATTAATATTAAGCTTTAAAAGATCAATATAATTGTAAATAATCTCACATTATTTTTAGTACTGATTTATATAAATAAACATATGAAATATGTACTTTTAAAACAAACCCAGGGTTAATGGACACGTTCTAGTCCCATGTTAAACTTTTATCAGGAAAAACAAAGTCAAATACTTATTTCACTCATTAAAATACAAATCAGTTGATAACTTTTTTCAATGTGTGTTTTTTTATATTAGGGAACACTAAACCTGACACAAGAGATTTTTAAATCTATATTTTTACAGCTATATTTTGCTTTTTAACGATCCTGGAATCTTACCATGTCAGGACCGTGGAGGGACAACTTTAGTATTTTTATTACTTCAGCATTTCCTGGACATTGTTAGATATAAATGTTTTTCTTATATTTCTAGTTCAGATATTAGTGTCAAAAATAGTGTTTTGCTTTATGAGCCTGTGATACTTCACACAGTTCCCTAAACTGCTCTGATGACAGCAGGGATCTGGACTAGCCCCTAAACTTGCGTCTGTATTTGGGGGGCATTCAGGGACTTTCACTCCTTCTGAGCCAACTGCTGATTGCTAATTGATTAAGGCTTTGGGTTTCTCGTTGGCCACGACAGAGTGTGAGGTAATTACAGATGGCGTGTGTCCAGGAGCTCTTATCCTACCCCACCCCTCATCCCTCATACACCCTTAGTCCTCAGGGGAAATAGCCATGAGAAGAGAAAGAAACCAGAAACTGACAGGCTTTAGGACCCTGACCACGCATCCTTTGGCGAATTGGGAGCACTTTAATGGCTATAATGTGGTCTCAGAAGTCACTTAAATGCCTTCTGTTTTATATCAGAGCCCCTAACCAAAGTTAGCTTGGGGAAAACAGAATCTTCAGTGCTTAACATTAATGCCAAAACGTTCTTATGTTCTTGGTCCGCCTTCACTCTCTTACTGCTTTGATGGCAATTGGTCAGTTGTTGTATGTGCACCAAGTTCTTTTTTTCCACATTTTCTTGTGACACACATGTGCAAAGTGTGTATTTCTTGCCTTGGACCTGGGAATCAGCAGGACTCGATGAAAGAAGAGAACAGGTCTCAGTGTGAAGCCACAGCTCATGATGGAGATTGATTAACCAGCCCATGACCTACTAAAGGCTTGGGGCTTCTGCCAATTTGGTATCAATACTAAGGAAGGAAATATTTTATTATAATTCAACTCTGAGGCTTTGTGTTATTAGCGAATTGAGTTTGCCAACATTTGAACGTCTGACTTAAAGGAACCGCTTGTATTATTAGAGCAAATATACGTACAGTATATGCATGTATATATATGTATATATATATATATATATATATATATATATATATATATATATATATATATATATTTCTTAGTATTATTATTGCGCTCACCTGCTGAGTAGAAAGGTGTCAAAATCCTGTTTAGGCAATCTGATTCCCATGTTCTCACATTCCCCATCTGTGTGGGATTTTTTTTTTTTCTGTGAAATTCAGCGTGATCGCTGCTAATTGAGAACAGCTCTGAAGCAGACGCCGAGCTGCTTGTGATATTTATTCATGAGAGGTGCTTCAGTCGTTTTTCTGACGTTGGAGCGTTGCCATGTAAAATGCATGGTGTGCAACCGATGAAGTTTAGATAAGGTCTTATTTTTCAAGCGCATAGTAACTTAGGTAAAAGTAATATACAGTTAATACCAAGGGTCATATACTGTACAGTTTCATTCCACCTCACAAAAACATGACTAGCTGGATGTGCTATATTCAATTGTCCTAGTGTGACTGAGTGTGTGAATAGTGCACCATCAAGCATTTGTCCTCTTTGGATATAAAGATACCCTGGCGGGTATTGATATACTGACGCAATTAAATACAGGTTTTCTCACATATTTCTTAACTCTTTGTACCAGAAGCCTAACACCTTTTTCCTGTTTTGGATGTGCTTTTGTTGTCACACTCCACATCGGTGGGCTCATATAAAAGTAAACAGTCAGCTCTTTGAGAATTTGTGGTTTGTACAAATAGTAAGTATTTCATTTTTTTTTAAAGAATACTTTGGGCGATATTTTCATTATTTTCTTGCAAACAAACCCATTTCCACTGTAAACAGTAAATACTTGAAGGCAGCCACTTGAAGGCGACCGGTTACCTGATTATTTTCCTAAACCACTCAAATTCAGTGTAATGTTCTCCAAACAGAGGAAAAAAACTTCTCACTCTAAATGTCAAATGTAAGTAAGTAAATAGATCTACAATTAAGCTAAGGAATGGAACACCAGTATAAGAAATAAAATATTTAGTAGTACTTTTGAATGTAATTTTTAATCAATGATATGTTTTCTATTAGTTTGCAAATGTTATCACTGAGTGCTACATTTTTACCAGGTAGTAAGTTTTAGTACTAAAGTACCTGTACTATATGGCCAAAGGTTTGTGAACACCTAACCTGGGTTGTTTCCAGGCAGACAGTTATACAACGCGACACACGTCTTACGGAAATCCTGTACACATCAACCAATCAGGATGACACGAAACTCCTGAAGTCTTTGAGCTAAGTGTGCCATATGCATCAGACTTTTAGCCAGCGGTCAATGGGTTTGACTTGGTCTTCCCTTAACAGGTAGGGTCTAGGACATAAGTGTCAAACTCAGTTCCTGGAGGTCCACCGCCCTGCAGAGTTTAGCTTAATTAAGTGCTCCTGATTCAGCTAATCGTGTTATTTGGGCTTGTTTAAAAAATCCATGTTTTGTGGTTTGGGATAAGGTTAAAATCAAACTCTGCAGGGCTTTGGCCCTTTAGGAACTGAGTTTGATACCCCTCGTCAAGGATGTTGCTATATGCTGTAACATTACAAAATCTTAAAGATACAATCTACCATATAATGAAAGTATTTGCATTGGCACAATGCATATGGATATAATAATTAGGTGTCCTAACACTTTTGGTTATATAGTGTGTAAGATACCATAGGGGACTAAATACCTAGAACAAGGACAAGATATAAATCAGGGCCATGAGTCAGTATCATCTACATACAGCTACATACCATATACTATATCATGTAAAGTAGAGGAGTGTAAAACAAGATTCCAGTCTTCCCCCTGACATGTGCTTTCTTAAAAGACTAAGCCTCTCTTTGTCTAAAATATGAATATGTGGAACGGACCACGTGTGGAACGAGGGGCCTTATGTATGAGTGATATGAGAGAGTCTCTGTACAGAACATGACCATTTCTCCGTGCTTGGCAGCCTCCCACCATACTGCCGGAATGATTTATGACTGAGAATCTCTCACACTCACCACTTCCTCCAAGCAGAATCTGTAGAGACATCACTCAGGGTACACCATATTCTCTACTACACACGCACATGCACACTTAGCCACTTTTCTTGTTTCGGCCGGTATTTCAGCACACCAGATTAGAAAATGACTGGGTTAAAGTGCAGATTGTCAACTTCGATTTGATGGTATGTACATCTGTATCAGGGACTCCTCTACTACACTGCCTTACTTCAGTGTCCATAAATGATTGATTACTGGCTGCTAAGCTGGTTCTTGGCCCGCTGTATGTCTTCAGCTCATGAACAGGTGAAATATCGATATGGATTATTGTAAATAAAGTATGTGCATTTTTTTAAGCAAGATAAGAAACAATTTTGTTTATATCACAGGCGAAAAAATCATTTTGAACATCTGCATTACATTTTGTCTGTATCTGTAGTATGTTTTGACTAGGGCAAATTTTAAATTCGGATAAAAGTGTGGTTGCGAATACATCCTCCTGTCTGTGATAACATCCATCCAAACTACACAACTATTAACATATTAAAACATAGACATTGACAGAAACCTGTGATGTGTTTTGCAGCTTGAAATAGCATAAGACCGGATACTATATGATACTATAGAAAATTAAACGTCTCCATCTGACCAATGACATTCGAATGTAAAGAAGAGCAACATTATACATCAAAATTTGCAAAAATTTTAAATATATACATCTAATTTATGTAATGTCAATTTATCTAATGTCAATTTACCTAATGTCAAATAGCACAATACATTTTTCTAGCTTAATTAATTTATTCATTTTCTTTAGCATCTTACATCCATTCTCCTTAATATAACTTTGGATTTTCCATTAGAAGTCAGTCGAATGTCAGTTACAAATAACCTAAATTGTCTTACTCTATGTAAAAATTTACATGTAAACAATTATATACTCTATAACAGGTAACCTACAATTAATTAGAGAATACATAAGAAACGTTAGAGAATAATAAATAACTGATCAGCAAAATACTAATCATTTGCCAAATACAATTTGTCCATAGTTTATTCTTGCAGTTAACCAATCAGACAATCGGTTGGCGGCAGCATAATGCATAAATAAACATGCAGACACAGATTAGCAGCTTTCACTTTTAGTAACACTGAACAGGGTAAAATAAAAAACCCCAAAAAACTTTTATTGGTGTTTCAAAGATAAATTGGCGAATCTTAAAGCTGACAGGTAACAGTAACGAAAAAAATTAACCTCTTATTACTATTGAAGAAGGCAGAAAATCATTATGAATACACAACACATTGAATCTTAAGGCTGATGACATCAGTAGACAACATTAGGACAAACACTGGACACAGACTGGATCTGGACACTTAATACTGTATATCATGTATTTGACTCTAAAGGATGATCCTTTTTCCTGCTACAAATTAATCCGAGAATGTCATTCTGTGCTCAAAAGTTAGTGCCGTTCCTTAGACTGCTTTACTGTAGTAGTTCATTTGGAGCAGCAGTAAATTCTGCTGCATCTTTCTTCCTTTTTTTTCAGCAACCGAGCATTTTAACCGGCCGTTCTGGCCTTGACCTGCTCTGCATGACTCCACCATTACCAACCACCATAAGCCATAAATCCTAGTGAGGATTTGTGACTTCATAGAAGTGGTTGTTTCAGCACACCATTGGGTGTAACAGACTCCTATCTGACCGCCATTTAGGTCATTTCCTTTTTTTAAGGCTCCATATTACAGCTCTATGAAGGTAGGGCTTGCCCAGAGCGGAGCCCAACGCAAAACGGAGAATCGGGGTAATCTAATTAGAGGCTAAGAATGGAAGGCCGCGAGGCCTGAGGTCCGGGTGAAGTTGGGAAACATAGGCTTTCAAAATATGCACCGCAGCCTGGGATGTGGTAACGTCTGAGGGGATAATTCTTCCGCAGGACAGAAAACAGGACCCTCGACGGCTGAGGAGGACGTCCTCTTTACGTTGTGTGATAATGCACAGAGAGAGAAAGAAAAAAAATGTAATAATTGTGTAAGATTGAGCGAAGACGACAGACAGAGAAAGAGAATAGCTGAGGGCAAAACAGCAAGAGACAGCCGTGATTTATGCCCTGTGATTGAGACACGAAAATAAATGCAGGCCCCTTGGAGAGGAAAGCACAGGCCATAAAACAAAGTACACACTCAGGCATTTTCTTTCGCTCAACCTCAAATGACTGCAATCCCTCTCCATGATGTCAAAGTCAATCATTTTGGCTTTTGTCACGAAGCCTTTTATGATAGCGTAGAGGGCATTGTTTTGCCTTTAATTCCACTATGGTACCGAATGAGTAATTACAGATTGGGGAAGCTCTGCAGAGCTTTATCAGAACTACAGTAAAAAATAAAGGAAAGCTCATTGAAACTCTGCCTACTTACCATCATTCTTCATTAAAGGGTTTGGTTGCTTTTCTTTCTTTACTTTAAGCCTTCGCAGTTGGGAATTGTGCATCAGAGCAATGCTCAACCGTTGGAATACTAGCGCCGCACTTGGCTGGCGAGCTCCTTTCAGCTGTACTAATCAGAGAGCGGGACCATCAGTCTTTAGGTAAACACGGTGGATGGGCAGGATACAGCCCATTTAGCAGGAAACTAACACATCGAGGCTGTTTGATCAATGTTATTTATACGACTTACCACAAGTGTGGCATTGGGAGTTTTCCAGGCTTTCATGTGCTGGCAGTCCTTAAACACACACGCATACACATGTAGTCAAACACACGCTCGACATTCTGCTTTCTCACTTTTTTTAAGTGTTTATTTATCACGGATGGAAATGTAGCAACGTCCTGATTACACAGTAACAGATCTGACATTATTTTTCACTCTTTAATGCCATAAAGGTGGAAGTATAAAGGAATTTATAAATGAATCCACGCTGGGAAAAAAGTGACAGTCTGAACACTCTGAAAGTGGAATGTAAAATTCCTTATGAAAAGGCTGTCCGTGTCTGATTCTGCTTCATTTCACAGCTGAGAATGAAATTTTTGGCAGGAAAAGGAAAAAGGCTTTACAGCCAAATGATTTAGTGTGTTTCACAGATGTTTCTTCATTGAAACAAGTTACAAAAAAAATGATGATGAGAGGTGGATGAATTGAATGATTACATCTTTCTTCTTTAATGTGTTAAATATTTTAAGAATTTAAATGCTCATGTCTCTAAACTTAATAACAGGACAGTTGTCCTGAAACTGCTTGTTGGGCTACAAGATAACTTTTGATAGACTTCTGCTATTAAAACGTAATATGTTTAAAAGAACACTACGCACTTTTTTTTATGCAAATCTGAAAAAAAAAACATAGGAATTAGTTTAAAAATAACTGTTCAAGCCATGACTTCAGAACAACTTCATTTTGTGGCTTTAAAAAATGTTTGGAAAAATGCATTATGGTCCAGAGTGTGTGTGTGTGAGTGTGTGTGTGTGTGTGTGTGTGTGTGTGTGTGTATGGTTGTGTGTGTGTTTGTTTGTATGAGCCTTTTCACAGTTAATAAAACTCACAAATGCTTAAGAAAAGCCAAATAATACTTTTGTGAGCAAAAGACCACATGACAAAAGCACATTTCTATGATGATGTCATTTATTACTTAATGAAGTAAGACAATGGACAGATACAGTATGTCAATATAAAGCTTTGTACAGTATTGTTTCTTTGTAATACATAACCAGTCGAGTAAATACATAAAATAAACTAAAACTTGTATGTGTTGGAGTAGCAGCAGATTGAAGGACTGAAAATTCACCTATTTGAGTAAAATTAGATAAAATCACATATTTAATAATTTCTCAAAAAAGTTTTCAAAAAATATTTGAATATCAGCATTTTAAATAATTTTTAATTGTTTCTCGTTTAGTTGTTGTTGCAGGATTCACCCACCTTTTATTTGTAACAAATACTGTATATATTATCAGTGGTGGCTCAAATGGTTAAGGCGCTTCAAGCCCCACCACCACCAGCCTGAATTGTTGATCTGAAGACCTGGGTTCAAGCCCCACCACCGCCAGCCAGCCACTGTTGGGTCCTCCAACAAGACCATTAACCCTTACTGCTTCAGGGGGACTGCATCATAGCTGACCCCAACTTACTAAGATGGGATATGCAAAGAAGGAATTTCACTGCTGTAAAAAGTATATGTGCCAAATAAAAGCATTTACTAGTTTAAAAAGTGAATCGTCGAATTATTTACACACCGTTAAAAAGGTCCAGCGTTGCAGTAAATAATGTTAGTTCAGCGCAAGTGTTAGCAAGTGCAACCTCATTATACAAATTGAAAAGTTGTGTTGGCGGAAGTGGTAGTGCAGTGGTAAGGGTTAGGGCGGACTGAGAATTGAAAGATCGGGGTTTGATTCCCATCATTAATACTGGGCTCCTGAACAAGGCCCCGTAACACACAATTGCTTGGTTGTATGGATGAAATAAATGTAAGTTGCTCTGGATAAGGGCGTCTGCCAAATGCTGTAAATGTAAATATGTGTGAGGTTGATCTTGTTTGTCCTTTTCATTCAGCCCATTTAATGTGAGCAGCACGCAATCGTTTCTCCGGTTCCTAAAAAAAAAAACATTTTTAAATCCGATACAATGATTTTTAGGATTGTCTATTAGCCATAATGATACCATTAGAGACCATATGTTTTTACAGTATGTTTTAAATTATTGCACTATATGGTCACATTGATTTATTTAATCGTTTTAAATGTACTTCCATTATGTATTTTAGTCGAAAAATGTTCATCACTTAACTTTGTAAAATCATTTTGAAAGTAATTATTACATTTTACACTTTTAAAGGGACAATTTGGATAAAAGATTCGGATATATATATATATATTTCGACCACTCTAGAGTTCTGTAGTGAGTAACAATTCAGCGAAGAAGTCTGTTTCAGACTGTAATAACAGACTTAATAATTACAGCGTCTTAACCCGGTCTGGTTTCTATCAGTTTAGATAGTGTTTGATTGTAAAAGTAAAGTTAAATAGATTCAATTACTCACAATTATAGGCACTGAAGCAGAATCTGGAAATAATCTTCAAGTGGCACAGAAGGGAATTGAAGGTGATTTTGGTTTCAGCAGCTGTATTGGTCAGAGTCTGTACAGCGATATGATTACATTACCCCGGCTATCAGCTGGTTATTGTACGGTATGTTTAAGACTGCAGTGTCACTGATACTGTAACTGTGCTGATACGTTTGGGAAATCAAGCTTAAAACACCTGGTGCATCATTTTGTACAGTTAATGGATCTAAATTTGAGCATGTTCCGTTTACTATGTCACTCATCGCACAGACAGAGTCTGGCTTACAATTCAAATTCATTGTCTATTAACATGCATAAGCATTCACATCTTTGTTAGTTAATACAAACGCCTTTACTGTATATTTACTTGTAATAGAAAATAAGAGGTATTTATTATAAATGATATCACACACAAAAGTAAAAAAGACTTCACACATTAATTTCTCAGTATTTTGTACATCCTGTTTAAGCTGCCATGAACAATATAAGGATTTACACAGGTTTGTTAAAAGGATTTGAATTTAACTTCATTAATTCAGTGGTCCTAGTAAGAGAGTTCAGAAAAAAAATGATTAAATATTCATTACAACAAAATAAATATCATAACACAGGCCCAGTTTTTGCCAACCATAGAAGGGCGACCAGACAGATATCGCAGGTGAGCGGGGGTGGGGGTGGGGTTTAAGAGCTAGATACTGTGTTAAATTTAACTAATTAAATGACGGAATAGCAAAAATATTGTTGTGCTAATATTCTTGCTTGGGTTTAGTTAGGAAGACATAATAAGTTAATATAAGCGCACATATGTTTTTAAAATGTTAAACAAAGGGTTATTTTTAACGTTCAAAATGGCTAATGACTGGACAAATTCAGGCCATATTATAATCTTTTTAAAGTAGGAGTAATGATTGAGCCAATTAAAAAAATATATATATTTTTAAAGAGAGAAATTGGAAAAAATCAGTGGAACTAGTAGATAGATAAATTTCTGCTTTTTATCAAATCACAAATCATACAAAAGAAAATAAAAAAGTATTTGTGGACCTCTGTCCACTTTTGGAAAACGTACATACGTACAACGCGCTCAGCTTGGAAAATAATGACGAGGTGCTAGAAGAAGTGAGAATATCAGCAGAGAACCCCCAGAACACCCATAGATTCACATTCAGTCAGGAGTGAAATGAACAGTTACATAATCTGATGTCTTCCAAGTGAACAAAACAAGCTGACATGTCAGTGTACAGAAATTCCAGCCCCTGCATCCCGCTGTTGTGGTACGTTACATGTTAATGGCGATTTAAAGATGATTCCGTAACTATGGACACTTTAAGCTTAACTATAAAATTTTGTCTTTTTACGCATCATTTGTGTAATAGATTGTTAGTATTTTCTCTGTATTTAGGATTTTTCCTTCATTTAATCAGATTCAAACTAACAAGTAACTCCCTACTTAATAAGGCTTAACATTTAATACTTTATTACTCTTATTTTAGTAACTTTAAACTTAAATAATTTTACTGTTACCTGAGAAGTTGTTCTTGTACTTAAATAAAAGGTTTTGGCTACTCTGCCCATCACTAAAGACATATAAATCCAAATCTTTTCAGTTTCAGGTTTTGGCTTTAAAATACAGTTAAAGTTCTGTGGGTGGGGTGTTTACTTAATCAAAGGGCCTTATGAGAAACTAAAGTCAACACATTCTTAACCCTTCCAGCATCCTTTATTCACCTCATGGCCAAAGCTGGCAGACGACTGCAGGGACTTTTGTGGAGACACCAACGCATTTCGATATCCTTCTATTGTCCCGCGGCTGCGTCATCGCCTGAGCATGTGGACGGAGGTGGAATGAGGATGGAGCTGGTTTACTGGTCCAGGTCTGATTAAGGGCTGATGGGATTGTTGTGGAGACTTGTAGGGAAATGCTCCAGAGTCTTGCTTCCCACTGTAAGAGAGGGAAAGGCCAATGTAGAAAAGCTCCCTTGAGCAATAAATGTGTGTGAGTGTGTGCGTGACCCCGGCTAGTGAAAAATGCAGGGGTCACTGAGTTCTGTTGGTTGCATCTAAATTTGACGGACATCGCACAGGGCGAAACTAACCATTTAAACTTGGCTCATTCCTCAAAAGCCATTACACTTTCATTTGATGGAGATTATTTTTATTTCACATGCCGGATGCATATATAGTATTACAGTATTTCAGAATCAGAACTAAAAAACATACATTTTACATTTAATGCTAGAGCACAAGCGGACCGGAACTAATTTAATTGCAGCCTTATTAAAGTATACACACATTGTTTTTTTTTTATTTCTCAAAGCGGGTGTACTCTCGACTCTTGAAACAGACTGTAATGTTCATGCTCAGCCGTGTATAACTTTGACCAAACGTCACATTACTGTAGATCTGATAAAGACAGCATGAGTATTTTGGAATGCAAGCAAATGCTTATTTACCGATTAGGACAATAGAAGCTAAGGCAAGACTTGTGTATACTAGGCATATAAACAAATGAACATATGGAAATATAAGCACAGTACTGACGTCTCAGAGCGCTTGCCAGAAAAGTTCACATGGGACCTGATCGAAAAGAGGGATGTGCAATGGGACCGGGATTCTCCAAGACATGCAAGAATAAAAGTCACATGCAAAAGAAGTTTTTTATTTCCGAACAGGCAAGAGGTCAATGTTCTTAAAAATGAACGAATAGCAAAGCATTTATAGAGTTGATTAGTTTATCCTTATTCATCCTTAGTGTCTACCTGGTTAGAGTTACAGTGCTTTAATTTAGGTGACTATATTGTTTAAATGTAGATTTACAATTGCATGAATAAAGTGTACATAATATATTGTAATCACAAAAAAAAAAAAAACATGAAATAAATAGATAAAAATACAATAAAAGACAAGCCAGAGACGGCCTTATTCTTTCTCCCATGCTCATTTCTGCGACGATGGTCATATGTGTCAGCGACAACTACAGGAGTGGAGGCAGAAGTAGTTTGACACATACTGAGGGTTTTAATTTAATATTAACGTGAATGTAAATCAGTTTTAAAACAGAATTTATATTTGTGTTATTATAATGTTTAAAGATATAAAAAAGAAAACAAGATCTTTCTAACCATCATCCACTGTGTTATTATTAATTATTATAATTATATTATTTGTACTGAAAGTATAATTATTTGTATTCTAAATATAATATTGAAATAATTTATCTACTATGAGATTTAATTACTAAATTGTAGACACAATCTTTGACATTTTAGTATTCAACAGTTTTTATTTTATATTCCTCTGCAGTAACTGAGTTATAGAGTTGCAAAGAGTTTAAATCTCTCTGTATTCACCAAAAAATAAAATTGAGGTTGTTTTTTTTTAATATATATATATATATATATATAAATATACCTAAAATGATTATTATAGTATTATAGATGAATGCTAAGGTCTGACTGCATGTGATATTTAATTTTTACTTCAGGTGATTAATATGAAAGTCTGCTGCATTTTTGGATCACTGGACACATATATAACTATACAAATAAAAAAAAATATCATGCAATATTTAAGCGGTTTCCAGTTGTAGTGCGTGTTTATACTAATGACACATCAAACAGCTTTTTTTATATGTACATTTTTTCTTCTCTTCCCGCTACAGGATGCTAATGATTACAGAATAAAACAAATAATGACTTCCAGACTTTTAAACTATAAACCAAATGGGGAAATGTATTATTTAATATCATATCGAATTAGTTGAAGTTTATTCTGTTTAAAACTGGCAGACACATGAATGAGGCATATATTTTAAAAGAGTGACTATAGAAAGACAGCCGACTCGAGATTGGATTTTCTGATGAAGTTCTACCTCCACATTGAGAAACCATTAGTCTGCTATTGGAAGGAATGTCCTTCGCTCGACATCCTGGGGACTTGCACTAACGGACTCTAGGCACCAAAAGAGAGAAGGAAGCCATTAAATCATAAAAAATGGACTCCACTTTTCAAATTGATTGGCCTTATTAAAGCAGTCTGGTTAAGAGAGAAGAAAAAAAAAGCTCTGGTGATGTAATTACCTATTACCGTATCATGAGTAATGGCTGACAGTGGGCACTGCATTTAGCTGTATTGTTTGACAGACAGCATAAAGACGGGACTATAAAAAGCTGCTTAATGCCAGTGCGGGTAAATATCTGAACCTGAGTTTAGGACTGCTGGGTTTTATAAGTAAGTAATTGAGTGGTATTAAAGATGACTCCGGGCTGTGGGTGGTGTGACATGTTAAGAGTCAAAATATTTAAAATATTTCCTTAATTTCACACTCAGCGCAGTTGAATCCACATGATTACATAGTTTATTATCAAGTACAAAAATAATTTGAAGCCCACACCAGGACTTTCTACTTAATAATAATTTCTTAATTAATATTAATAATAATAATAATAATAATAATAACAGATCATCTGCTGTTAAATGACTTTAAAAACCATACTAGTGATGGTAATTCGACACTTGATATTTAGCAAAATGTTTCCACAAGCTGGCCCAGTATTGTCAGATAACCACTTTAGAATGTCATATAATAACAACATAACTGACAAAATCATGTATATCCTTATTTACATTTACAGCATTTGGCAGATGCTCTTATCCAGAGTGGATTACCTTTATCTATTTTTTACAACTGAGCAATTGGGGGTTAAGGGTCATGCTCAGTGGCCCAGCAGGGCCACTTGTTGTCAAACACCTTAACCACTGCTATTGTATAACACTATAATAGAACCTTCTATAAAAATACAATTCCAATTTTATAAATTATTGAATAATTATCAATACATTTTTAGAATTATTCTGGGCAAATAAAGTACTTATATTTTATCAATATATTTTTTACTATTTACTATTTGTATACAGGTTTATATGGAAACTGATAAACAATAATAAACAAGTTTATAGTTATGTTTTGAAAGTTATATTTGCATCTGGAAAGCTTTATAAATTTTTATGTAGTCGAGATATACAACATCATATACCTTTAACTTTAGATATATAACTTTACAAACCCCAAATAGACATATAAAGTTAAATATATACATTAAATATATATTTTTAACTTTAGATATATAACTGTACAAATAGACACCTAACATTAAATATATACATAGACATATAACATTAGATATATACATTTAATTTTAGATTTATAACTGTACAAACCCCAAATAGTGAAGATTCTGTCCTGTGTCACAGTGCAGCCAACACTGATACAAAAATCACAGACTCTTAATAAAAAGTCTGATTGAGCAGTAAATTAGCAGTATATTAGTATATAACTAAAATAGTTAAGGGGAGAACGATGATTCATCTGTTAGAGATTCAGATTTGACTGATAGCTTCATACTATATACTTATAGCAAATATTTTTATATATTGTAGGCCATGTAAGTAGACTATTTTTTAATTGGTGAAAAAATGAGAAAAACCAGGTCAATTAAAAATTAAAAGTTCAAGTTTAATAAAAGTCACATTCAGCAGTTAGTGTTCACATGCTAATTATAAGAATTTATATAAACCTTTACATTTTTATGTATGCAATAAATATACAAACAAGTGCACATATTTATATAAATGTATGTTCAAGATCATGTAAACTAAATAATATATTAAATATACTAAATAAGTAAAATCTCCATGCGAAAAAGTAACCTATAAAACATCTTATTTTAAATCATATATATTAGTTTATTTATTTGACCTTTTAATTCTAACTCAATCTGTACAATTTAGTTTTAATCTTGATTATTCAGTCTAATAAGGCAGCAGGCACAGCTGAAAGACTTTAAATGTGGGATCCAGAGAAAGGTTTGTCATTACTCTCACAAAATAAAGTGTTTAATAAAAGACATACTTTTCACTGGGCACCTTCATGTTATGAGCTCTCCTTGGACCGTTTTATTTTCAGTGGCTGTAAATCGAAACAAACTGGGTGTGTAGTGAGTGCCCCTATTCCAGCTAATCTCTATAATTAATCATTAATAATTAAGCAGAATTGTGTGTGTACTTACCTCAGCTGTGTTTCTGTGCTGTATTACAAAAAGGCTGCAAAACAAATGATGATTTTGTGACCCCTCTCGTTTCTCCCTCCCTGAAGCCTGTCTTCTTAATGTCTGCTAAATCCATTTCCCCAAATAGAGCACTTTATTTCCTCAGACTCATAAAAAGACAAGACGCTCTGTGAGTCTCGGTGCTGTAGTCGCCCCACATGTGGGTTGTAATATTGATCGGGAGTACAGTCAGGATTGTGTGTTATCAGAACTGTGGCTTATCATCAAATTAGAGCCTCTTTTTTGAGTTATTAAAAAATAAGAGAATTTTTTTTAAGAAAGAAAAATACATTAAGAGTGTACAGTTTTCAAACTTACAGTGATCAAGACATCTCACTGTAAATAAAATCACATTCACTTATTGTTATTGGGTTGTCATGTCAAAATGCTTCCAGGTGATTTTCCCTCAAATAAAAAATGTTCTGACATGCATGAAAGGAAAGAAATAAATGTATGTGCCTGAAATAAAAAAAAAATAACATTTGAAAAAAAAAAAAATAGCTGAACGACATTAATGAAATAATTTTGGAAAAATAAAAACACATGCCTTATATTTAAAAATATAAACTGTGAAAATGAACAAAACACATGACTAAAACCCATGACAAAAAATGCAGATGGTTCATGTAAAGAAACCCGCTGTGTTAAAAGTAAAGCACTCACTAGACATGTGAAACAGGGAACCCATCTAAAAGTCACACACAAAAATCATGTGATTATTCACATGATTCACACAGAAATGTAAAACGTGTAAAAAGCTACAATAGGGGATTGTCTACAGAAATGTTATTTGTTTCTCTTCACATCCCGATAGCAATTATTAATAAAAAAAAAAAAAAAAAAAAAACAAAAAAAAAAAAAAACAAAAAAAAAAAAAAAAATATATGTATATATATATATATATATATATATATATATATATATATATATATATATATATATATATATATATATATATATTCTCTGGAAGGTGTAGGACCAAGAAATGTTTATCCAATCAAAATGTTTGGTTTCCTACCTGCCTGTCAACATATGTATGTATACCTCTGCGCTCCCTGTTCACATAGACAGGATACATTATCAGCGCGTTCACGTTCAGGTGTACACCCTAGAGATGCCTACAGGAGTCAAAGGGTCTGAAAGATGATGTCATGGTTGCAGTATTTCTTTTGGACATGTAGGTATGTGTTTTTTTATATTAATGCATAGCTTGTGTCAGTTTGTGTATCTCTACGAATAAGCTGAACTACAGCAGCAGCATGTGATTGAGTTCTATTTCTATGCATTATTTTTATTAGTATTTTTGTACTGTTAAAATGACTGTTAAAGTTTTCTCGGGTCATCTGGTTTGTGCGGGTTTGTGCATGCGTTCAGGCTGTGTGACTTTGGATGACGATTTGCAGGGTAAGTGGGACAGACACTTTCAGTGCTATCAAGCTACAGTTTCCAAGTTGTTCTATTGGTTCTATTGGTTGGTTACAACTGCTTACGCATTATAACAGCAAGCCCTGAATTCGTACAGTACAGATCTACTTAAATAAACCAAAGGTAATTATGTTATATAATCATATGAAATCTCAGTGTGAGATAATCACATAGGAGAAAGAAACATAAAATGATTCATTTAAAAAGAATTACAAAAATAATAGAAAACGTGTCTAAAAAATAAAAACAGGTTTAATAAAATGAATCATGTTTTAAAATACAAACATTAAATACTTAACTACTTGTAAAAATGTGTAAACCTTAAAAAAATAAAACAACATGTAAATTTCATTTCTTATTAATACAACCAAACATTTTGGATGCTCAGTCTGCAGCAGTGGTAGTTAAGTAGTCCTGAGATTGAAGATCGCAATCTTCTGATCATTAGGCCAATATTTCAATCACTTAGCTACAATTTTCCTAATTAGCCGGTTATAATATTTTAATAGTTGTATTACAGACTATCAAATGCAAAACCTTTCTTTGTTCTGGCACCAGGGCGGTGGAATGAATTTCCCATCCATGTCAGAACAGTCGAGTTATTGGCTGTCTCCAAGTGACGATTGCAAACCCACACTTAACATTTAAAATAAAACAAAGTTGCTCTTTTACTACAGTATAATGCTCTTTTTAGGTTTGCGGTTGTTACACCCAGTATTGATCTGTTGGGTGATAAGATTCAAACCACTTTTATACATTACTCTGGATAAGGGCAACTGCTAAATGATGTAAATGCTGGGTGGCACAGCAAATAGAGCCAGAATTCAGCCACAAACCTGGTTTATTGTCTGTGTGGAGGCCCTGTACATGTTCCCTCTGTGTCTGTTTCACCCAACGTCTCTGTTTTTTCTTGACCTGCTAAAACATGTACATTAGTAAATGGTGTGTGTCTGTGTGTGTGTGTGTGTGTGCCAAATCAAGTTAAGTCACTTTTATTTATATAGTGCGTTTAACAATAGGGATTGTGTCAAAGCAGGTTTACAGAATCAAATAAGACACATTCGTATGTGGTGGCTTAAATGGTTAAGGTGCTGAGTTGCTACTCTAAAGACCAGAAACACCTGGGTTAAAGCCCCACCACCGGCAAGCCGACCACTGTTGGGTCCTTGAGCAAGACCCTTAACCCTTCCTGCTCCAGGGGCGCTGTATCATAGCTGACCCTGCGCTCTGACCCCCAACTTACTAAGATGGGATATGCGAAAAACACTGCATTTAATTGGCTCTGTACCTCGCACAATGACAATGAAGTTGAATATTTATTTATTTATTTTTATTCTCTAAAAACACAATTAATAATATCTGTCCCAATTAAGAAAGCTAGAAAAACCAGGCTCAGTCGGAGGACCGGTTCTCCCAGCAGGTTATTCCATGCTGCAGCATTGTGTGTGTGTGTGTGTGTTTGTCTGGAGCCTTGTAATAACCTGCCGTTCCATTCAGGAGGCATATGTCTTCCTCACACCAAGCGATTCCAGGATAGACTCTGAATCCACTGTTACTCTGGACAGAAGAAAGCGTTTACTGAAAATAAGTGAATGAGGTTAAAGGTTCTTGAAATGACAAATGTTAAATAATAGTCAGCGCTAAAATATGTTTTTGCAGCTGAGGCTGAACTTTTGAACACCCACAAACTGCCTTAACTGGCTATACTTTCTTATGCCTGACTCCGTTATTACACATGTATTCATCATTAAGAGAAAGTACGGTGGACAAACATTACGGAAACATTTTTTTTAACGCTACCTACATTAGTCTGGAAATTTAAATCAAACAATGTCGTTTAATGTCTCATCAATCACACGGAAGACCTGGATGCAACTGTATTTCATTATTTACCCCTTTATTATAATTTACTACAAACGAATTAAAAATGTATTCATGAATACATTTACAGTCTATCAGGAATATACTGTTATACTGTATAATACTAAGTGCAGTATTAGTCATATACACTGTGGATAATATGAATGTATGGATAGTAGAAAATAGTAGCAGTATTTTACATCATTTAACCAGTGAATGTGATTCTTATCTACAGATCAGTTTAAAATAAACAGGAAAACATACATCCAATCATGCTTTGATAAAAGTCACAATTTCAATCTGTAGTCGACTTATTGACTTTATTACATTTACAGCATTTGGAAGACGTCCTTATCCAGAGCGACTTACATTCATCTCTTTTATACAGCTGAGCCATTGGGGGGTAAGGGCCTTGCTCAGGGGCCCAGCAGTGGTAACTTGGTGGTACTGGAAATCGAACCCACAATTTGGTAGTCCAACACCATAACCATGAGCCACCACTTCCCCACTTATTAATTCACCCTTACTAATTGGTCGTAGTCCACAAGCAGTTTTCAATGGCAATAATTTTACATTACATTTACAGCATTTGGCAGGCGCTCTTATTCAGACATACTTACATTTACCACTTTTTTATACAACTAAGCAATCGGGGGGTTAGGAGCCTTGCTTAGGGGCCCAGCACTTGGTGGTGCTGGGAATGAAAGCCTGATCTTCTATTTAGCAGTCCAACATCTTTACCACTGTGCTACCACTTCCCTACATCATTTTTTTATTTAGTTAATATACCTAATAAGGAACCACCATTGTCTTAAATTAGCTGTTACTGCTTAGTTAATCTCGCTTCTATATTAGTTAACAGTATTCATTTAGGTTACTTTAAGACTACCGATTACTTCCTGCATAGTTACTACAGACCATTATTCTAAAGTGTTACCATAATTCTGTACTGTGTTTATCATCACTACAGTAGGGAATTTCACCAAACTGAGTATTACCAGTCATATTTTCCTTCTCCCTTCCACATCTTCCTCTCTAACGATTCCGAAAGGAAATTTTAAATAATCGCAAAATTTAACTGGACACTGGGTCAAAATCCAGAGGTTATAGATAAGCTTCCTGAGTCACGGCTGTACGTTTATCCTGCTGTATATTATACAGGGTCTGTCATGTGGATGTGGTAAGAGTAGCAGCGTGGGTTCTCTGACCCAACCTCCCTCTCACATTACAGCTCTATTTATAACAACCCCCTTTTGCATGGGCTCTCCGCCCAGCATGCATCTGGAAGCCCCAGCCCAAAAGCCCATAGCCCCAACTCTGAGCAATGGCAGGAAGCTTCTACCACTCCCATCTCCTCTGCACTCTCCTCCAGGCCGTCATCTGAGCTCCTGCTCCTGCTCGGCTCAGCTGCTGCTGCTGTTTACTCAACACCGCCTGGCAGCTCACGCTCGCCACACGCTCTGGATTATCACACACACACACACACACACACATACACATACACACACACACACAAATATATACACACACACATGGGCATGCTTAGATGCACACAGGCACATAAACATATTCTTCTTGATTTTTCACGCAAGACATTTTTTTTATGAAGGCGCGGGATTTGGTTTGTTAATTTTTGACATTTGTTGTGTTTGTTGTGCGGAGTTAAACTTAGTCAAGTGCACTTTTTTTTTGCTTGGAATGGATCACACGCTGTTCGGCTGCCTGCGAGGCCCCCATGCTCCTCCTCAGGCCCTGCACCCGGCTTTCGCTCTGCACAGCCGCTCCGAGCACCTTTCAGCCTACCCTGATCTCTCGTCTTCTTCCTCATCCTCCTCTCCTTCCTGTGTGGTCAGCTGTTATCCAGGTGATGATGGGCTCTTTGGAGGGCACGGGCACCAGCGTGGACCACCGATTACCCAGCAACATCACCCTGGAACACCCCAACCACAGCAAGGTAGCTGGCATCTACCCCAAATGTCCAGTGTGTCAAACAGCAACATGCGCTTAGGCCTGGGAATGGCAGGGACGGACACGGGCTCTGCAGACATGACACCTGGTGGCCCGAGTCTCTGTGCCAGTACACCCAGTCTTGGTGGTGCCATGCCCTCAGGGGTCTCCTGTTTGCCTGGTGGGGACTTTGGGCATCAAACGCTCTCGCCAGCAGAGGCAGAGAAGAGGAACGGAAAGCGAAGGAGTGAAAGTTCTGGTGAGAAAACATATAAAGGCAGACTGTAAAACATTTATCCTTATTCATTTATTATTATTTGCATGTTACATTTTAATTTGAAGGGCTCAAAATTGCTCTAAATGCTCAGCACTTCTCAAATTTTGTATTATAAATATATTAAAAAATCTTACCGACCGATTTTAGGAATTTAAGATACTCAAAAATTTTCCCTTCTTCTCTCTTCGTTACCGTTCCCTCTATTACTCCGTGGCTATAAACAGATTGTAACTGACCTCAGAATTATTCAGACTGAGTTGTGTAGTAGCGTTTTTGGAAAATTAGTCTCCTGCTGCTCGGAAATGTGGAGCCGTATTTTTTTGCGAGAAAGACTTTTGTAGATGTTGGCTGTCACGCATAGAAGCAATTATTTTGACTAGAGCCAGGAGCAAAGGCCAAACTATAACTCTGTGTGGGCATTTGACTGTTTTATATGCTTCAATTTACAGACCATCTGTTTCGTCTCGAAATGTTTTAGAAAGCAGAAAATTAGACATACTGTAAAAAAATAATAATCATTTCAAGGATTGTAGAGAAGAGAACAGAAGCTCCTATAGATTGATGAGAGCGAGAGAAAGAGAGAGAAAGAGAAGAGAGAGAGAGAGAAAGAGAGAGAGAGAGAGAGAGAGAGAGAGAGGAAGCAGATACAATATGCAAATCATCGACTGGACTGATTCATTTGTTTTATTAAATTATGTTAAATCAGAGAAATTCTAAATTATATAAAGCACTTTTGGTGCCATGTGTTTATTAATTTTGTAGTATTATTATTAGCATTGTTATTATGGCAGTATAGAATTTTGTTTAAAAAAGTTGTCTGACAGTTTTATTAATAGAAAATCAGAACTTTTTATTTATTTAGTCATTTATTTTAGCTCATAAGCCGCATTGAGTGAGATGTCACAGCAGGTGTTTTCAGAAACAGTAAACTGTTCCTCCCATTTACTCCAGTCTGTAATCGATCCATATCAATCTAATAACAGTTATTAATTATTAATAGGAACAGAGTGCATATGCGTTATAAACATTGTAAATGCACACAAACCGTGTGCGACTTTTCTTTTAAATAAACTGACCACTTCTGTATGTTGAAAGAATTATAATAGGACAGACATTCAAGCATAAAATATCGGCCCAGAGTTAAGAATGATCATCTTTTATAACTAATAAACCAACACAGGTCATTTTTCTTATTGTTCTCACCTAAGCCTTTATAAATTTATCCACACGATATCCTGTACATGTTTATCCGCACATGGAAATTAGTATAATTTCCTGTGCATCTATATATAGTGAGTAATTCTTCTGCATTTATGGACCAAGCGCTCTGTTGGGTTTATTCGTCGTGCTGTTTATTAACCGGCTGTAGGTGCAAAGACTCCACTTGAGCACTGATTGAGATTTCCGTTCCCAAATGACCGCCGTCGCTCTCCTGTAGTTCAACATGTAGCACAGCGGAATTATCTCTGACAAACAGCTGCTCATGTTATCAACTGTGATTTTCTGCTGGTTCTAATAGGTCTTTAGGGAACTGATTGTGAATTATTATATACGCACGCTTCTACTCCAAGCTGTGACAGCAGCCTAATTCAAATCACATCCAATCTAGCCGCTAGGAACGGGGTAATGTTTTCCATATCATTTTTTTTAGAAAAGTATCTTTGATGTCAGGATGTTAGAATTTGTCTAAAAGAATCACACGTTATAAAACCTAAAGTCTGAACGAAAAGTTTTCTGAATCGGTTAACGTAGTGCAATAATTATTTGTAACCTGAGTTTCAGCTTCTATATGGGACTTGATCAGGAAACTGCAAAATCCGATATTTTTCTTAGGGAAATGTAATAGTTGGCTTGTCGTTTTCACTTTTTTCACTTTTTTTTTTTTTTTGTTTATTTTTTTTAAAGGCCTTGTCGTCGCTCTTTTTTTCCCTCTTCTTCCCTGTCTCACACAAACATTCAAACACACACACACACACACACACACACACAGTCAGTATTTCAATCTCTGCCTATTTTATTATTAAAGAATTTTCACAACTATTTTTTTCTGGTTATAAAGCAATAAAAAGTTTTGGGTTTTTTTGGCACCATGGACTTTTATTTAGCCTGCTTTAGAGATTTTGTGAAGCTGCATTTAACATTTTAAATTTTTATTTAATATTAAAAAAAAAATCTTCTTATTTTTTATTGTATTTATATTTGCATTAAATAATGAAATAAATGAAAGTAACCATAATGTGACAGATATAACATGTATAGCTTCCCCCATGCTGAAAAGTGATTATCATCCTCTGCCTTTGGGGAATAAATAAAAGAATAAGTGATTTACGGCTTGAACAAGTGAATTTGTACTCAGTGTCAGCATCTTATTAGGTCGGATAAACTATTTCCACACTGGGACGTCTGGATGCGCACTACAGTGTCAGAGTATCTTTCATAAATCTTTACTACTTCTAAACTGAATGATGTTCTGGGCAAAAAATAAAATAAAAAATACATGCAACCCTAGAACAACTATTACAGGTTGAGACTTCTTTCAGCGACTATCTTGTATCTCAAATACAAGTCTTAGTAATAATTATATATCTTAGCAATAATTATATATCTTGGTAATAATTTGTTTATTAATGTTTATTTAACCAGGATGTCTCATTGAGATTAAAATCTATATTACAAGAGAGACCTGGCCGTACGTTAAGACAATATTTTAAACCAAAAGTACACATTTCAACAAAATTTTAAAAAATCCTCTGTTTATATAATAAAATATCCTTTTAAGAAAAACAATCCCGTCTCTATTAACACCCTTTTTCTAATGCCTTTAAAAACACCAATGAGCAGAAATGTATCTAGTTTTAGAGCTTTTTTCTAATTGTTCAATGCCCAGCGTGCGTAATACGAAAATGTATTTTTCCCCAGTTTTGTATAAATCAACAAACTGTCCCATTGTTGTTTTCTATGTATACTTACTAATATCCAACCTACTATCTCATATAAAATGCGATAATGCGATACATCATACTCATAATAAATAATTTCTAACTATATTATAACAAAAAAAATTCCAGCATCATCTACCGACATGTCGACAGTCGACAGTCACGGCAAAACCCCTGTTTTTTTTTTCCCCGGCGCTGCTTGTGTTTTTGAAGTGAGATGAAAGTTAAGGCGCAGGCCTAATTGCTGCGGTGTAGCCGCTGCATCGTAAAGCTGGGGAAAAGTTGCTTTAAGTTGTGGCACTGTTCACAAACAACTTCACATGTTAGTCTTTCTTCTTCCACAATGGCTGTGTTTAGCCCACAGTAACTGGCTTTCTGTAGGTTTCAATCAGAACCCAATGCAGCCAGAGATCCCGCTAAAATTACAGACCACTCCGAGAGCGCTTACAGAAGGTCATACAGAAATGTGACTAATGTAATGAGCCATGCAGGATGGAAATGGTGTAAGAAATTAGTACTTCTACAATAGAACCTTCCTAAAATGAAAAGGCATTTCTAGCAGTCGTGTCATTTTTCAAAATTTCATAATCTTTCGCTGTTTTATACTAATTGTAGCTTTAAGATAAATGTAACGTTCTTTCTTTTCTATCTTTCTTTCGTTAGAAGCAATTAAAAGCTAATACATGTATCAGTTTAGAAATTGAAATCAATTCCTTCATTGTTTTTATATTAAATAACCCTAATTTTCTAGCTTACTACTTAGACATAATAATTATTTACACCCCGTTCTACAAACTAAATAGTTCACAATGTTTTAAATATACACAATATTTCCCTATCAGACGCAAGCACTCTTTCCCAATCTTCTTAAATAATAATAATAATAATTGCACACTTTTCCATCTAGCCAAGCACAATAGGAAGGGCTGTTTCTTCTGAAAATAGTGTCTATTTGAAATCAGTTCCTTTTGGAAATATGTGTGTGTGTTGAAATAGCAGAGTTGTTCCCATGCCTTGTGGATGAGGCCTCGTTAAAGTGGGCTCTATTTACAGCTGGGTTTAGGATTGCCAGTTGGATTAGCAAAGACCGGAGGTTTTGTTGCCTTGATGTGCAATTTGCCACTGAGGCATAGCCCGAAAAACATACCGCAAGATCTAGTCATGAAAAGGGCAAACAGTTCTCTGTTTCTACCAATAAAACAAACAGCGAAAACGAAATTTCTTTATTATAATGTAGAAACATCAGAGGTCAAAATATCATGTCTTTCGCTCAGAGTTTTCCACTCGAAGCTTTAACTCGATGGTCGGATAACGAAAACTCTTATTTACTGATTACACATACAGTATACATACATATAAAAATGTACCATGTCATGCCAAAACAAACCCAAAAAAAGTGCTGAAAGACAGAAACACAGAAAGTTAAACACAAACACCAAAACGGTATCAAAGCTTGTGAGTCATATAGGAAAAAAGCTGTAAAATGTTGAAACTAAAAGAACCTTTTTTTTTTACACGTTATCCAGAGTTGTTTTATTTCATATTAAAACTTTAAAGGTCCTCAAATTCATTATGTGGAAGACAAATGAACTCCACATTGGAAAAAAAAAAGTGAGCGCATTGTTAAGGTCCCACCAGTCGGAATATGAAACATCACAGTTGAGAATGTCAGTGCTATAAAACACAGCAGTGCTTTCATTAACTATGGCATTTTATGTCAACCACAATCTCTAAAAGCAGAAATCCCTTTTTACACCAGTTTCAGAAGGTATTTATGTCTTGTGATATGAAAATGGAAACTCTTTAGTCATTTAGCATCATTTGGAAATTCTGGTTTTTATATATCAAGTGGAAATATTTTCCTTCTCTTTTGCTTCCCACCAGAGTCCCAGGATGGAAATTACAAATTGGACACGAGTAGCAAGCCTCGAAAGGAGAGAACCGCCTTCACTAAAGAACAGATCCGGGAGCTGGAGGCAGAATTCGCCCATCACAACTATTTGACCCGACTGAGACGTTATGAAATAGCGGTAAACTTGGACCTGACAGAAAGGCAGGTATGACAACATGCAAATTCCAGTCTGAACATTCAGCGTTATGTCTAAAAAAATGAATGCGTTAAATTTAGTATTTACTTTGTGTGTTCTCCATGCTGCTGTGGCTTTGGAGAAGAGATTATCATGGGGACTATCAAATTCCAGATGTTTCGGCAAGGTCCCTTCATCAGACTATAGTGAAGAAATAGAGACAAGCAAAGGATATGCTCATGTAGTTAGGCACGTCCTGCACATTCTCCCAAATGTTTTGTGTAGGAAGACCATCTGTGTAGGACAATAAATATCTTAAGACAGTCTGATTGGTGTGTGGAAAAATAAGATGTTCGAAAAGATCTAATCGAATCGCGTGATTCTGAATCATTTCATCTGTAATAGCTGTATTTTGCAAATAGTTTAGATTTCAATCTGGTTTGAATTATTTTAAACTGTTATGAATATTTTTTTCTAAAAAAATCTTTTCAAATCTGTATAGCACAGCTTGCAGTAAGAAAAGATCCAAAGTCTTAGATTTAGGCACCTTTCCTAGGGTCACGTTCCCTCAGCATAACATTAACCTTGCCGTATGATTGGCTAAGCAAACCCCTTTTGCTATGTGATCCCTGTGTGAACCAGCGAATATTAAACTAAATCATAAAATCTAGACTAGCTACCAAATTCATAGTAATAACAAAAGCAAAATAATCCTGTTTGCTAGTCAGAATGTCTGTTATTATAAATGTTCCACCTAATATCCTTGTTTACTCAGGTTACATAGTTTCTAAAGAAATGTGCGCCTGATGAGATACTCAGAAAATGTAATAGCTACTCAAACTTGTCAGGAGTGACGTAAAGAACCCTTCATGCTGTGGGCAAAAGTGCAAAGCTTGCAGATGTATTTTAAGAGCGGTCGTGGTACACGGCTGATAGCAACGACCGCAAGAGGCAAATCAGATGGCAGGAATTACTATACAGAATACACACACACACACACACACACACACACACACAGCATTAACTCCTAGATAATTTTAAATTATGCAAACAAAACAGTAAAGTTGTACTCTTTACTTTTGAATTTGCCTAAAAAAGAGTAAAGCAAACCTTAATAATTGTAAATATTGAATGTTGTTATTTGGCCCTATCTGTGCATACTGTCAGTAATCAGTTATAATTAATAGCATTGCATTTGCAGCTCAGAACCAAAAACCAACATTTGCTCAGCAGGATGACATCCACATCACATGATTCCCTTTATGTGCATCATAACACACCAAAAATAAATTTTAAGCGCAGCATGATCCAGACCCCAGGCACCAGCGCTCATGACCAATCCACCGTGGTGGCCATTTAAGAAACCGCCTAGTCATCATTCCTGGGAAATGTAAATGGTGGCCTCTACTTGTCAAGAAAGGAAATCAGGGAAGCATTTGATACAACTGAACAGATGCACTCTGGCAACTTATTATTGCTAATATGGAAACAACTCATTTTGATTGATGGAAGGATCTTAGTAAGGGAACCTCTAACTGACCGGGACATCCATGGAAGTCTGTTGACTTGATGACTTGTCAGGTTGGAATGTAATATACAAATCGGTCTGCTAAATTTCTTGTTTTTCCATATTTCCAAAAGTGCATCAGTCACTGCTAGAAAATTTTCATCCTCATCAATCTTTATTTATTTATTTCGCAGAAGGTTCAACAGATCACTCTGCAGAAATAAATCGAGTAGACTCATCTGATCATGCTGGATATGCAACTGTCCACTGATCAAGGGTTATTAACTTACTTGTTGTTGATGAGTCATGAATGTTGTGCAAATAGCACATACAGTAGTATGCCAGAATGAAAGCTAATCAGCAAACCGTATGACACAACACACACCGATGAACTGTCACTTCTGGAATTTCGGAAATCTGGTGCATATCTTCAATTTGTTTTTTCTCTCTTTAGGTAAAAGTGTGGTTTCAGAACAGAAGGATGAAGTGGAAGCGAGTGAAGGGTGGACAGCAAGGAGCGGTGGCGAGGGAGAATGAACTGGTGCATGTGAAAAAGGGGACTTTGCTGCCTTCAGAGTTTTCAGGCATCGTCGGACTCCACCACAGAGCAGACTCGCTGATTAACGAGGACAGCCATGACAGCGATCAGAGCTCTGAGCATGCTCAGTTATGATATAAAGGTGTCTAATTTGCCCTAAGATACAAAACTGTTGCTGTTTAAGAAGAGGAGCGACATCGGTCAGAAGTCAAGGAACTTAAATCCTCAAGGCTAAGTTACAAACCACAATTGGAAGCCTTCGAGGACTAGACGGAATGTCCCTTATAAGGATTTTGGTAGCTGATAGTGAAATGATATAAAAATACATGTGCATATGTACAAAGAACTGACTTATTTTAACATGTAAAATATAAACATATGCTTTAAAGCTAGAAATAAAATAACAATGTGCCTTGCTGTAAGCGAACAGTTAAATACAGTTTACAATTAACTATTGTAAGAGATGGAAGGGTATAAATATGTTGATTAAGGCTTTAATGAAATGTGGGATGTTATTTGTAATTTGGTCAAAAGTTTGAACATTCCGGAAAAACGTATGGATGTACAGTATGCTTTGGATTGCACTGTAAATCAATCATGCATTTGTTTTTTGTTTTTTTGCTGCATATTCTAAAAGCCTTAATGTATACCAAACTCAAATTCAACAAACCCCCCCCCCCCCCATTGACTTTAAGTTAAAATTTGTGTAAATATTAGTATGACTTATGACTGATTCTTACCACCCATCTCATGTCTTCTAATTTCATTATAAATAAATTGTTGCCAGCTTTTCTTTCAGTCTATAATTTTGTCTTCAAACTGGGCATAAAACATAATCAGCTGTAATCTATCTGGAATATCTGGCAACTTAAAAGCAGTTTAAATCCCATGGATTTTGTCTGATCCTGTCTGTGCCTCATCATGATTAATATATGCCAGGACAGAGAGTGTGGCTAACATGAATAAACCATTGAGGAAGCAGCAGAGCACTAGCACCAGAGAGAATGCTAAACTCAGCATCACCTCTAAGCAGGGTCAGGACTTAGGGTTAGGAAATGTGTAAATGGATCATATTATATTACAAAAGCGCATGTGAGATATTGTTAAGGGATCCAACTTGTCTCACCACAGTGCGTGAGCATGCATCCTAATTGCTAAAGAAAATCAAGGGATCTAAACACAGGTTTACCCATCAGGACATGGGATTGAGTTTGTTGGCCACGAAGAACCACATGGATGTTTGGTGGTTAGTTTCAATTAGCAAGAAGAAGAAGAAAAAATAAACACTAAGTTCAAAAGTAAAGGAAGTTTGCATGGAGCGCTGCAGATGCAAACACTGATTAAAACTGCACGGTTGTATAACTCTGTGTCAGCATGTTGGTTAAATTGAAATGCATCATTGAGGTTTATGCTGTGGTACAATGTGTACTTTGGTCCGGTATCCCAGTCGTTTTTGTTTTTAGGAAGCATTCCCATAAAAGGAAATGTAATACTGTAAAAATGGACTGATCTGAAAAACAGGCCTAACTAACGCTTCCCCGAGCTGTGCCGAGATTCTGCCTCCCACTCGTTCCTAGGAGTTGAACACAGTACCTTTACAGGATATGCATTCTTTCGGTGACCTCAAGGACATGACTAGTGATGAGGTAATGACTCCAAATAACCTCAAACTAATTCACCATCCAGCTGAAAAAGAAATGACACTGCTTTCAAATATTTGCAGATATTAGCACCATCATGGTGTTGTGGTAAAATTAGCAAATTCTCACTACACATAAGAATATAGACCGAATTTTACAGCAGTTTCCAGCTTCAAGTGTATTAGCTTTCATTTAATAACTTTGTTTTTCTTTCTCGAATGTAATGGTGCATTGTTATGCACGCGAGTGTGTGAAGGGTGTGTATGTGCTTGTGGGTGGGTGTGTGTCTGCATGTCAAACAAATTGGATATCTGTCAAAATCAGAATCAACTTATTTATAGTCTATGGTTGATTGGTTGCTTTAAAAGCATGACAAAGTGCAGGAATTTTTCACCCTACTAAAGCAATGACAATGGAACTCCCTGTTACAGTTTTAGTGTTATATCATATACAGTACTCCAAGAGTTACTTTCAAACCCCTAAAATAAAGACAATAATACATTTGATATGAAAAAAAAGTTGAATTAAAATATTGCGTGAATTTTTTATAATAAGTGTCAAAACAACCCAATACAAGTTATAATTTATAATTAAACTAATAATAATAATAATAATTATTATTATTATTACTACTACTACTTCTTTCTTTCGTTCTTTCTTTCTAACCATTATTTATTGTATCTTTGTATCTTCTTTCTTTTTTCATCTTTTAATTATCATTATTATTACCATAATTACCATAACTATCATATATAGCCATTCTATATAGTATATTTCGCTTTCTTTCTTTCTTTCTTTCTTTCTTTCTTTCCTTTTAGATATTATTTATAGTATATTTGTGTTGTTCTTTCTTTCTTTCTATCTTTACTTCAATTAGCCTTTATATATAGTATATTTCTTATATTTTCTTATATTTCTATAGTATATTTTTTTCTTTCTTTTTCTTTTATTTTGTTATTAGTCATTATAGATAGATAGATAGATAGATAGATAGATAGATAGATAGATAGATACTTATTCATCCCAGTGGGAATTCACAGGTTCCAGTAGTATATACAATTAAAGCAAAATCTAACAATAAAAATGACAGAGTAATAAGTAAAATGACTAAAAATGAGTAATAAGTTAAAATGAACAGTTTTATGTATAAAATGTTTAGGGTGCATATGTAAAAGTCCTGAGCAAAAATCACAAGAATGCAAAAGACCGGAATGTTGAGGTGCGTATGTGAGGTCCTGTGCAAAATCTAAATATTCAAGGTGTAAAGGAGACTTAATCCAGTGCCTTCCACTTCATCCAGCGCTTGGCCACGCTACCCACAAATATATATATATATATATATATTGGAGGACATGCAGACAAAGAGTTGTGCAACTCCTAGTAAACTACATTATGACAGGCTGTAAAAAAGAAAGGAGAAGACAGCCTGTCATAATGTAGTTTACTAGGAGTTGCACAACTCTTGGGTAATAAAAGTCTTTAAAGAAGCGGAAGTTCGAATACAGAGTTCAGAGTCAGTATTACTTCTAATCACTGTGCAGTTGTGTACTGCACATCTGGATAAACATCGCGATTTGCGCCTGTCCTATCTCTCCGAATCGCAAACATTCACCCCGGAGTACAAAAGTCAGCTGGTTGTTTGTGAACATTGTGCAGCTCCATTACTTTCTGTCTGTTTTACACACACTTGAAACATGGCACGAGTGGAGGACATGCAGAAAGCCACAGTCTCCCTGTCTCAGGGGACTCGCATGCTCTTCTACCTCATGACCCCAGACGAGACGTCGTTTTGCGGAAATAGACGAAGTTCCGCAATATGTCCAGCAGGTAGGTTCCGGTTTCATATCACTGCACTGGTGCATACGCGCGCGCCTAGTATTGCCTTTCACAGCATGTCTGGCACTTTCCTAACTTAGTGCAGAACCTTGTTAAACATACATGTCCTTATTAAATACCCTAGAGTATTTGCTAAAATATGTGCAGACATTTCAAAATATGTGCAGACATTTATCAACAATATGAACTATCTTTCAATTCAATTATATTTGTAAACATTGCTTTTAACAGTAGACATTGTCTCATAGCAGCTTCACACAGAATGCGGTAACAGTGAAAACAGTGTACGTTTGTCCCTAATACGCAAGCCGGTGGTGACTTTGGCAAGAAAAAACTCCCCGAGATAAAATAGAAAAAAACCTTGAGAGGAACCAGGCTCACGTGAGAACCCCATCCTCATCTGGGTGATACTGCATGTTCGTTAATTACAGCATTTCCAATGTAAACTGTAGCCTTGGGTCAGTCCCAGTCCCTTGAGTCCCAGTCCATCCTCGAATTCAAGGAAAGAGGCAGAAAACCGGTCACTGGTACCTCAGGGGTCCCCCGAGAGAGAGAGAGAAAGTAGTTGCGGACTCTAGTAAGACTAACTATTGTTAAAATAGGCTATAACAATGGACAGCGCTAGAATTCTGAAAGGTAAATCCACTGTTGCCTCCACCAGCCTCTGTATAAATTGCATAATTGCCAGTCTGACAAAAAAATATATAACTTCACTGTGCAAGGTACGTGTACAGAGCCAATGAAACGCATTTTTCTCATATCCCATCTTAGTAAGTTGGAGTCAGAGCGCAGGGTCAGCTATGATACAGCGCCCCTGGAGCAGGAAGGGTTAGGGGTCTTGCTCAAGGACCCAACAGTGGTTGGCTTGCCGGTGGTGGGGCTTGAACCCAGGTGTTTCTGGTCTTCAGATCAGCAACTTAGCACCTTAAGCATTTAAGCCACCACTGCCACTCAAGAGCCAGCAATAAAAATATACAGTACACCAGCAAATGTTATTAAGTGGTGGTACATTTGTTGTACAACAGTGACACTGATATAATTCTGTTGGGGATGTGGTAGCGCAGTGGTTAAGGTGTTGGACTGCTAATTGGAAGATCAGGGTTTGATTCCCAGCACCACCAAGTTACCATTGTTGAGCAACTCTCAGTTGTTTAAAAAGACATAAATGTAAAGTCGCTCTGGATAAAGGTGTCTGCCAAAATGCCTTAAATCTAAATGTAGACAACGCACACGTGAATACACTGAATAAAATACAATAAATACACAGGTCATGTTTATCATTAAACTGGCATAATTTCCCTTTGTTTTATTCCAGAATTGACATTGATTGTGTGCTTATTGGTTTTTCTTTTATTAATTAGGAAAAAAAAATGCTACGTGCCTTTGTTTAAAACTGTTGCTCTGGATACTATTGAAACATCTGGACTTGGTCTGCTAACAAATACCTGGCAACTTAAGAGGTGTTAACTACACTGTCATTATTTGCAACTAAAAGGTGCACCAGAAAATAGAATTAAACAGCTGAGTGATCACGTGGCATTACTTAAGCCACAACGAGGGCACTGATATGCTGACAACCACTCAAATAATACCCAAATTTTTACTTTCTATCCAGTTTTAGGTTACTAAAGTCATGTTGGGGTTCATTTGGTAGTTCAGTGGTTAAGGTGTTAGACTGCTAACTGGAAAATTGTGGATTTGAGTCCAAGTATTGCCAAGTTACCACTGCTGGGCCCCTAAGCAAGGCCCTTAACCCTAATTGATCACTTATGTAAATGGAATTAATGTAAGTCGCTTTGTATAAGGGCGTCTGTAAATGCACTTTTTCAATCACCCGGTTTTGGGATGACTTTGGGAAAATGTTTCCAGCTAAGTGTGCCGTATGCATCAGACGTTCAGCCAGAGGTCCGTGGGCGTCATTTGTAACATTTGTACTGGTTTATACTTAAGCATTCATTTGAAAAATTACAGGTTAAGGCTGGTACATAGTGAATTGGGTAAGTAATTTCCCCACACCTGGGATCTCCATAACTGCAGGTGTTTGAATATAGTCACATGGGATATTGCAGTGTTTGCACTATGTAGTGTGAGAAATGAACCTGTTGAAACTGCCAAAAACTGCAAAAAATGATCATTGGTTATTTCCAAGGTGTTCACTGTTGCAGTGTGTATGTGTAAACTTTCACCTATAATAATCTCTGCAAATCTGACTGAACCTAATATCATTAATAGAGATATGAGCTCATACTTACATAATGCAATATGGCCCATCAAATTAAAGAAAAATATGGTTAGATAACCAGTGGCGGGCCGTACATTTGGTACCTGGGCCTTAGGTGGGAACTTACCCGACTCTATCCACCTCTTAATACCACTAGGGTCTGGAAGTGACTAACAAACCCTTTCCTTGGCAGAGACAAGCTATTTAGCTTTGGGGTTAGCCGAGCTCCCCTCATGATGTCTAGCTTTTGTCCAAGTCCACCTTGGAAATGGATTTTTAAGTATGTCCGAGACAAAGTCAATTTCTCCTTCTCCGTCAGCCATTGTGGGCATAAAAATCCTAATGTACTGTACTGTTTAACCCTCAATCTCAATGCTGTTTAATGCTTTCTAGAAGATTGTTGAAAAATCTTTAGCGTTTTAATCAGAATTATTTCAGAACAGTTCAATATCTTTAAACTTTTAAATGTTCTTTAAATTTTTGTCCTTTAAAAACACAAGATTCACATATCTTTTACAGTAGAAAAATGCTTGATATGAATCTGTATCTCAGCTGTAAGTGCTGGCTGGTGCAGCAGTGTTAATGTGAGTACTGGGGTTTGTGAGTACACGAGCAGAGGATTCTCCCAGTCCATAACCTAATAATCTGAGGTCTGTCGCAGTAGCGTTGTATGCTACACCTATTTTTAGCGTAGATTGTGATCTCATTTGTTTTGTTTACAGACATAAAGACATTCTCCTGTCTGGAACAGTTAAAACTAGAAATTTGTCTGATGCCACAGCAAATGCAAACTTGTGTAGTTTCTCACATTTAAAACCCCTCACATTTTAATTGTGGGTGTGTTAGGGTTTGGCTGTAACCAAGTCAACACATGTTTATAATTTGAGCTAGAAAGGTTAATCTTACAATAGGCCTATATAAACACTTGGGAACGAACAATTAACCACACAGCAGGGATCTAAATTGTTGTAATTTTGCCACAAACTCGCAGTGAATAATTTTACTTACTATTGTTCAACTACTTTATTTTTAAGACTAGTCCGCATGCATTTGTACCGTCTGTTCACTTATACTGGCTTTTATAAAACAGGGAGAGAAAAACAGATCATTGTATATCCTTTCATCTACAGAAAACAATATTAAACATCCTGATATTCAGAAAACGTTTTAATGGGAAACGCAATCGGATATCAATTGAAATCCATAAAAAACAACCCTCCCAAAACAATAGGAAAGGTTAAAAACATTAACATCTGCTTTCCATTTGTAATTTCTTTGACAAGATCAGAATTCACAGACAAAGTTTTCTATAAAACCAGTAAGATTGCCGCAACAATTTTTAGAATGTGTTACTGACTAAATAAAAACAGCGGATTAAAGAAGAAACTTTACAGCATCAAATCATGTGATGTATGGGATGAACTTTAAAAAATGTACGGGAAAAACTATAAAATGAAGAAATGTATCCCAAACGGTTAAAGTCAAAACTACTCACTATTTATTCTGACATTTTCAGGGCAAAATAAAAACTTTTGGCTGTAATAACGCAACACAATATAGCTTTAAAACCTGAAAATCCTGTTTATACTAAACTCTAGATTGATACAGACAGATCTCCGTTTGCAGCCTCTGCAGTGCTAACTTACAGGCCACAGCCAGATGTTAAGGATCCCATGTGGTATATCCTGCCCTGAAGTGTTCTGAAACTTACATATAGCCACACATTTGTATTTCTATTACTGTGGGATATTTTCCTTTGAGTACACGTGAACCTAATCTGAAACTCAGTATCCTGAAAGAAATGTTCAGATTTTAAAATAAAAGTTGAGCCAAATTATAAGACAAACTCATCTAAACTTACATATCCATAGTATTAGAGGAACCATTGGTACCTGTAAAGAGATTTACACACTCAATGTAAGGAGACGGTAATAACAGTATAGACTGTATCTGCTGTATCTTTTTGTGTGTGTGTGTGTATGTGTGTGTGTGTATTGGTGTTTCTCATATTCCACACCTTGAGGGAAACCTGACACACACTTTTTTGAGTTAGGTCAGTTCGCTCTCAGCACAGCATAACAACATTATGAAGAAAGTTTTGGAATATGCTAAATATGCTAACAGCTGCTTTCAATTCAAGATCATTTTAATTTGTTTTATTAATTACTGTTAAAATGATATTGGCTGCTGATCTATCTATCTATCTATCTATCTATCTATCTATCTATCTATCTATCTATCTATCTATCTATCTATCTATCTATCTATCTATCCTACTGAGGCAAAACAATGTATTTGTGTATTTGTATGCAGTTACAAAAAGGTAGTACTATGATTCAGAGAACTCTAACATAGAAATAAGTAGTCACTTTTTTTAAGGATACTAGCTTCCAAAATTCCACTGTATTGAAATTTTTTTTTAAGGGTAAAAGAAATTCCACTTTGTTTAAGTTTGTTTAAGTATATACCAGAGCGCAGGACATTGGACAGAAAGCCGAATCCTGACATCCTCCTGGTTGTGTAAAACATCAGGTGTGTTGACAGCTTAAACAATATTTAAAATCGGCTACAGTTTCATTCCTCGTATAAGTCCTTAATTCCGATACCCAGTTTCAAATTGGCACGTTTTTTCTGGTTATGTGTCAAAAGTTACGTAAGAACAAAAACAGTTCTGACAAACTACTTACAGTATCATTATCATACTACAAAAACGAGTATTACACACTACTAATTGAATCAGAATTAGGGGTTAATGAGTAAGTTTGGTTTGTGTATTGTGTGTGTATTATGTGCAAGGGTTTATAATGAGATTTGGTTAATTAGTATTTAGACTCTAGGAGTACTGAGGGACTTTCTGGGACTTTCATCTTTTTTTTTTTTACAATGTGGAGGGTGTCTAACAGTGAGACGCAGCAGTTGTTTTGTTGTTATTAAACTGTCCCTATCCAATAATTAAATTGGAACTATCCAATATATGATCTAATTAATTTATGGTATTATAGTAATAGTATTATAATAGTATTATATCTTAAAGGTAAATATCTCAAAGCACTTGCCAATACAAAGCCCAATTTTTTTTATTCCTTTATTCATCTTCTATACCCGCTTATTCCCTAATTCGGGGTCACAGGGATCTGCTGGAGTCTCTAAAAGGGCTAAAGGCAGGAGGGGTACACTCTTGCCAGTCTGTAACAGGGCCACACACACTTACTTCTATGGGCAATTTAGAATCACCAATCAACCTAACATACATGTTCTGTGAAAGGAAACCAGAGAACCCGGAGTAAACCCACGCAAGCACAGGAAAAACATGCAAACTCCACCCAGAAATGCCCCTGCCCAGGAATCAAACCCGGAACCTTCTTGCTGTGAGGCAACAGTGCTAACCACTAAGCCACCGTGCTGCCCAGCCCTATTTATATTTATATAATATTGCTATTAATAATCCAGGCTATATAGTGTACAGTACAGTATTCCTGGCTACACATTTAATATAAGATCTCAGTAGACATTTAAAATGATTATTTTCTTATGGTTGTGTTATGTAGGCCACTCCTTTTTTTATTGGAATGATCGTGTTGGAGGTATTTCTGGGTTGGCTAAAGACTGGAGACCTTCTTATTAAAATTAATTCAGAATATTGGTACTATATGGTATTATAGTAATAGTATTATAATATAATTCTATGTGAGCTACACAATTTTTTTAACAGCTCTCAACATTTTTCTTTTCTAAATTACAAAATGTTCTGCCATTTTCATTATTTAAAACTTTTTTTGGATTAGATTAATTATTGTTGAGTGTTTTAGCTGACATTGGCTGAAAAACTATTGCTCACACTTAGGTAGATGCATTTACTGTCTTATTAAACTAAATTTTTCAAAAATCTACCACAGAAACACATGTGAATGGTTAAGTGTGTTAATGTGTTGAAGCATTGTGATATTGAATGAGCAGTAGCATGAAAAGATTCAGTGCTTCAAGGAAACATGTGTTAGTACTTTCCGAATTAAATAGCTGTTGTGCAACAGAGGAAAACTAGCCAGTAGACAAGAATGGGCAACGACCAAACTGGGAGATAATGATCTAAAAATAAACAACTAAAGAGTGCAGTGATATTGTATATGAAGTATTGTCATTTCTTCCTGTAAATACTGTGCGCAATTACAGAATTAACTAAAGACAGGAAAGTATTGTATATATATGAACCGTGATTATTTGGTCAGCCTGTCCTTCAATATGCCCCAGAAGCCTATATAATAGAATTCTTCTAAATATGTTTTATTTTAGAAGTAGCCTCACCCCATGTTTAATATAACACGATTCGATTTATTTAAATTTTACCTGTTTATTGATTTTGATATTAGATTAATATGATAAATATTAGGGCTGTGTAAATTTATAGATACAGCTAACTATCCTTTTTTTTTTTTTTTTTTTTTTATTATAGTGTATCATTTTTTTAACCGTTAGTAGTACTGATACATATTGTTATTAAACATTTCATGTGAAACGACTTACATTCATGTAATATTTAATTAAAACCCTTAATTAAAATATTTCATTAAAAAAAGTGTGTCAGATGAATTTTTCGTCCACTTCTGTAGTTGTCGTAAAAGCAAGCATTGTATTTGGTGTGTTTTTAGCTATAAGTTTTAATATTTTTTCATTTGAACTATATGTATTGCAATATGTATTGTATTCCAACATATCGTGATATGTTGTATCGTAAAGCTATTGCAAATAAACAGCCCTAATAAATATATTGTTATTATTAATCCAGACTCTACAGTGTACAGTACATTATTCCAGGCTACACATTTAATATAATCTCAGTAGACATTTAAAATGATTATTTCTCATGGTTGTGTTATGTAGGCCACTCCTTTCTTTATTGGATTGATCCTGTTGGAAGTATTTCTGGGTTGGCTGAAGACTGGAGACCTTCTTATTAAAATTAACGATGGGACAACATCTCTGTCAGCTGGTATGATGTCACAAATGCCCGCGTGAGTCAGTCACATTACCTCTGCCTATAGAAGACATCATGTTTGCTTGACTTTATGTTCTGTATAATAATAATATTAATAATAATAAGAAAAATAAAAAACCTGTAGTTGTAATGAAAGTAATGTATTTGACTACATTGAATAAAATAAAACAAGTAAAAATATCTGACAAAAATAAGCTAGTTAAAGATAATTTGTCAAATCAGAGAAAGTGGTTTCAGAAAAATACTAATATATGTAAATAATAAATGATAAAACTCTTCATACACTAATCTGTGTTTTGTGTTGATCTCAGACTCTTTATGAGAAGTTTGGAAATTTCCAGTTACATATATGTTTGGAACAACTGTCATATATTGGAGTTACCCTGGGACTCAGCTTGGACATGGTGGCTAGCGTTCCTAGGTGTGGACTTTGGATACTACTGGGTTCATCGATGCAGCCATGGTATGTCATGCAACCACAAGCCATATATTAAAAAGCAGATGATAATTTTTATCCGAGTCAGATGATAATATTTAGATTGCAAGAGTGCAAACTCTTTCTACAGTAATCAACATTTAAAGTTCCTTAAAATTGTCATACTGCAGGAACAGGTATTGTTTTGGTTTTAGTACAACTTTAATGAAATCCTTTAATTCCCTTTATATGTTGACTAATATATTATGGATTCTTTTTTAGCATATAAATCATATTTAATATAACAGTCTTACATTCTATTGCACTTTTTATACAGCTAATAAGACCTAAATAGTAGTAATTAGTAGGTTAATATATCAGTAAAAATCAAACTAGGCTAACTAGTTATTGCATTATATGATATATAAAGTTCAACCAGTGTTTTCTTATTAAATTTGTAGCAAGTAATTATTCCGAAAAGTATTCAAATGTGCTTTTAGAGTAATGTATCTGCAATAAATTGTAATTTATATTTAGAGTAGATAATCATTTTTTTGATTGTTGAAAATAAGAACATACACATTATGTAAAAGACACTTTCCCAGCAAAAGGAAAAAAAAAATGCCGGCTGTCAGGCTTTGCATGTGCGAAAATAAAAGCACATGTAACATAAGAATTTCAGATCACATTCCCCAAGATGTTATAATATTTTTACAATATAGGATTCAATTCTGACCACCGTATATTTCATACTTAAGCAAATGAATAAATAACTTAATTGAAACAAAAAAAAGCATACTGTGTAACTGTAGAGAACAATTAGAGGAACTAAGTCCAGGAAATAACGTCAGCAATGTTAAGGAATGGTAAGGATATTAGTTGTTAGCCATTACAAAAATCCATACAAACCATTGTCTGTAATTCCGTCACTTCAAAACTCATCTATAGATCTATTTTTTACCCCTATGAAGTTTGGTGGTTGCTTCCTTTAAGCGTTTGTGATCTAGGCTTAACGGTATGCTTAAGCGGAAAACACTCCTTCAATTCACCTTCAAAACAGGCAGGCAGCTGCATTCCTGAGCCAAATACTGCTGCCCATTACAACGTTTCTCTTAAAGATAAATATAGCCATTATGTCAAAGCCCAGCTTACCAGCCTCATTTTTTACCGCTGTAGCTAATAGGGATCATTGATCTATCTTGCGAGGGTTAAGTGCATGTTTATGTAACCTCAATTTAGGCTAGTTCAGATTTAACTTAAATAACACAGCAGTACTTTATTAAAATCATGTCTCTCCAGACGTCACTGGGGCAAAGTGGAGTGATGAGGTGCTTGTGGTTGTCATGTTGTATGTTCCATTGTCCAGAGTGCCTGTCGGTGAAGTAGAAAATGTCCTTTCTATCAGGACTCTCCTGTCTCCAATTTGTACAATTTTTGAAGTTGAAAGAAAATTATTTGTCCAGCTTTCTTCTTCCATCATCATTCCTAAATATCACAGGGTTGGACATAACTTCTACTAAAGACATTAGGGTCATAACCTCTGTGTTTTATCTGTGTAATATCAGTGCATGGGATTAATTTATAGACTATAGACTACAGTGTAAGTGAATTAAAGCCACATGTTTATAATAACGCAGATGCAGACGTAAGGTTACTGTATATAATGAAGTGCATTATAATCTCCATTTGTTAACCGAAAGCTTTATTATTAAGACAAACATTGCACTCATTTAATTTAGATTCGAGGAAAAGGAAAGTGTTATTTTGTAAAGGTCTTCACTGACGCGCTGGTTTAAGCCGCTAGTTCAATCAAGGGAAACGTATGCCAGGTTTGCTAAAAACTAATGCTAGGAGTGTAATGTTGCCATTTTCTGACAATTTAGCCCCAAATGGAACATGGGAATATTTATCTAAATCCTATTCTTTTTGCACATGCAGGCAATAAATCTTTATTTTAAGCAAAGCAAAAGACAAAAGGCAGAAATATACGACAATCATAAAACCACACAGACCCCAATTAGTGCTATTGTGAAATATGAAGCATTATTTTAATGGGAATTTCATTTTTCCCCCCATCATGTAAAACACTTAAAAGCGACCCTTATTTGTTTGGAAAAGAAATAAGGAAGTGCTTTTAAGTGAAAGTCTTTTTTCCTATGCCATCAATATTGAGAAGACATTACTGTAGTCTAGCTTTTAGTTGAGCTCAGTATGTCCTACTGTACCAGCTTTTTCAATGATCACTAAAACAAAACCAAAGAATGATGTACTGTAGGCGCAAACAATTTTTTTTATTTTAACTAGGGCTGTGTGTCACCAACAATGTCATGATACGGTAGGCATCACAATACTAAAGACACGACACGATACGTATCACGATGCTAATAACAGCTTACGAGATGATTGGAGTGTGTTGCTACCTCTTTTAACCGGCGCTGGCTGGTCTAGATGATATTATCATATACAGAGGGAGTTTCATTGTGTTGTCGGAATACTTAATTTTTTTTTTTGCACCTGTAAAAGTATGTAAAAGGTGTGACGTTTTTAACGTAAGAATAAAATAAAAAAATAAAGACTTTAAAATCACATGAACCAATATTTTATTCACAATTATACATAGATAGCAGTATGTTTAAACTGACAAACTTTAGACTTTATTCACTAAATGAGCTTATTCTAAATTCGTTTAAAGACATGGAGGTTATCTCTAAGACATCCCTTTTATAGCTTATCACGTTACAGACCTGATGCCTATTAACTTAATTAGTTGCTAATTGTTTTCTCAACTTTATTGAGACCTGTAGCAGGTATCAAATTTAAAATGAGCGTAAAATCATTTAGTGTAAAATTTCTGACTAAAAATATTGACTAACGTGATTTAAAAGTCCTTCAGTTTTCATTTTATCCAAATTTAAAACACGTCCCAAGATTTCCAGAATTCGGGTTGTAGCATGACTCATGTCTGATGTCTGACGTCTGACTTCCCGGTGTCAGTATAAAACCCAAAACCCAATTTTTTTATCTTGATTTTGTCTGCGGTGACGTTGAGTGGTTGCTAAAATGGCAGCAGTCACATGTTATGATTAAAAAAGGGCGACGGTAATTATATAGTATCGATATGTGCAGTTCTGGACAATGTATCGCTGTATCAATATTCTGAGCACAACCCTAGTTTTTATATTATGTGACAAAGATTTAGCATTTATAACAAAAGTTTATTATTTTCCATCATTTTATAAGTCTATGCAAAAAAAATGTTGGCTCTGTTACCTTTTTTCTTACCTGCCACAATTTTCTGCTTTATTTTGAAGTCAGTAAGCAAAATTCATGTTGCTCAAAAACTGCATAAAGCTGTGAAGCCTTTCAGAGTTAAAAAAATAAAAATGAAAAAAGCTTTATCATTGACTATTAATGAAACTGGAAAATTTTTCTAAGAAACTTCCCCATGTCAGCGAACAAACATTTTTAATGTTGCAGGAAATTACCCAACACCCTCTGACTAATCCTGAATCAAGAATTACAGTACTGCATTATAAGCAATATGATCATAAATAATAAAAATCAGTTAAAACCGAAATACGTCTGTCACATCAATCATAAATCTGCCTTATTTTCCATCTGTTACACGCTTTTCCAACTGCTCCGAGTGAATATTCCAAACGTTCCAGCTATTGGTGCTTTCATTTTTGACTTCTTCTTGAGCAAATCTGAGTAATATACCACTGCAGCTGCATGTCTGTCTAACCCTTACACACTCTCGGGTCTGACCACACACTGCCTCTGGTCGCATGCTAGTCCTCAGAAACAAGCAGGACAAACAGGGTTTATAGCTCTGTTCGGATTCTTGTGAAGGCTTTGTTGTATTTAACGTTAATTTGGTGTTTTGCTTTTTGTAGCCCTTTTTTTTTACTGTTAAAATTAAAAAAACAAAAAAAGGTAAGAATGTTGTCAGACGTCCCAGGGCCCCAAACCTATATGGCATTTACCATGGATTTGGGCCAGGAAGAATTCAAATGAATTTAAGTATGATTGGATCAGAGCCGTGCTGGTTCTGTTTGTTCTCTCTCTTATGCACTCTGACATGGACCAGCTCTGCATTTTGCCTGCTTCTATTTCCAGAATGTTCTCTGGAGACCTCGGCACAGCGACCTGTCCACAAGCAGCAGTAAAAATAAAAGTCATTGTGGACTCTTTAATTTCAATATTGTAGGTAATCAGAAAAGAAGAAACATGTGGAAACAAAAGGAAAAAAACTTTACTTTGCCTTTTATCTCAGTACTAATAGTCATAAAGTCTCTACATGTCCACTGTGAAAGTTCCTCTGAATGTTACTACTATTAAATTTGTATTAGAATAGAGCCTTAAATACCAACCTGTCATTTGCCAACTTTATTGTCAGAGCTGATTTAGCAGAAATCACACTTTTCGCTTTTTCAACCAATTAATAACTGGCTTAAACCAACCAAATTCACAAAACCATGACAAGGTTGTGTCATGTAAATCTGATCTACTTTTTTTTCTTCTACCAACAACATTAATTTACAATATTTGGCCAAAACTATATCCTCACCTGACGTATACCACACTTATGTGGACCTTCTTCGTACTCTTAACTCAACGCTAGAAACATGCAGTTGGCTGAAAGATTTTAAGACACAGGCTTTACCAAGTTTCCACTGAAAGAACTCTGTGGTTATTTTATATCAGGTCTTTTTCTCAGACTAACCTTATCTGCCTAATTGGTAAATGTGAGGGCACCAATTCCCACAGCCACACTAGAACCAATTATCGCAGCTAAACAAAACAATTTTATTATTAATGTGCATGGTTTTAAAATGAGATAAACAATTATCAGAGGGCACATACTTTTGTGCAGGTATATTTATTATTTCATAGCGGAGTACATTTACATGTTATGTAAAAAAACAACAAAACCATAAAAAAACATGGCCATTAAGTATAGATCAGATCAGATGGTTGATCGTTTGTTTCAATGCACAGAAAAAAAATATAATACATTGAGCAGAATGTCTAATAGAGATTTATTTAATGCGCTTACTATGTTCAAAAGAAAACACAGAACATAACCAACTTTTTGGAATTGTTCGTTAGTTAACTTAAATAGAAAATAGATTTTGTGACAGGAAAATATATAGTCTGTAAAAATATATAGAAAATATTGATAGTTGATATACCTGATTTCTATAGAAGAATATGGCAGGTTTTTTTTTTACTTAAAGGTACAATAGGTGATCTTCAGAACCATTTGTTGTTCTCTTCACATCCCGATAGAAGTCATCTCAAGTGTTATATATTCTGTGGAAGGCATAGGACCAAGGAATGTTCGTCCAATTAAAATGTTTGTTCCAAACTTTATGATAGACTTTCCTACCTGCAGGTCAACATAAGTATGTACATACATCCTCACACTGTGTCTAAGCAGACAGGATACATCATCACACCTGCCTCTACTACAGGAGTCAAAAGTTTCTCTCTGGTAAATGACACATGATGTATTGTAGTAATGTTGTCTCTGATCGTCTACTCTGTGCACGTTCATAGATTCATGGAGCTTGCTGGAGGGATCCCAAAGTTTTCTTGTTTTGGGAGCCAAGTTAGGAGCTAAAGCTCTTAAATAACTCATTTTTTATCTAACAAATTTAATAAAATAAGTAGAGATTCTATCTTTTTACACTTGGATTATTTCTTATTATTCAGCAGTGTATTATAAGGCATAATTCTATTACAAATGCAGGAAATGTTTGATTAAATTCTTGCTCAAAAGATAACACTCTTGTACCTTAGAGTGTGTAAGAGATTTTCCCTAGCTGATACGGCGGTGACAGCGATCTGGTAGCGACTGCAGACAGCAGCAATCACTAAGACAAACAGATCACGTCAGTGGCACAGTGGGGCGTCCCGGAGGCCAGCAGGTCTGGATGTTATTGTTTTCAGAAGGAATCCTCATGGTATAAGGTGGCGGGGGGTTAACCCGAGGTGACAGGGGCTCCATAAATCTTCTGCCGCCACTGGAAGTCCCTGAGCACTCAGGTTGGAGGGCGTACAAAAGAACTGAGTCGGTCAGGATGTGAAGTCTGGGCTTTGGACAAGCAAGGTGTTCCTTAGGGACACTGAAATAATATCAACAATCAGACACTCTTTTGCACGAATGTGTGAAGGGGTGTGTGTGTGAAACCTAGTCTCTGTGATGTATGACATTGCAGATACATCGGATTGTCGTTCACACACGATTGCCCAGTTATTTTTTTAACAGACAGCTCATGGATTTTTTTTAATGACAAGATATATACTAAATCAGCAATCTGCAGGATCCAAGCACACTTTGTTCATCATAACCATCATCACCATCATCATCATCAAAACTTCAGGTAGAGATTTGGAAAATAAAGGTAGCAAAAGGGACATAGAGAAAAAAAGGTCCAAAAGATTCCAGCTTAGAGTTTGATCTAACCCACAATTCCACTAACAGTGATATGAACGCACTTGAGAAATGTTATACAGAAAAATTCTGGGATAAACAGTAAGCATTTTAGCAACATTGGTGCTCGGATTCCTAAATAATATAGAAAAAAAGTATATTGGGAACTTATATTTAATATTATGTTAAGCTCCCCAGCCACAGAAAAAAAAATTATTGCCACTTCACACATTGATTAAAGGGACTGCATCGGAATAGCAGGAACACCGAGTGATCATCAAGGATTAATTCAATGTGACATTGTTTAGTTATTTCATATTCATTTTTTCGTAGCTGCTTGGGGAAAAAATTGTTTAAAATCTCAACACACCTTTCATTTGACAGCTGGGATGATATTAAATTTGAAAGATACTTTATCCGGCTCCATAGTTAAACTATGTGTAGGAAACATGATAACTGAGTCCTTGTCCTTGTCAGAACTGTATTTTTTTGTTATAAGCAAGCTTTAAGCTATTTCACTGACAGCTCCTGCCCGGGACACAGGATATCACTGTAGTGCACGAGAAGCCTGAAGGCTAGCAAGTGAAACTGCTTAAAATATCCCCCACAACACAAATCTCTGTAGGTAGGCCTTCTACATCCTTGTGTGTATACTGGCAGTCTGGAATTTATCACACCTTTAAAATCGTCTTTAACGTCCAGCGGGTTCGGCTTGTAAGTGGAGACAGTGTGAAGTATTGCGGTGACAGGCGAGGGATTGGCTGGCCCGGCCGTCTGTTTGTGTTGGCATTTCTTATTAGCAATCGGTCAGTCCTCTCCGGCTGGCCTTTCACAGACCATTGGCAATGTGAATGACGTGGCATGCAGTCTCTTGCCACTCTGCAGCAAAGCGCCTCATTTAGTGCACCGCTGCTGTGTAGGGTGGCGCTGTAGCAGACATACTGGTGGTTTCTCACTGAAATCTCTCAGCGGTGTCTTTTATGTAATGCTTGGGGGGAAATAGAAGGTTTGGGGTTTGTTGCTAAACACTGAAGTGTTGGTTTTTCGCAGATATAAAGCCTAGTTATAAAATTAAATAAATATTTGCTGGTGAATTATATATATAAATGTAGTAATCATTTTATTTTATTTTATTAAATGTGTTCTAGCGGTGCTCTGATAGACCTACTTGCTAATATTTTATTTAAAATACCAGAGAAAATCAACAAAAAATATAATATTACACAGCAGCTGGCTTTTTAAATCCATTTATAGTTACATCAAATGTGCTGGAATAAACAGTGTTATTCACCGGCCTTCCTTTTATATATTTTTTTAATATCTTCTTCCATATTTGTTAATTAAAAGTCTGCTTACTAAAAGCTTCGCTGATTCTTCTTTGTTAAATATTGTCATGTGACTTTATGTATTTAATCGGTTTGTTGTTATTTTTAGATTATATGGTGCATAAATAAATGTCCCCGTGACTAGGCTATCACTACACTAAATTACGGTGCAACTAAAATAAATATTATTATTTAATATAAATATTGTTATTAATATATCACTTGACAAACTCTGAGGAAGGCTAAAGGTTGAAATCCATCAGTGTGCAGAAGGATAGACATTTTGATTGTTTAGATGTGAATAAATGAGTTAAGTGGGATCTGGGTTCACTTCACAAGGTCCTTACAGCAAGTAGCATTACAATATGTCTCCTACTATAAATATCATACTTTGAACTGCTGTCAGAGTTAATCTTATGGATAGAAAATCAAATAATCTACTTGTTTCAACCAATTATAATCAGGAATTTTACAGCACTGTGATATGAGTGTGTATATCAACGGTCACTGAAGTTTGCTCCTTTTGTATATGATCTGTATATTAGTTCTAGATTAGTTTGGACTAAAGTTCAACAAAAAAGGTATATATATATATATATATATATATTATATATATATATATATATATATATTTGTAAGTAAATCTGTCTCTAGGAAGAGTCTTATACTTAATGACCTCGATTTTGGAAGATCAAAACCTAAGCCCAAAAATCTACATTGTTAAAGTGATTAAGAGTTTCTTCCAAAAACAAAAAAAGCCAGAAGTAGTGGCTTAGTGGTCAAGATGTTGGACTGATACCTGAAAGATCGGGGTTGGATTCCCAGCATCAGCAAGTTACCACTGCTGGGTCCCTGAACAAGGACCTTAACCACCAATTGCTCAGTTGTACAAAAGAGATAAATGTAAGTCGCTCTGAATAAGAGTGTCTGCCAAATGCTGTAAATGTAAAAAGAGAGAGAAAAGCTGTCCTGGATATGGTTAAAACACAAAAATATCTTTTCCAGAGATTATATAAAAAGATAAGAAGTCCTCCTAGTGTACAAATCATTACAATGAAACGTGTTTTTAGTTTACAGTGTTTGAATACAGGAGTCAGAGTGAAGCTCTGTCATTCTCAGACTGGAGATAAGTCAAAAATAATCACACTGGGACAGTTTGGATGAGTTTATTGTAGGTTTCTACTGTGTAGAAAATGACCGAAGATTTTTCCTGTTCTGTAATCTTTCTCTTTCATGGGTCACAATCACAAGACTTACCCGCTACACCGGCTTTCATCATGGTGCATTCACCTTTAATCCTTTTTCATTTTAACATCAAACTCCAAGGACACATGTTACATAAGCCTTAAATTAAACATAATTAAGGGAACAGCAACGCTGAGTCAACACTAAACATGTTGTTTGCAGTTCTGCCCCAAAATGAACTGGACAAACCTAGAAGAACTCAATTCAGCGCTCACACTTGCCAGAGTATTAACTATGCACACCTGATACTCGTTCCCTGATCACATTCACTCCACTATTTAAGCATGATTTCTATACAGGCACATTGTCTGGTCTTTCCTGTGGATAAGGATTCACTTTGATCCTAGTTCTTGTTTACGCCACGTCAATCTCTTAGGCTTTCCAAATGTGTTTCTGTGGCGCTCCTGGTATACCTGTCCTTAGTATTGTTCATATTTGCACTTCCGCTAAAGACACTATTGTTTAATAAACTAACTAACTATTGCCTTGAGTCCTTGACTTCCTGTTAAACATGTGTAGCTTAAAAAAAGATATTTCATTTATTTATCTTCTATATCCACTTATCCCCTAATTCGGGGTTGCAGGGATCTGCTGGAGCCTATCCCAGCCAAAAGGCAGGAGGGGTAGACCCTGGACAGGTCACCAGCCCATCACAGGTAAAGCTAATTTGCCAGGAATTTGGAGTTGACTACAAATAATGTAAGCTAGCTGTTTTCTTTTGTCTTAACAGTGATACTTTCTACTTTAATTTGTAATAATGGTGTACAGTATACATCTGAGCATTTTTTAGGTTACACAAGGACACAGCGTGAAAAAAACAATAGAAATGGAAACTTCTGCAAACTATGTATCTGCAAATCCAAAGATTTTTTGTTGCTAAATATCACTTCATGGGACAAGTTTTATTGGTCCATTCAGAAAGCCACACAGTGCTTTGCAGCTTACATGTTCATCTCAGTGTCAGAGAGAAAAGGCAGTTTTAAATGTGCAGGCCTCTCTGCTTAGATTTTTTGCGGCCTGGGCTCTCATCATTAAAGCACTTCCCCTCTGAATACAGGCTGCCAAACTATGTGGTGTCCAGGCGAGCCCTGCTCACGAGGACACGGTTTGCAATGAGGCCTAGCTGTACACACTTCCTACAGTGACAACCTGACATCAATCTTCTTCTCTTCCACCCGTGAGGGGAAGCCGAGGATTGTACAGAATCAAACAATGGCTGGATTATTTGCCAGTGTGTACTTTTGTGATAGCACATTTATCTGACACATGACAGAAGCACTGGGTGGAAAGTATAATGTAATGGCTTTTGATAAGTCTGTCACTTTGGTAATGACTTGGCGTGCTAGATGAGTGAAGCATGTATTCGTCAACATGACTAGCACAAGGTGTAATGATGGTTCAGCATTTTAGAAGGAAATCAGTGCAATCAATCTAAACACTCAACGCTAAAAACTGTGCCAAAGTTTTCACCGGCTGTTTTAGCCACATTTCCCTTCCATATCATTTTAGTGAATCACAAAGATGCGGCACACATGATTTTTAACTCGAAGTGCCACTGACTGAGGGCCTGGTGGCTCACCATCAATGGCTGAATAGAAACTTCACTTCATTCTCCAGAGCTTCTCCACTCTGGCTGCTCGTCTTGGCTATATCCAGGTGATTTTGACATTTTGGCTCAGTGCCGCTGGCTGCTGAAGGGAAGAAAGAGAGGAGAGTATTCTTACACACTCACAACTCTCTGTTTATTCAGCTGGATTGCAGGGAACTGGAGTACCGGTCACCTTTTCATCTGAGCTTACCTTGAAGCAGAGCTTCTCATGTCTTAGTCTGACAGTGTTAATAAGGTGGTATTTAAAATGTCTTCGACAATAACAGGATCTCACACACTTTTTCCTAGGCTGTGAGTTAATGTTGTGTGTATTGTTAGTGAATCATGCTGGTAAAAAGTGTTTTAATAGAAACCACAAAAGAATACAATAAAATGACTGAATTAAAAGAAAAAAGTCTAAACGCTAGGGCTTGTAAACTTACTGGGTTCACATCATGCCTTAATTACAGGCATTACATGTTTCTGTTGTTGGTGAAATCAACAATTTTCAACATCACACGATAAACAAAACTTAAAAATGGTGGCATTTTTATTTAAGAGTCCAGGATTAAACTAAATTTGAAGGTCAGTGATTTAGCGATAGCTAAGGCTTTAAAGTAAAAGTCAAACAAATACAACCCTCCCATCCTATGTGTAGTTTTCGCAAGCCACATCCTAAAAACACACAAAGTAGAACTTATGAATTGTTGGGCAAGTAGAGACACCACCTTCTCCTGAATAGCTTGTCTTCGCTATTTCATTCATTCATTTTTAGTAACTACTACATCCTGCTTATGGTTACAGTGGATCCAGAGACTATTCTTGGAACTGTAGGAGTGAGGGGCAGAAATACACACTAGTTTGGAGCCTAATTGTTTCCAGGGCGCTCATTCATGCACGATCATTCACACAGGTGTGATCTTGGGATGACCAATTTAATTTCAAATTAGCACTTTTTTTTTTGCAAGATTTAGAAAAACCTGAAAAACCCAGAGGAAACCAGTGGTGACATGAAAGACCACACAAAAATCAACATAGACGTTAACCTCAGCTCAGGATAGAACCAGGAACCCTACAGCTGTGTGGTGGAAAAGCTACTTACTGTGCCAGGCTATTTTTTGTGTCAATGGTTGTTTGATGTTTTTGCACTAGTTTTCCTGAAAGTAAGTAAATCAGACAGCATGACATGAAGATAAATAAAGTCCAGGTGTATTCTAAATCTATGCTAGGTTTCATTTAGCGCACTGTAGGATATTTTGCTTTGCCAATAGAACCTATACGCAGCTGCATCATCATAGGAATTAGTGTATCCGTTATGGCACTGTATACTTTGCTGTAGAAAGGACTTAATTCTGAATAGAAGGACATGAAAAGCTCAAGGAAAACATATAATGTGAAAGGAGTTAGTTACATTATGCACTCTTTCTGTAAAAATGTTTGTCCTGTAAAAGAGCTTGTCCTTTCTCCTTTTTAGCTCCAAAGCAAGAAAAAGAAAATTTCTGTTAAACATCTTTTCACAGCCCATTGTGCAGCGTTAAAGCATTACAAAGCCATCTGGGTGGTCTGGGATAGTTTATAGATTGAAGGAAAAATGAATTGATCCCCTGATGATTTTGTATAGGTTTATTCTAAACCTATGCATTTGAAATGCATTCAAAAAAGTTATAACTTGATTTGCATTTTAATGAGTGAAATAAGTATTTAATCCCATCTCATTTAGCAAGATTTTTGGCTGCCAGGTCTTTTATACAGGTAACGAGATTGTAAACCTACACAATGCTGGAATGGGTTACAGGAGCATCGCCTAGCAGCTTGGTGTGTAGGTGACAACAGTCTATGCGATTAGTCACACTGTAATTTGCAAAATACCTGTCAATTTCCCTCGGTCTGGGGTACCATGCAATATCTTTCCACGTGAAGTTTCACGATCATTTGAATGATCAACGGTGAGGAATGAACTCTTGAACTTTGTCAATGATCTCAAGGGTCCATAGTCAGCAAGAAGGACTGAAATTCAGCAATCCCCTTGCTCAAGAAAGCACACGAAAGTACAAGCCTATCTGAGGTTTCCAATGAATATTTAAATCCTTCAGTGGAGAACTGGGTAAAAGATGAGATCAAGATGAGAGTTTTTTTGGCGTTAACTCAACTCGCCGTTTTTGGAGTAGGAGGAATGCTGCCTATAACCCCAAAACATCATCCCCACAACTTCACCGCATCAAAGGGACAATGGACGAGGCCATGTATCGCCGAAGTTTAGGTGAGAATCTCCTTCCCTCATTAAAAATGGGTGGGTATTCCAGCATGACAGTAAACCAAAACACATGGCCAAGGCAACAAAGGAGTGGCTCAAGAAGACGCACATTATGGTCCTGAAGTCCCCAGACTTTAATCTCATATAAAATCTGTGAAGGGAGCTTAAGGGTTGCCAAACGTAAGCCTTGAAACCTTAATGACTTGGAGAGGATCTGCAAAGAGAAGTGGAACAAAATCCCCTCTGAGATGTGTGCAAACCTGGTGGCCAACTACAAAAAATGTCATGTGATTGCCAACAAGGGTTTTTGCCACTAAGTATGAAGTCTTGGGGTCAAATACTTATTTTACTCAAATTGATTTTTATGCTAATCAATGTATAACTTTTTTAATGCGTTTTTCTAGATGTTTTTGTTGTTATTCTGTCTCTTACTGTTAGAATAAATCTACCATTCAAATTATAGACAGATTATTTCTTTTTCAGTGGGCAAACATACATAATCAGCAAGGGATCAAATGATTATTTTTTTCTCACTGTATGATCTTTAGTGGACGTGATTCTGTGGATTTAAGAATCATGGCCAAAATCACAACGATTGATGTTACTAAAACCTCCACAAATAGTAAAACAGGTGTGTATCAGCTGAGCACTTGCTTTTGCTTTCTGCAGCAGCAATACTAAGAAATGGCTCATTTAACTTATTCACCCAACCGGCAGCAGACACAGGGGTCATAGTCTTTATCCAAAACACACACAAAGCAGATGTACCTGTAGTTTGGCTGGGTTTTCTCTCATTGCTCACTCACAGTTAGGTATTCTGGCATGTTTTTGGTAAAAATGCATTAATGTTTTTGTGTGTCTTGTAGAGTTTAATATCTTGTGGGCTGCTCATCAAGTTCATCACAGCTCAGAATACTACAACCTGACCACAGCACTCCGGCAGTCTGTAACACAGCAGTTTGCTTCATGGGTAACAATTACCATCTGCTAGAGAGTTTTCCTAAAAGCCAGTTGCAATGTCTGATTTTGTTCGCTATTTACTAAATAGTGCACTGCATGAGGGTGCAGTCAATTAGAAGTTTCATCTGCATCCTATTCTCCGCTTAGTGTATTTATTGTATTATTGTTATTTTATTCAAAATACATTATATAACTAATCCACACTTACCTTTGCATTAAATTTAATGGATAGCAGATTCATTTAGCTCCACTTTTACTTTTATATAAAAGTAAACATTCTTTAATGACGGAATCCCGCTGTATTAAACACATATTAAAAACTGATTTCTGACTCAGAGTGGAACCTGATAGGGTCGTCTGTTGTTGTAGTAGTAATTATAGAGTATTCTATAAGTTACTGTAGCCTTTTTGTTGGGTTGACAAACTCTGGTCAATCACCTCCGACTTTCATTAACATGTTCCCACTTGATGAATGTGAGCTTCCTTATGTTACCTTCTGTTCCGCTTCTACATTTAAGCTGCATTTAAGCTGCAGATCTTGATGCCCAATTTTAATTGTTTGACTATATCTGATCCATTTGCATATTCTTTTAAAACTGAGCCCTATTCGATTTTTGCATTTACATTATGCATTGAAAAATAGCCTAATAAATGTAGACATACTGGTCGACAAAACACTGCTCTCTTTAGGCAGAGGAAAAAAAGAGGAAAGCCCTCGTTGCAGCCTGGCCAAATGTAGCATTGATCGCTAAGTTATAAATATCTTTTTTTATAGTGTGTTAACCTTTTTATTTATTTACAGACAAAACAGAATTTAAGTAAACAAAATTAATAAATATTAAAATACACAGTTGCGCTAAGCTATATATGTCCACCTGAGTTGATGTTATGCGTCAATGTCGCTAATGGCAGACGCTAACGCACATATCTGATTCATTTACCGAATACCACATACAAATGAAGCCTGAAACCGATCTAAAAATCGGAATCCATGTGCTTTTTTTCTGCTTACACAGTCGTCTGTCATATCCCATCTGTGCCACATTAGAGGAAAAAAATCAAAAGTGGGTCACTTGATACGTGCAGTGTAAATGCAGCCATAGTAAAAACCAACTGTCTAACCCTTAAGTTGTTTATCTGCATGTCTAACTTCCTTAACTAGACCTTTTGACCTCCTTCATTCTTTATACAGGGTTTAATTTGTAATAAGCCGTTTTTGTGTTTTAAGGTGTTCTACCTCCCCATGGCGTTGATAGTTCCACCATCAATCTTTGCTGTACACGTTCAGTTTAACTTGCTCTACCAGTTTTGGATCCACACTGAGGTAAATAATAAAGTAATTTTTATATAAAGTGCTTATAAAAGCACATTCTCAAATTACTTTACATTTTAAGGAACAATAATAACACATCAAAATCACAGATCAGCAAGTTTAAAAAAGAGGATTTAAAGTAAAGTTTTCATCTATTCATCATCCAATTTAATTTACAAGTCATACAATCGTAAATTGAAGCTAATAATGACCCTAACCATGTTAATGCACCACCTACCACAAAACACCCATTTTATGTACCACTTTCCAGATTGAAATCTCCAGACGTATATTCTAATAGAAATAATGATCTTTTATAAAATATTCCAAACAGAAGCATGGCCATATTCCTGCAATTGGCTCATTGGTTTTACAGTTTGGGAGAGTCATTTGGGGAGTCATTTAGCAGTAATGGATTTGGAATCATTTCCATCTAGCACCATTAGTGAAAACAGTCTTCACATCCGCAAGTTCCTGAAGGATATAATTTATGTCTTTTTTATGAGCTTTTTTGATGTTATGTAATTTATTGGCATGAAATACCCAGGCATAATCCAGCGTTAAAGTCCCGGCTAAGCGCCGAGTTTCAAGGCGAAATTCAGCTGGAGCCACCCTAGTCATTATAGAGAAATAATGACCCAGTGAAAAATCGTGTTCACCCACATGATCCCCGGCTAAATCTAGACCTCAGCAGGTTTACATTTATTCATCAAAATCATTATTTCCTTCAAACACCTGAGGGCAAACTAAACACCTGTGTAGGATTTCACTTCAGTAACTTTAGATATCGAGTTAAAATGGATTGGTGTGGTGGGAAAATAAATATATATGTGTGTGTGTGTGTGTGTGTGTGTGTGTGTGTATGATGTGTGGAGCATATATAATATATAGGCTTGTATACAATTGCACATACATATAAGTAGGAACTTATCAGCTTTTTTGGCCATCTCTTAAGCCATTGTAATTCCAACTTTGTGTTTGCTTTACTTCTAATCTATATTGTTTTATTCCATGTGGAAATCTGGCTACGTCTCCGTTTCCATAGTTAGCAGAGCTTTGAGAAACCTCATCAGACAGAAAAAAACACATAATATTAATGATGTTTTGTGTCAGAATCCATTAGCAAAAACATGAACCCTGCAAGAGTTTGGTCCTGCACAATTCCTGCTCGGTATTATAGGCCAAAACAAAGACAAGGCAATCAATAGGAGAGATTAATCACATGTGTAAACCGAAAATCTAGACTCGAATTACATCTCAGTTTAGCAACCTCCCGCTGCCACTGCATGATGCCCCCAGACTGGAGGTTGTTTTTTTGTTTTTTTAGTCACTTGATAATTTGACACTAGAAGCACTGTTTATTCAAATGACACACAACTATTTTCATACTGTTTTATTTTTATTAGATTGTCAAGGATCTTGGTCCTCTGGAGTGGATCCTAAACACGCCGAGTCATCACAGAGTTCATCACGGTACTTATAGTGATACATACATTTGCATTTTTGGTTTTTTATATGTTAAATATATAAATGTATAAACTGTATGTTTTACATGCTTTATATGTTTTGTGCGTTAATACTGTTTGTATTGTTTTTAGGGAGAAACCGTTATTGTATTGATAAAAATTACGGGGGAACTCTTATTATTTGGGACCGGATGTTTGGTAAGATTGTGTACACATAGAGTAAAAAGCATTATTCTTATCTTAGTATGACTTACACACAGACACACACACACACACACTATACCCACACATATATATACTTATATACTATATATATATATATATGTGTGTTTGTGTGTGTGTGTGTGTGTGTGTGTGTGTCCATGTATACATTATTGATGAACAAAAAAATGACCAAAAATAGAATCATTTTATGTAAAACAATAAAAGCCGATGTGTTTGTGTGTATGCAGTGCAGATACAGCAACCTTTTATCCATTTTACTTAAAAACATTAAAATAAGTATAAATATAATAAGTATGGGAAAATGGTAGCACAGTGATTAAGGTGTTGGGCTGCTAATTGGAAGACTGGGGTTTGATTCCCAGCACCACCAAGCATGCCACTTCTGGGCCCCTGAGCTAAGCCCTTAACCCCCAATTGCTTAGTTTTATAAAAGAGATAAATGCTAGTCGCTCTGGATAAGCGTGTGTGCTAAATGCTGTAAATGCTAATGTAATTGTATAAAAAGCTTAAAATCTAGTATGGCATCTGCCACTATATATTTTCAAGCAATGCAAGTGTTTATCAGTGTATTTTCAATGTTTGCTTGTAGGAACCTTTGCTCCAGAGGACGATAAAGTCATTTATGGACTCACACACCCCATCAACACCTTTGACATTCTGTCTGTTGAGGTACATTAGCCACATGTACAGTATATCTGTATAGACACCATTTAGGAAACGATACCATGGTTTCTATGAGCCACATGATTCTCACCCAGTTAGACTGAGTTCAGGATTTGGGAGTGTTATGTGTAATGTAAATATGAGCTGTGAGTTCTCTGCCGCCTTCATTTTCCTGACGTTTCCCCACTAGTGGAAAAGCCACACCATAACCATAACATTAGTAGTACACTTTAAACAAGAGAGGTGAGAGTGTCGGCAAGAAATCATGTGCACGTTGCCTTTGATTATTTTCTCTGCACTTTCCTCTCGGTGTGGAACGACAAACGCAATCTTATCTGTGGTATGAAACACTTAGACACCGGATTCAATGTCAAACCAAATAATAATAGTGTTTCTCATACATTTTTTTGTTTAAGGAACCTAATAACCTTTAGCTGTAACACACATATTTCACTTGAGGAGCTTTGCTACTTTACCAAGACTAATACCACTGAAAAATTCAATGTTGCTAAACTATAAGCAAAGCTATAAAGTTTAAATGAGGTAAGCAAATAAGTTTACCTTCTTTTTCTTCATGTTTTAAATACGTTTTACTTTATTTAAAACATGGAAAACATGGCCTTTCTTCATTGTCTCTAAGTGAAAAGGGGAGAATATATATATAAAAGTGAAAAAGGGGGGAATATATATATATAACATTATATATATAATATATATATATATATATATATATATATATCTATAAAAGGGGAATATATATATTATATATATATATATATATATATATATATATAGAATATATATAGTATATAAGTGAAAAGGGGGGAATATATATATTTATATATAATATTATATATACACACATGGAAAACATGGCCTTTCTTCATTGTCTCTAAATGAAAAGGGGAGAATATATATAAGTGAAAAGGGGGGAATATATATATATATATATATATATATATAAGTGAAAAGGGGGGAATATATATATTTTATATATATATATTATATATACACACATGGAAAACATGGCCTTTCTTCTTCATTGTCTCTAAGTGAAAAGGGGAGAATATATATATATATATATAAGTGAAAAGGGGGGAATATATATATATATATGTATGTATATTCCATGTGTGTATATATAATATATATATAAATATATATATTCCCCCCTTTTCACTTTATCTATAATATATATATATATATATATATATATATATATATATATATATATATATATATATATATATATAAAAGTGAAAAGGGGGGAATATATATATTTATATATATATTTATATATATGTTATATATACACACATGGAAAACATGGCCTTTCTTCATTGTCTCTAAGTGAAAAGGGGAGAATATATATATAAGTGAAAAGGGGGGAATATATATATATATATATATATATATATATATATATATATATATATATATATATATAAGTGAAAAGGGGGGAATATATATATTTATATATATATATTATATATACACACATGGAAAACATGGCCTTTCTTCATTGTCTCTAAGTGAAAAGGGGGGAATGATATATAGAATATCTATATATATATATATATATAATATATATATATATATATATATATATAAGTGAAAAGGGGGGAATATATATATTTTTATATATATATTATATATACACACATGGAAAACATGGCCTTTTCTTCATTGTCTCTAAGTGAAAAGGGGAGAATATATATATATATAAGTGAAAAGGGGGGAATATATATATTTATATATATATATATATATTATATATACACACATGGAAAAACATGGCCTTTTCTTCATTGTTGTCTCTAAGTGAAAAGGGGAGAATATATATATATATATATATATATAGATATGAAAAGGGGGGATATATATATATATATGTATGTATATTCCATGTGTGTATATATAATATATATAAATATATATATTCATCCCCCCTTTTCACTTTTATATATATATATATATATATATATATATATATATATATATATATTATATATATAAAAGTGAAAAGGGGGGAATATATATATTTATATATATTTTATATATATGTTATATATACACACATGGAAAACATGACCTTTCTTCATTGTCTCTAATGAAAAGGGGGGGAATATATTACCTTTTCACTTAGAGACAATGAAGAAAGGTCATGTTTTCCATGTGTGTGTATATAACATATATATAAATATATATAAATAAATATTATCTATATTCCCCCCTTTTCACTTTTATATATATTCCCTTCCCCCCCCCTTTTCACTTAGAGACAATGAAGAGAGAGAAAAGGAAAGAAAGAGAGAGAAACAGAGAGAAATATTAAGTAATATCTTTTGAATTTTCTTATAGTTATTTTAATACTAGAATATTATAAGGAATAAAATACAAGTCCAAAAAAACCCTGAACTGTTTCCAAAACTCAACGGTCTTAATAAACTCATGTTGAAAGAGAAACTCAATTCACTGCTCAAAATTCAACCCAAATGTTTCTGGCTTTCAGCAGAGTGAACAATAAAGACCTGGGCTTTGAAACTTATTCATTGACTTTAACACTTTTCATCAGGGATCCTTTACCTATATGTACTTTATATACACTATATGGCCAGACTGTCATTTAACATCTTACTATCACAACCATATGTGATTTTATTCTATTTTGATGCTAAAATGTAATTTTTTGCATTATGAGATTGCTTTTCTTATGTAAACAAACCCATTGTAAGCTTTGTTAAACTGATGTTCTTCTGTAATGAACTTCTCAAACACGAGCTTTCGTTTTTGCTCTGTTTTCTTTCTAAAGTTTGAGTACTACAAATACCTGTGGCAGCGGTTCCTCAGTTCTGATGGTATTACACACAAGCTGTCTGTCATCTTTAATGGACCAGGTTGGACACCAGGCAAACCAAGGCTAGGAGATCCTGATGATCTACCTGAGGTCAGCGATGTCTCTAATTTCTCTATTGCAAGCCTAATATTTGACTTTATAATGTAAAACGTTTGGAATGTAGTACTCTTTATTTGTGTAGTTAGGTAGGTTATATTATAGTACTATTTTAGTCTCATTTCTGATTGGTCAAAAGGATTTATTAACGTTCTATAAAAGTGCCTCTGACAATAAGTTGAGATTTCATCATGTTCTTTTTTTAACATTATTTTTACTGTAATACCAGCTCATATAGGTACCTGGATTAATTATACTATATATTGATTAACAACATTTGTTACTGTTTATACGTCGTTTTTAATCAATAAGTCTTTATTTTTAGTATTTTATAACATTTAGAGATTAGACTAGAACTGGAATTTTGGACATTCCTTTAAGATTTATGGATTTCTAGTTCAGGAGAAGTCGTTTTATTTTGTCTATTTATTTGAGCTGATTTTTAGCTGCTAGAACATGATTTGTTTTTAACTTGTTTCGTGTTTAGGTCCACAACATTCACTGTAACTATAAACACATAAAAATGATGTCATTATTTTATAAATAAAAAAATAGTCACTGTTATAATGAAATCCGATGGAACAGTTTAGGAGGTGTTGTTACTGGAAAATGATCAACTCCAGGGTGGTAACAGTAACACAGCTTGCAGCATGTCAGGCTGTAGAATGCTAGTCTGTTGTCGTCTTTTTTATTCCTGGGTAAATTACTGTTGGAGGGCAGTTTGGTGGTAAGTTTGACCTTAAATTAGGTTAAGAAATCTTGTTATTCTTCAATGTTTATATCTTGTTTGCCGTTCACTGCCTACAATTTCACTGTCCAAAAAAAGTTTCGACAATGACTCAATAAAAAATGGCACACTTTACAAGTACAGCCCAGTGCCAAAAAAAGTCACACATGCTTTTGAAGCACAATAAGCTCAATTTTCGTATGTCTTTAAAAGCCAGGCCCACGACACAGGATAAAAGCCTCTCCATCAGGAGCTGCGGCGGTTTGCTTTGAAACAGTGTGTGTGTGGCACATTTTAAGCCACTTTTACTTCACACATGAAACAAAGGCTCTTTTTCCCCTCATGCTGCAATTAAAGCAGCTCTAAAAAGAGCCGGGTGATGGAGAGCATGTGGTGAGTGCTGAAGTTTGACTGAAATACCTTGAAAGGTGCTGGACTGGGAAAACTGGACCATGCCTGTTCATACTCCTGTGCAGGAGGGAGGGTCGTGCTGAAGCAGTTGGGCTTTGAGGGAAAACAGAGCAGTGGACAGCTGCAGCCAGTAAGTTAAAGCCACATGCAGCTACACATAAGAGAGTCTTAAAAATAAATAAAAAATGAATTTAAGGTTGATATTATTATTATTCAACACAGATTTAAAATACATTTATGGAGAGATGCATTACAACCATATGACTGTATATGGTGGATGTGGTCCTGACGTTGAAATGTTGATCCTGATTCAACATTTTGGTCAACCAGTCATAACCATCTGATGTCATCAGTGTGTGTCGACCAAACCCGTCTCAATCCATTTTTTTTTGTCCACAAACAACTGAAGGCTGAAAATTAGCTTATTGACTGACTGGAAATTCAATAATTCTGGAACAAATGACTGACATTGACAATTCCTGGATTAACATTGAATCACAACATGAAAATTAGATAAACTATATTAACATAATTGATGATAGTCCAGGAACGACATTAACATAACTTTAGACTGTAACAATTTTGATGATCTAAAATAAACATGGATGAATTTAGACAGTGACTCATAATCAGTTGCTAATAAACTATTAATTGTAAATTGCTCTAAAACGCTGAACCTGTGGAACCGCAATAAAGTAACATTCTCACTATAAAACACAGTTTATATTTATTTAAGTAAATCACAACAAAAAAACCAAACATTTTTTATAACCATTAATTAAAAAAAACTATTCATTTACTTTTTATTTAGGTTCGAAAAAATACATTTTAGTCTGGCCTAAATACATTTTACTGCTCACACATCAATTTTTGGTCAAGAAGAAGAGGGAAATGTTCACACATTAACTAAACTACACATACATGTTGTACACAATTGTTTAGTATATGATAAAATGTATTAAATATATAATTTAATTATTTCCTATTTTTTATTTAATAAATCTATTTATAATATTACATTTTGGTTTTTCATGAAGGGAAAGATTCAAAAATGGATTGAGGCGGTTTTGGTTGATACACAGTAATGACATCAGATGGTTATGATAAATTATGACAGACATTATATCCTAAAATTTTATTCCTGTTGACGGTTCTGTTTATTAATAACACAAACAGATGGCAGAGAATAGAAATTAAGTAGACTGATAGTGGTTACTAGAGAACAAGAGAGACAGCCCAGAGACAGCAGCTGACAGACCTGGAGTGATGGATGTTGGAACTTGGAACACAGTTCCAAGAAAGCGAGGTATGCTGGAGCTTGGGGAGGATATACGGAGATCACAGAGAGTAAGTCAAGTTAACAGTGATTTTGTGTAGCTTATATAGTGAGACTGTATGTTAGTAAGAAATAATCTGCAGCTTTCGGTGATTAATACACTGGGGATTGAGTGAGTGGGATCACATTCTAACAAAAACCCTTTTTTTCGTTGTTAAACAGAATTACATTTTGTCAGACATACTATAGTCCCTGTTTTGAAGCTGTTTCTAACAGAATCTAAAATTTGCACATAAAATAAAATTAAAAAAACTATCATCACACTAGATTATATCTAAATTTCTTCACATTTTTGACCAATTTTATCTGAGAATTTGGTATACGGCTGTGTATAAACCACTGAGTAGTATCATAAAGACAACCATCGTTTGCTGCTGTGTTGTGAATAATTTTGGAAAGTTTTTGTGCAGCTGTTGATGAGTCACACACAATAGGAACTCACTAGTCTCAAATATCACTCGCCCATGTTTAAGGCGTTGCTGTTCATGTACAGCAGGTCTATGGAACTAAGGTCAGAATTATTCATTCATAAATATGTAATTTTCTTTCTAACCATACTCTTGCATTTTGGCCTTGGGCCCTGTGTAAAAGCCTTACATGTGCAGGTGTAGAGGAGGACCTGGAAGACAGGCTGAATATTAAATAATCAAGTTTCAGGCTTGTGGTTATACAATTCACTCTTTTAGAAACTCTCAACAAAACGTAAAACAGTTCAACAGGTTATAGCAAAGCCTCAAAGGCACAAACACACATATAATATGTCACATACTTTAATACTTTAAAGTAGGTGAAACTAAGTATGTGAGGCAAGTAGTAGGTCATAATCCTAAGTATGTGAAATTCAGTATGCAAAATGTCCCCGGATGATGGAAATTTCACTGTCCCATAAGGTCATACGCAGAAGTGTCAGAAAGCGCCTATGCAGCACTTTTAAAGTGTTTTAATTAGGTTTAACTATTAAAGCAAGAAAAATTGTTTCTCATCATTCAAGTTAAATATTTTCCAACCTTAAATCTGCGCTGCTGTGACATCATATGTCAATGTGTCGACATTAACATAGTGGATGTAGTAAGTCCGAATTTCATTTATCCTTACAATAAGCATACTATATAGAACATACTTTATAAACGGTCTGAAAGTACATACTTACTTGAATGTAGTACAAACTTAGTCCATGTAGTAGATTTCGGACGGAGCCTTTTACTATGTTTAAATCACCCTGTGATATATTATCACATCAGAAACGAGTTATGGAAATAGCAAATGCAAAAAAAGTTTTTACGCGGAACGTTTTTGCATAATAAATTCTGTCGTAGCAAATTTTAAAGCCATGTGACTAATCATCTGTTTGCACTTCATTTTGCTTGCCTTGTTTTATTTACTGTTAGTTACTAAGTTCAAGTTTAAGTTCAAGGCGCTTTATTGTCATTTCAACCATATATAGCAAATGCAGTACACAGTGAAATGAAATAATGTTTCTCCAGGACCCCATGGTGCTACACAAAACACAGAATTACACAAAACAACAAACAACAAAGAGCTACTAAACAGAAGAAACGTAAAGTGCATGTGTGCAACCTGGTGCAAACAGTGCAAAACAGACAGTGCAATTAACAATACAAACATTACAAAGACAGTGCAAAAAAGGCAATTTACCAATACTGTCGTCAGACACTCAAACAATTTAATGGAAAGCATATCATTTGCATTTTTTTTTTTTGCAAGCTTTTTGCAAACAGATTTACTCCCGGCTTATGCCGCTATAGTCACACCTTTTCCTAACAAGCTTCGCAGCAACATCTTTAGACAGCAACCCTACAAGCTTCAAGTCATGTTGTATATGTCATGTTGTTATGTAGTTTTATTTAAAGGAGCTTTGCACTGTTTTTACCTTTTCCCCACTCCTACTCCGTAATGTAAACACGTTTGTGTGCAAGTGTTTCATTGTCTCAGACGCACCACTGTGTACAACACTATGTACCTCATCTACCTTATGTATATAACGTGCATGCCATAGAACATTTTTTCTTTAAGTAGGGAGTTGGAACATCCAGGTGGTCTTAAGAGTTTTCTTAGAAGGCAATGCTTTCCTGTGTGGTTAAGTGAAAAAGATGCTTACAAAGCTTATTAAGGTTCTTGTTACTTGTTAAAACATACAATGATCTTCAGGGTCACCTGTTCATAAGAAATCAAAATCACAAACTACTGCTGGAAGTCTAAAACTATTTCGTGCTCCTTTTTAGTCTAATAAGCTAATAACATTTTTTAATTCCCTCTGCTATGCAAGCGGGTAACAAAAGTGATGGGTTTTTCTATGTAGAGGTCAGACCCACACCTGAACTGACTGGAACATCTGGATCCAATTAGCTTTCTTTCTTAGGGCACTATAGTTGAGCTTCACATGTACTTACATCAGTAGTCTTAGAGTTTTCAGAACATGTGAATGAAAGGTTTTTCCCTTTTTTTTTAGGCATGATTTTTTTCATATGTACCACCGATCCAATGTATGTATTATTTAATGGGCAGTAGTATTGCCACCTCACAGCTCCAGGGTCCCAGGTTTGGTCCTGCGCTCGAGTTACTCTCTTTGTGCCATTTTTCATATTTCTTCCAGGTTCTTTGGTTTCATTGCACTTTTCTAAAAACATACAGATTGCTTGATTGATACATTGCCTTTAGCTGTGTGACTATGTGTGTGTGAGAGTGAATGGGTGTATAGTGAAATGGTATCCTATCTGGGGTGAATTTTCTCACCTTTGCCAAGTGTTACTGTATACTATGCTCTAGAATAGGATAAGAATGAATGTTTAGGTAAATTTCTCATTGGCATCTCTGTAATTTGCATTTTCTAGCATTCGGCAGATGTCCTTATCCAGAGCGACTTACATTTATCTCCTTTATAAAACGGAATAATTGGGGGTTAAGGGCCTTGCTCAGGGGCCCAGAGGTGGCAACGGTGGTGCTGAGAATCAAATGACGATCTTCCAGTTAGCAGACCAACATCTTAACCACTGCGCTACCACTTTCCCTAATTTGGCAGATGCATCTTATCCATAGCAACTTTCATTTATTCAACTTAGCAGTTCAAGCTTAAGGATCTGCCAAGCAGTGGTAACTCGGTAGTTTTGCTCAGCAGTCCAACACCTTAACCATTGAACTACCACTTCCTAAAATCTGTTATTACTGTGAAAACAAAATACAGTATTTAATAAAATACAGATCTGCTAAATCACTGGCAGAATTATGCAACAGTAAGTGCTAGTCGACTCTGTATCAGGAATATTAGGGACAGTTTAGATTTACAAAATATTGCACATGAAAGAATTTACAATATAATGACAGGCAAGTAACCATCACTAATCATTCAGGAAAGAGGGGAGGGAAATCAGGGTGTGTGAGTGTGAAAAGGTCAATATGGTTCGTGAGGACAGTGAATTTAAGGGCGAAAGTTTGATTTTTGTACTGAAGAGGTAAAATATTTGCTTATTTGTTCTCTAATTTGATGTGTGATTTGGTTTGTTATCCAGTTATAAGTTTTGATTAAAGCAATAATAATAACTGGAGAGTGCATTAGTATGTTTATAGTGTGTTTTATTGCATTGTCTTTTTTTACTGATCTATGTCTTTGGAGATATGATTTTTGTCTATATTATAACATACTTTTAATAGCCCCTGTTATTACATATTAATGAAAGTAACAGGCTTTTTATCTTTCATCAAATCCAAGTCAGCTAATTCCTCAAAACACATTAAATGTGACATGAATCTGTTATGTGCAGATCAGTTTTTATCCTCCTAACACTTCTGTAATACCATAACTGCAGCTGATTCTTAAAAAATACTTGGACTGGCATCCTACCAAGTTTGCTAGATGCTAGTTGGAAGACGGCCTTCCATTTTCATTGAATAGTGATGAGGGACACAGCACTAATGAACTGTTGCTGAAATCCTATTCCTATTTCATAATCATGCCGCATCTTTTTTTTTTAAGGTCACAGGAAAGGAGGTGCCGCACAATCCCGAATGGTCGGCTGCACTTAAGGCTTACGTGCATGTGCAGTTTCTTCTTGTGCTGGTCGTGTACAACAACTTATTTGCAACAGAACAAGTAAGTAACAAAGTTCTACATGCGAAAAAATGACCTTGGTTTAACTCGCAAGTTGATAGTTGAAATGTTGCCTTTGGTACATGTAAGACTTTTATGTTCATGCAAATCTTTCATTGTCTTTAAGTGCTTATTGAAAGCTTTTAATTTACTCCGTGCTTAATATCATGATACAGTCCCTGTTATCGAACCACAGCCAAACTCAGGCTTACCATGCAATTACCCCAATTATCTAACCTTTCACTAGAGGGTATGGACACACATCTTTGCCTCTTATCTTACGCCACCTCCCTAACAAAAGAGCAGACACTGCGTTCCCCTGTTGGTCTCATTGGAAGTGTATGTTTCCCAGGCATAGTTTTGGTTAGCCAAACTTCATAGACCCACCCTGCTTCCCTGCTGAAATGAAACAGCCTGTCTTTCCTGTCATTCCTACCTCTGTGCCGTTCCCTTGATGGTGCTACACTGAGAATTCTCTAGATCCCTCTTTTTTTTTCTTTATCCCTCCTGCCACCAACCAATAAAACAGCCGCCGGTGGTCCAACAACAAATACAAACGTTCTCGGAGCCAAGTCAACCATTTCCCATCGCCTGAAAAGCTTTCCTGTTGCATCCATCAGCCTTTCCAGAGAAAATAACGAAGAAATACCCTTGGGCCAAGTAATAAATAATGTCAAATTGTGTATTTATACCTCAGTGTACCATGCCAATTTATTTGCACTGACAAGTGATGCTACAGCACAGCTTAGTGGTACTTCAAAGCTGAAAAAACATTCAAGTTTAGGACTTGGCGACTTACCTCTGAACTGCATCACACATGAACGACCATTAATCTTACTAGTTGTTTGACTTGCTGTTAATTATTTAGTTTGAAAAAAATGGCCACTGCTGAAACGCTAACTGCTTAACTGGGCAGAACCAACATTGTAGATTAGCTTGAACTTTGTTGTACAGAATGAATAGTAGCGGGGACAATAATGGTAGTAACCCAATCTTAGCCTTGGGAGGAATAGAAACACAAACACAGTTTGACAGTTAATGCAGTGACTAAAAAAAACACCCAGATGGTTTAATGTTTTCTGCACGTTGGTTTAATGTTATTATTGAAATCAGATAGTGGGACAAATTAGAAATTAGCATGTTGAAAGGATTTTAAAAACATAATCCAGACCGTAGACTCTGACTCCTAAAGTTAGCACAAAGCTCCCACTGAGACCTGCGCAATGTCACACATTGGTTATATAAGAAACATCACAGTCCTGTCAATGATCTTATGGAAAGTAGGCAACTAATGTGGCTCATGTAGGTAAAGACGCAATCCTTTTTTTCCTCTTTCAAATTACCTCACAGCTATTAGGCACTTCATTAATAATTTTAGTTAATTTAATTACATTTTTTATGTCAATACGTAAGTTCAGTTTGTGCATTTATAACCCAATATTCACCCAGGTTTGATGAACAAATAGTTTGGCAAATACTTACAATGCTACTCAAACCCCAGATTATAAATAATCAAATTTAATTTTTATTATTTTAGGCTTTTTTATTATTATTTTAGGGATTCCAGCTGACTATCAGTTAACTAATGTTAATGTGTGGACAGGCTGTGTTTACATCAGTATTAGCATGCAAGTTAACAGCATACTGGCAAGATATCTTTGGGCAAGTGGTAGCACAGTGTTTAAGGTGATGGACTCCTAATTAGAAGATCAAGGTTTGATTTCCAGCACCACCAAGCTGCCACCTCTGGGCCCCTGAGTAAGGCTCATAACCCCCAATTGCTCAGTTGTATAAAAAGGTATAAATGTAAGTGGCTCTGAATAAGTGTGTCTGTCAAATGCTGTAAAAGTAAATGTAAATGAGATCTCAATAGGTCTCCATTTTAGATTTATTTTTTAAGATGGCGATTTTACAGAGATATTTTAAGATTGTTGAAGTAGAATATTTTTTATTAAATAAACATAATTTTGACTAATAATTTGCTGCCATTTCAATGCTTCAATATGAGCCAAATGCAACAATTGCACAGTAACACCAGAGAGATGTATTTAGTTATATAGTTATATAGCAGCTACAATCCATGTGTTCACTTCTAAATCAGAGTTCAATATTTGAGCACTAATCAAGCAGAGAAATAACAACACTGCATCCATTACTTTCATGGCCACCAAATAGCAGCTTTGTATATATAACATTTTTTATATACCAGAGGGAGGCTTACAGTATGTTCTGTAAGTTAATAGGTCAAACCTGAATAAGCAGCAGTTGTTTGTGTATCTCATGTTTGCTGATCATAATATCTTCCCTAATGGGATTTGTTCTTAACTTATCTTCTTTTTTTCCCTAGATGTTGTCTCAATCAACTGTGCTGCTTATTACTGGATACATATTACTTACACTTACTACTCTTGGGTATATCATGGACCAAAGGTACTAAAAAAGTTTTTTATTATCTGTTTGGTTAATCTGAAGTATTTTCAAACTGTCATAAATGACATCTAGGATACAGCATTATGCTGTACGGTACCTCTCTATAGACACATATTATTCAAGCAGAAATTGCACTGAGTGGTGGCACAGGTGTTGGACCTAACCCTCAATTGCAAAGAGATAAATGTAAGTCGTTCTGGAAAAGGAGCTCTGGCAAATGCAGACAGTGTATATTAATCTATAAAGATATAGACGGCTAACATCTCATATCAGCACACATAAAAAAAAAATACATTAGCAGCAGGCAAAAAAATTATCTTTACAATTAGCGCAAACAGCTAAACAGTGTTGTCTGGCAGAAAATAAGGGTTTGCATCCAGATTTTTTGTTTTTACACTCAATTAAGCAACTGTTTCCTGCAAACTTTCCAGAGAGCAACAAATTGTGTAAAGTTCTGTTATTTTGTTTTACAGCCCTAATGCTGCGTTATGGGAGACGCTACGCTGCGTACTAATGCTGGTACTCCATAGGTTTCATTATATCAGTTCCACGGTGCCTTTACTGGCACTTGCAACAGAGGTAACAATCTCAAACTTTTGTACAAATACTGTAGCTCCAACAACATGAATTAATTTAGCACAACTGTGTATAAATTCTATATTATAAAGATATATAGCGGTTAGTCATACGATGTGTCACACTAGATTGCCCTAATTAGTGTAACTGCAAATGGTGGGAGGTGACTAAATGGTAAGTGTGGGTGTGGGGTGGTGAGTGTGTGGTTCAGCTGTAAAGCAGTATAGATGAAGCATATCAACACACAGCATGCAGCCGCCTATTCCGTCTAAGTGTGTGCATCTGTGGTGTGCTTAATGTGTGTGTGTGTGCGTGTGTGTGTGTGTGAGACACCAGGGCCCACTACTCACCACAATGATGTATAACCCCAGATGCATGGCTCAATTGACCATAAAATTGCCATGTGTTCCTGACTTTCGCGACAGGGCTACGGATTGCGACTGACCCCTCATTACTACTCCAGCACCTCTAACCCACCATCTCTCCCTCGCTTAATTTCTCTTTCTCCATCTCTCTATTTCTTTCCCGAGCCTGTTGAAAGTAGAGGCTACACTTCTGGAATCAATTAGCTTTGTCTGTGGCTAACTGGAGAGAGCTGATGAGATTTACACATGAGAGTAAAATTGTTCCTTTTTTTTGTGTGTGAGCGAGTCCGTACATCTGTAGACGTAGGTGCTAAAACGCCCACGTTTTCCCCCTGAAGATTTGCAAGAAATAAAAGAGTCTAACTTTGAGCTAAACTTCTCACATGCAGCATAAACAAAAAAAAAAAAAAACGTTTGTAAAATCGGGTCCTGTCTGTGTAAAGACAAAAGCAGCATTTTATTAACAAGCTCAAAAAAAAAAGTTCGAAGTCGATCTCAGTGGACAGACCAAACACAGAACTTACATAAAAGAAAGGACAGGATAATAAATATAGACACATGCAAGAGATTTAAAAGATTTACACGATAAAGTACAATGTTATACTAGAACATGTTTTTTAAATGCATGATAAAAAAAAAAATCACACAACGTGGATTCATTTAAGAAACATTTGTTAGACGGCTTGTCCGCTGAAGTGCCAGCAGCAATGTTGAATTTTTCTTTTCCTTAAGTACCAGTGCCTAATCTTCAGTAGACACCCCCACCCTCCCCATCCACTATGTAAGCAAAGCTGTACGCAATGTCCGGGGTCCCTATATATATATATATAATATATATATATATTATATTTAGAATAGTCAATAATTTTGATGAATTCAGTATTTCATATGCTGCTGTTCCAGAATTTACCTGTAGGGGGCCGTGCTTTGCAAACTGCTGTGATTGCTATTATAAAGCAGCCAAATAGGTTTATTTTAAAGCTTTTTTGTATAAAATCTGAAAACAGTCTAAGAAAAAAAAAATAACATGATTTTTAATATTAATTTGACTGTTAAAATAACACCCAACAATAACTGCCATTATATTAGTCAGGGATACCCTAATATAATATTCTTTTATTAAACAAATTAAATAGCCTAATCACAGGATAAACAATTTTTGTCTCCACATGTTCGCATGTTTACATTCCTCTGCTCTCTGTATCGCACACGGCGGTACACACACACAGGTGAGCACACTCTATTGGAAAAGGTACAGTTTAAATGACTGACTGTTGTCATTGAAAGAAACAAATGAAACCCATGATTCATTTAAGTGTTTGTGTAGGTGTCCGTCAGACCAAGCTCCCTAAATTTAAGCCAGAATTATAGTATCAAGCCATCCCCTAGCATGTCTTGTGCCATAGTGGCCTATTTATCTGGGACCAGAGTCTAGCACTAGTATGTGATATTAAGGCTTGCTCTTTTTTTTATTTTTTCAGTCAATCACATCTCAACCAGGCCAAATGCCAAACCCTTCAATCTTTTTTCCAGTGCTGTGAAGACACTCCCTTTTCCTTTTCCAGTGGTCAGAGCAACTAAACCTCCTTTCCTTTTCCTGCCATCACAATGCAGAAAGGATAACTTACCTTTTACTTCCCAGCGGGAGTTATAGACTCATCTGCTCTTTCAGTTTACTTTCTGCTGCAGCCTACATAGGATTACAATAAATAGACAGTAGTATTTATAGAACCTGCAGGTTTAATTGTATTATTGTAATATTATGCATTAGTTAAGACCCATGTGACTGTAACATTGGGTGATATTGGATGTAATAAGTACTGCCCCGAAAACACTCAAGCGATCCGTAATAATAGGAAAGTACCAATTGTTATAATTAATATAAATAATTCCATAATTAGACATTTATTATTTTACTGTTAATATTTAATTAGCGGTTCGTCCATATCTTAAGCATATTTAAGGAATAAAAAAAGTACAAATTGCATAATAATTCAATTGTGACCCTTAGTAGATACATAAATGAATTACAGAAATCTTTTAGTCAAATTATTATTTTAGACAACAGTTTAACAAATAAGGTTTCTCTGCATAGTTACAGGGAGGAAAAGATGATTTTCCTGTATGTTTGCTAACACATAGAAAAATAAATGATGAGTCTTAAGCAGGGTAACATGTGCTTTCTTAAGCAGGATTACAGTCTGTCTTGTCATAGTGTGTTACCAATTGTTTTCTTGGTGACTATGGTCCCAGCTGCCCTTAAGATTCTCCTGTATAGTTCTGGGCTGATTCCTCAGCATTCTAATGATCATGAACTCCTTGAGGTGAGATCTTGAGTGGAGCCTCAGACTAAGGGAGGTTGACAGTTATTTTGTGCTTCTTCCATTTGTGAATAATCACACCAACTGTTATCACCTTCTCATCAAGCTGCTTTGTGATGGTCTCGTAGCCCAATCCAGCCTGGTGTACGTCCATAATCTTGTCTTTGACATCCCTGAACAGCTCTTTTGGTCTTGTTTGGAATCTGATTGATTGATTGCTTTTGTGGACAGGTGTCTTTTATACAGGTAATGAGCTGAAATTAGGAGCACTCCCTTTAAGAGTATCCCTTTAAGAGTATCCCTTTAAGAGAGTCCCTTTAAGAGTATCCCTTTAAGAGTACTCCTGTAAAAGTATCCCTTCAAGAGTATTCCTTTAAGAGTATCCCTTTAAGAGAGTCCCTTTAAGAGAGTTCTCCTCAATCTCATCTCTTTATCTGTATAAAGGACACCTGGGAGCTGGAAATCTTGCTGACTGATAGAGGATTAAATGCTATTTTCACTCATTAGAATGCAAATCAGTTTATACCTCTTTTAAAATGTGTTTTTGGGGATGTTTTTGTTGTCATTCTGTCTCTCACTGTTAAAATAAAGCTGCCATTAAAATCATAGAATGATCAATTCTTTGTCAGTGGGCAAACGTACAAAATCAACAGGGGATCATTTTTTCCCCCTCACTGTATACTGAAGGCAAAAAAAAACTTAACCTATAATCTTATCCAGGTTACGTTCAGAACACAAGTTGCCATGGTAATTGATATGGATTTGATCTAATCCTTCTATCGAGAATGGACGAGTTTGAATTAGTGTGGATGTCAGCTTTTATGATCTGGCTTTCTGAAACGTACCCCAGTTGTGTTTGAAGTTAGCTAAATGTACAAAACGGTACCGTTGAATGGGTCTGTAGGACTGGGGTTAAAAAAGCCTGCTATAATTTAAAAACGATTTAAGAATGTTAGTAAGCGTGAAATAAAAGCACTTCTTTGAGTGTGCTGTTATATATCAGGACCAGTACAGTAGAAGTCTTTCTCATGATATATTGTGGCTTTTAAACTGCAGGCTGGTATTCATTATTGAAAGAGCTCCTCATTAAAGCAGCAGGATTTTGCCCATAAACTCAGGTGCCCAGGTCATTCTCTCAGCTCACAATCACACACTTTCCCTACACTTACATTTACACCCACACACGCACTTTCAGACTTGTTTACACGTATATACTGCAATAATGCCGAGGCAGATAGATACGTCTATTTTGTGGATAAGTGATGTCACACTTCACTTCGCAATATAGCGTGTTCCAGATGTTGCATACTCAGCTGTAATTAAAGAAGCTTCCCCAGACTGTGAGTGATGAAGTCATAGCAATTTAAGAGGAGGGCTAATAAAAATACACCTGCCTCTGAAAGAAGTCCTAACTTTTTAGTGCACTTTATACACTTGGTGCACTCACGCAGTACTTAGTTAATCAGATCTACAGTAATGCAGTTAAGTATACATGCAGCTGTTCTGCTCTAATTGATTGATTGAGACTAATAAATACAAATAAATGTAAAATTATTATTTTTTTATTAAATATTTAGTCAAAAAAAAAAAGAATCATGCAGAGTCGGAAATTGTTCAGTAGATTTTTGTAGGTTGTCTTCCTGGAAAGTTTTTTTTAAAACAAATTTATCATAATATTTATGCACCTTATTTCTCAAGGGAGGTTATTTTTTTTTTAAGAAAAAAAGGTTATGAAAATATTATCAAGGTCACTGCGTGCAAAAGCAGTACCCTGCACATGTGGCTTTATCTTTGTCCAGCACCTGACACATTTGGTGCAAAAGTGAAATTAACAGGTTTTTAAATGTTCCAATGTTTTCAGAAGAAAACGTTCTGATCTTTTTTTTGCCATACTAATATAACAATCTGTGGAGAAAATGTGTAATTAAATAATTTAGCTGTCAAGTAAGTAGAGCAGCAGCAAAAAGTTTTCTATTGGAAAAGATATTTCACCAACCCAACAAAAAAATCAGAGATAAATTATATAAACATTCAAAATATAAAAGTAGAACATAATTTTTTGTGGTTTTTTTTTTAATCTATAAAAAGTAGTACAAATAAACAGGAGGGTATTAACTGCTTAATTGTTAAATCTAATTAAATCTGACTTAAGTAAATGTGTGCGATCGTCTTTATTAGCGCTCTTATAGAGCCACAGTGACAAACCAAAGCTTGATAAAGGCTTGATATAGGACCAACCTGCACTTCACTACTTTTATACTTGTATATGAAAAGAATTATACAGCTATTATTTTTCTTTTTGGCAAAGATCGAAATACATTAAAATGTTTCTAAACAGCATAAATATCTCACGGTTTATATCTTGTGGTGAGATTTAGCTGGTTCCAACAAAAATATTTTTTTTATTAATAAAAAAGCTCAAACATGCCATTTAGATATAAGATAATATGCATGTGTGTGTGTGTGTGTGTGTGTGCCCATATGTGCATGTGTGTATAAGAGTAAGACAATGCTTTTGGGAGATTAGTCCACAGGTTTAGCTTGCTAGGCTGACCGCTGTAGGTCTCTTACAAGACCCACAGGAGCCATCCATCTTTGTCCTTCTCTCAGGAATTCCACTGAAGTGGTTTACATAGCATCTAGAGAGCAGTGTATGCTGTGGCCACCGCCCCCTTCATTAGTGCATCAAAGTGCTGCGGGGCTCATTTGGCTCAGCGCGGCTCATTCGGCCCCCGATTTATTCTCTGCAGACACTGCTTCAGAGAGTTGCTGTTCATGTGGGGCAATTTCAGACCTTGATTCTTATAATATAAAACTTAGAGTTTAAAATAGTTACCACTTTCATCGTAACAACAGGTCTGGGATATTATAATTCGCATATGCTGTGAAGCTCCTGGGCTTTCAGTTCTTATCAGGTAGACTGTGTATGAGTGTCATTTCAACACAAACAGGATGTATTGCATGTTGCTGTGCTAGTCTTACGCTGTGTTCGGACCGAATGGAAATGTGATTATACTTGTGTGGAGATTACATATTGTATTACATACAAAGTCAATGCAAAGATGAGACAATTATGCTGCTTTTACCCTAAACGCAAGGCCAGTATGCATGTTAAACAAATTACAGGGTGCCTATAGATGGTTCCAATAATCCCTTCCATTGTATAACACAACGGACTTGTCAATAAGCTCTTTGTTGATTGGCTTGTGCGACAAGGCGTCATGCCAAGTTTCTGCTCAAGTTAAATTGCTTTTTGAGGCTTGTGTTTTATTATAATTTGTAGTACACTAATTTCGTTTTTTTTAAGATTTGCTTGTCATTTTGTGTAAAAAAATAATTTAAAAACCTTTTTACATGGTGTCTGTGTTAAAAATATATAATTATATAAATGTATATATTTTTATATAAATGTATTAGATCGAGGCAGGATTTTGTCTGTGTATATATAAAAATTATTCTATAAATATGAATATTTAGTGTATACACTATATGATATACATGATATATGATTTCCGAGCGACTGAGGCAAATATCGCTTGTTCACAGCAAACAAGTTGTGCATTTGGCATCATTTGCGTTCACCTTTACTTAAATCTAATCTCTAATCATCTAATATTTTTGCACGAATAATTTCTGTAAATTTGCGTTTGGTGTAATTAGATTATCATTTTTATTCATTCGTTTTCACAAGTTTCAAGTCCTATAAAGGAACTCCAAAGCAGCAGTCTAGTATTTTTCCTGTCCAAGCTGTCCAATCTCTTTATAGCTGATCCACTGCCTATCTATTTTTGTAGAATGATTTCTTGAAATCTTCATCCAAAGTTCCAAATCTGTATAGTTCGTCTGTTGGTCTGGAAATGGGAATACATTTTTAGAGCCTACATTCTGGCTAGCTGTGGTGCAGGGATACCACAGAAACTTCAGAAAAGTGTAATTAAGCAGAATTAGTGTTTTGTGTTACTCTGTTTTTCTCTATATAAAAACAGTCTCTACTCCATAGCAGGGAGTTTCGGATTTCTACATCACTGTTTAAAAATACAAAGGAGCAAAGTAAGCAGAGTTTCCATCATTTTCAGATGTGGGTATATGTTGGAATTGTTGTCCGTTGTAATCACACACACACACACCACACACACACACACACATACACACACACATACACACACACACACAAACACACACTACAGCAATGGTGATTAGGGATTAGATTGTATTAAAGTTATTTAATCCAACAAAAAAATCCACATAAATGCATGTGTGTTTGTGTGTGTGTGTGTGTGTGTGTGTGTGTGTGTGTGTGTGTGTGTATAAAAACGATGTGTATATTGGACAGTACAGGATGGAAACTTTCAATTCGGTGCTATAGATCACTGAGCTGACAGCAGTGCTTCAGACTTGTTTTTCTTTCACTCAGCAGCTTCTCAAGAGACTCTGGACTGAACACAAGTTCACCATCTACTCTACAAATCTTCCTTGTATTATGTTTAATATGTGTGTGTGTGTGTGTGTGTGTGTGTGTGCGTGTGTGTCAGATGTGCAGGAACTGTTGAGAACAAGAGAAATAACTATATAAATATGAATATTTGGTGTATATACTATATGAAAAAGATAAAAGGTGTATGGAGTATGATTCCCGAGGTGCAGGAGCAGTATTGTAGACACAGAGGTGTGTTACAGAGTATATAACGAGGTATATAATACTAAGAGTGATGTATAAATGCTTGAAAGTGCAAAAAGAATCATGGGAGGTGCTTAGGGTGTGCCATAATGTGGTATCCCAACTTAAAAGGTTGGGGTCAAAATGCAGGGTCAGTTATGATACAGCGCCCCTGGAGCGGGAAAGGTTAAGGGTCTTGCTCAAGAACCCAACAGTGGCTGCCTGGCAGTGGTAGGGCTTGAACCCTGGTTATCCTGGTCTTCCAATCAACAACTCAGCGCCCTTACCCCTGTGAGCCATCATTGTGTATAATGGCAGGTTATTGTACAGTACAGCGTTTAATTTTCAGTGGGTAATAAAATAAAATCTAGCGTTTAAAGCAGAGATTTAGAATTTATAATTTTTCTGTTTTTGTTCTTTACACCTTAAAATATTATACTTACCCAGAATTAATTGTTTAATCAGGATTTTATCTGCTCTCAAACGGCGGTACCTTTTTTTTAACCCGTAAAGTGGTCCAGAATCACAGGGACATTCCGGGCTCTGCGTCTGTGTCTCTTTCGGTTGGGGGGAAACAGCTGGGGCGCTCAGGGGAAACTCTCATTCTTTCCCATCAGAGGAGTGGAGTTGTGATGGACAGGATTCGCTTTTGGCCCGAGTTAAGAACACGGATGCAGTTTATGGTCTAGAACACAGAGGAGGAGCAGTGCTTCCACCCGGGACACTTTTTGGCAGAACCTTCTGGCTTTCATTCCTTAGCGACCACTACTATTAACCTCCTGACACATAGCAGTTGCATCATGGGAGATTTTTTGGCCTCGATGTTAACCTTTTGTTGTTATTTTATTTTATTTCCCTTAATAGCCGTTTACATGTTGTTTGTTACTAAAACACATTTTTTTTTATTTAATAGATCTGTGAATTTTATACTTACAATGATCTTCATGATCATGTAAATAAATATATTGGCAAGATTTTTACATAAACATTTTCCCTGCAGGTTTTTACTGCTTTTTCTGCAATCTACTGGGCGCTGCAGTGCTTCAGCAAGTTGGTTGTCAAGGAGAAGCATTACTAAATAAACTGTAAGCTAAAGGAAACAAAGACAAAACAAAGTATTTTGTAGATCCTGATTTAGCTATTGCCTTAAATTAGAAGATCGGCTACCTTCTGTAACAAATTAACTCATGATTAACTAACTTTTTCTTTGTAATAGTAATACTAATATTACTGCGACTTCTACTACTACTACTTATAAAAATAATAATAATAATAATAATAATAATTTGAATTATAACAATCGTCATCTGTTTATTTCTGCATTTACTGACCTCCGAACTGATGACATCATTTTATATTCTTAACTGTTTTTATTCATTTTAAAATCTTTGTTTTTTCCTTTTAATTTCTTTGTTTTTACATTTGTAATTATTTTGTTTATGATATTATTACTTAAAAATTACCACTGTGTATGAAATGTGCTGTATTAACAAACTTACCATGCCTAATAATGATGAGCGTTTTGAATGCAACATCAACAGTCGACTTTTTAAGTAGGAATAAAATACACTTTTATATGCAAAATACACAATTTTACCCCCATGGGTTTTTGGGATGATTATTACTGATGTTGTACACATATGCCAAGTAATTTTAGCTACATTTGTTGTTGTTTTTCTCAACAATACATGTTTTAACCTAGTTTTAATTGTTTCCTTAAACTCACTGATTATATTGAGCTGTATATCATCTCACCAAAACCGCAGCACTTTCATTGCAAGATCACTTTTCATTTTATTAAGGTTAGTCTGGAATAAATCCTAACACACTGAGTTATACAGTCAGCGCGGTACTTGACAACAAAAAAAAAATTATAAACAGGGCTGCAATCATGCACAAGACCGGCTTTCATCATCGACGAATTAATACGAAACTCTCTTCTGTCTTTTATTAATGTGTCTATTTCCGATCGAGCTAATCATTATCAAAATAAATCGTTGCATCAGCTGATATTCGAGACTAACTGAAAACAGTCAGTGGAAGCCTATTCAGAATACACACCAACTATTACAACATCGTCCAGTCAACTTTAATAAATGATCAAAATATTTTGAACATGTTTCTCTTTTCACCAAGTCAATCACTTTGATTACATCCTGTGATTCTTTGTAATATGATACGTCTGTCATGATAGTTTGGATAAAAAAAACGTCATCGTAAGATTAGATGTTGAAAACTCCCGGGAGAAAATTTTAGCCAAAGTAAGACTCACTCTACTCATTTGGCACGCATTTTTATATAAAGTGGCTTATTTGAGAGGAAGGATACAGTCCAAGTGTTTCCACTGAACTACTGCAAGAAGACTCTTCCACCAAATTAAGAACAAATGCAAAACTCAGAGAGGTTATGTACCATACTTTAAACAATATATCTATAAACATAAACACAGATACATTTAAATCATTTGAGATTCTTGAGCCCATTTCATCTTGTGTCAACTAACATTCTTAAGGTGAAGCTAAAATTTTTATGGTCAACATTATGAACCAACACGGAAGAGGAAAAACCAACAAAGCCATAGCAAAGATGTTTAACATACCTGTAGGTACACCAGGTTGGTGGAAAGTTCATGGATTTTATTTTCTATATCTGCTTATTCCCTAATCTGATGGAGCCCATCCCAGCTGTCTCTGAAGAGGCATACACCCTGGACAGGTCACCATTCCATTACAGGGCCACACACACACTCACATTCACTCCTATGGGCAATTTGAAATCACCAATTAACCTGACATACTTGTTTTTGAACTATGGGAGGAAACTGGAGTAGCCGGAGTAAACCCACACAAGCACGGGGAGAACATGCAAACTCCACACAGAAAGGCCCCTGCACGGGAATCAAACCCAGACCTTCTTGCTGTGAGGCAGCAGTTAACCTCTAAGCCAATGTGCTGCCCCAGAAATAATTACTTAATTTAAATGAATTATATATTAATAATAAAAAAGGTACAGGAAAAAAGGACAGCAGTCATAAATCTGTAGGCAGCTTGAAACCGCAAAGTAAACTAAGCTTTGGTCTTCCTTCCTTCACTGCAGTTACAGTAGGTATAATGTGTACAGTGCAGTGATAATTCAATGGTTAAGGTGTTGAACTGCTGACCGGGAGTTCATGAGTTAAAATTCTAAAACCTTCTTTTAAATGATCTTGCATTAACAAAACAATACAAATGACTACGGATGGAAAAACAGCCTTATTTATCCATACATTCTCAATACTTTAACCATTCTTATCTACTCACTCAGTTGCTTGTGCAGTCTCTTGTCATTTCTAAAGTAGACTAAACTGTACTTAAACTCGCTCCTGGCAGGTCTACCTCTCTTTGACTGCAATTCGTCCTCTGCAGATGATTCAGAATGCAGCTACCATGCTGTTTTCAACCTAAGTTTTCACACACCACCCCGCTGCTGCACTCCCTCCACTGGCTGCAGGCATCAGATTCAAAACACTGATGCTTGCCTACAAAGCCAAAAATGGAGCAGCACTCCACAACCTCCAAGCACTTATCACTGCTCCTAAAGCACCACGCTCCCTCAGATCCACTCGACTAGTACCGCTCGACTGCTCCCACCACCAGCTCTGGCACCATGAACTTCCCATCAATGTCAGAACAGCAGAGAGCATTGAAGACTAACCTCTTTCTTAATTACCTAGCAATTGACATTTAGTAAAAGGAAAAAAAAGTATTTATGCTGCTCTTTTATCAGTTTTGTGGATTGTTACACTTTGAATTGCGATCTAATGTACCAGTACTGATGTGACTCAAAGCACCTCTGGACAAGAGTGTCTGCTAAATGCTATAAATGTAAATGTAATACTTTAATAATTGTCTTTTATTAAGTTTATGAGTAGATACTGTATCTCACTTGCTGATCAGGCCCGTAGCATTTTTTTGTGGGGGAGGGGGTTGTCTCAAAAGGTGATTACATGCATTTACATGGTTAGAGGGTTGGACTGCTCAGTGAAAGATCAGGGTTTGATTCCCGCCACAAACAAGTTACCACTGTTGGGCCCCTGAGCAAGGCCCTTAACCCACAATTGCTCAGTTGTATAAAAGAGATCAATGTAATTCACTCTGCATAAGTGCAACCGCCAAATGCTGTAAATGTAAATGTAATCATCACATGCATGAACATTTGCCCTCCCCCAATTTTTACAGTTTGACGTCATTTATACTGAAAATTACTCAACAGAAGGTAATTCCTGGAATGAGCATTAACAGCTTTAATGGCGTGTGTCTGTACAGCCACTGGATGTTTTTATCTGGTGTTACTTTTATTTCTCTGCTCCTGTTTGACTCATGACAGAAATGTATGCCGCAGACCGAGTAAGCAGTTGTTCAAGCTGTGTAATTGTTATCAGTGTAGCAGGTACAAAATGTAGCTCAGACTGCGCTTTTTAGTTTAATTAGCCTCCTGACGCGGTTTTCAGCTCCCACTCGGTTACTTTTATAGGTGAAAATTATCCCTGCTTTCACCTCCATCTGTCTGTATATGACTCAAATCCACTAACCTTTAAACTGAGACAAAACTGTCTTAAACCCTTCCGTTCTGCTCCCCAGACATTCTGTTTGTCTAGAGCAACATTTATTTTAAAAAGCTTCATATTTTTATATGATATAAGTGATAGAAATAAAGTTTTAGACCGTTTATAAATGAGAGCAGGAGATACTGCAGATAACAGGCATGTACGCAGACACTGGGAGGACATTTATTAAAAAGAATTATAACAATCAAATTATAATTATTAGATTATAAGATAAGATAAGATAAGATAAGATAAGATAAGATAAGATAAGATAAGATAAGATAAGATAAGATATTCACCACATTGGGGAAGTTTTTTGTTACAGCAAAATAGAAAAAGATATTGCAAAAAAATGGAACATTTAAAAAATATTATTTTTGCACAGTATTTATTTCAACAAATTGCACCAGGATAATATTGCACAGTTTAAGAATAGTGTTATATAATATACTAGACTATATGTTGTATATGAAATACACATATAACTGTCAGAAATATAAAATAAATTACGGAAAACTAAATAAAAGAAATAAAAAGTAAAAAAAAAAAAATCTTTTATGGCAACATTTTAGTTTCAGTGTTGTTCCACCTCTCATTGTTTTATTCTTGTTTTTTACGGGCACATTTTCTGTGTTCAGTTTTTATTTATACCCTGTTGTATTCATTCTTTCTACGACAAATATTTTGCCATTGTTTTAATTTTTATTTGGATCCTCACACACTAACTGTACACACATTTGCATACTGGCTTTAACTGCACATTAGATAAAAATGCTGCAATTTTTTCTAAACCAGCATTAAGAAAATTTAATTAAAGTGTTAAGCAAGGCCCTTAACCCCCAATTGCTCAGTTGTATAAATTAAATAAATGCAAGTCGCTCTAAATAAGGGCGTCTGCCAAAATGATAGAAATGTAGAAATGCACATTTACAGCATTTAAAAGATGCCTTTACAATTATTTTAAACACTTATACAACTGAGCAGTTAAGGGCTGGAGGCCCAGAGCTTGAGTGTCCTGGGACATGAACTCATCCCCTTCTATTTATCAGTCCAACACCAAAGCCCTAACCACTGAGCTGCCACTTCCCCAAATTATTTTTTTATTTATTACAAATATTTGTGGGTGTTTTTGCAACTACGGACATGTTGCCTCTCCGAAAAAAAATAAAAAATCAACCCTTTGTGATTTTGAATTTAAGTCTGTAATTCATATAAAAAGCTCCAAAAAATTGCAAGGAGATTTATTAAGATTTTAATTTATAAGAAATGAATTAAAAAGTCATTATATTTGCTTCAATTGTCTGGAAGATGTCAGCTTTGTGCTAGACTTGTTTGTTTTTCTGATAAAATGTCATAACAGAAGTTTTTTTTTTTTGATAAGGACTCTAAAGTGTGGGACAGGCATCAGTGAATAATACAATATAATGTGTATATTAAACTGTTCCAATAATAAAATAATGTCAAATTTTCATTTAATTAAGTTTAATTTGACAGATTTCAACATTGTGACCATTGTGAGTTTTAGAACATAAACAAAAATGATGTTTGGACCTATAAATGCTTTGTATTTTCTTTTAAATCCATTAACCATTAATTATATTTATTTATATGAATTATTTAAAGCATCATATAACAAATTTTAAAATAAATGTAAAAAAAATGGCCTGTAGTTGCAGAAATACCCTTGTGCTGCTACATTTCAGTATTCTGTAAAAGATTATTACTATTAATCTTGCACACACTGGGGCAGTAGTGCTCCATTTTAATTGTTTACCCTGCAATATCTGTGTCTCCTCTAGATGGCAGTCGTGCTTTACTAATTCAGTTTTATACAAAGTGAATGTAGACGCGCATGTCGTAAAGCTGAATGTTATATATATATATATATATATATTTATATATATATAATATTGTGTGTGTGTGTGTATATATATATATATATATATATATATATATATATATATATATATATATATATATATATATTTTTATATATATTTATAATTTTTTTCTTTAATTGCCTAAATTAAATTGAATTTCATGTACATTTCAGGTTTTCTACTATGTTTTGTTTAATCTTTGTGTAGACAAACTGCTTATATGTGGACTTTTCATATAGAAAAGGTAATATTACTCATTATATAAAAATAATAAAAGGAAAAAATATATATTTTATTTGTCTATAAACCAAAAAGAAGTTGTATAGGAAACCTGTGTACTGTGTCATTTTTTATATAGTAAAAGTAGCTTGTAGTTTTAATTGTTGTTTCTGCTGCTCCTGTTTGTCCGTCAGTTTGTAAATGGCTTAACACATAATAGCATAATCAGTAATTAATCAGCTTATTATAGGTGCATTATTTAATTCATTTATTAATTCATTATGATTTACTTACTGTAAAAGTCAGATAAGAAGTCAGTGAACTTACAGTGATGATATTCTAATTATATGCTTGGGATTAATAATTTTTAAAATAATTTTTATATTTTTAGGTTTAGGTTTTAAGTCAAATAAAATAATTTATGTATATTTATATTTTATTAAATTACTGCCTATTTTGTCTGACTTAAGAGCTCTTAGAATTATCACATTGCTATGTAAATGTGTCTTTACACGTTTTTTTCCACATGTACAGGAGTGCATAATTTTCTTTACCATAAAATCCTATAATATTTATAATTTTATGTTTACATGAATATAAATGCAGTTTCCGAGCAGCTTTACATGTTTTTCACACGTTCCAATTACATCAATTATAACCTAAGAAAAAATAGAAACTGATGATTTTTATAGGACTGACATAATAAATTGCCTTAGAATCATTGTTAGTATTTACAGTAGATTAACCGCTTTTTCTCAAGAGTAGCCATGTAGCTCACACACCATATCCCTATCCATCAAACCAGACCCAGTGCAGTGTTTCAAACTCGACTCGCTTATATCAGCATTACAGCATAGCAGTCTAAGAGCTCCTTTACACCGAATTGCATTACAAACTAATTCTCGGTGTACGCATTGTTAATTACCAGATTAGCTTAGTTTAGAAAGGTGCTTAAAGACCAAATCATACGACTTAATCAGCTTGCTTTCTTGCTCTTTTTCTTTCAGTTGTCTCATCAGTGTTGCTCGTTCGCTCTTCTTTAGATCTTGCAGAATTTAAGTCGAAGAAACTCTACAAGGAAGTGTGATAAATGCTTCAGATGTCTCGCAGGACTTTACCGTGTCTGCTGTCAGATGATTGGAGGGGTGTCGGTGTTTCAGTTTTTACACATGCTTTATGAAAAGAGGTGCTTTAAAGTAAAGCATTAAAAGCTTATTAATCATAATCAGCTGAGAAATTTCAATCATTATTACCGTGATTTGCTTTATACAGTAGGATCATTTTAATGTACATAGAAAGCTTAACTGCATTGTGTTTTTTTCATGTTGAATTCAGAACTTAAATTTGTAGAACTGGGCTTTGAAAACTAATGACTTATTATATGTTATAAATCTGGACCTACCTTATTCGGGTGGGCTGTGCAGGAGCTACTTGAAGATGTTTTTGTGGCTCCATTTTGGTTTATGTAACTAGTGACATGTGCTATGGAATTTGACACAGAATCTTTGTTCTTTGTTTTTATTTCAACATGGTAAGCATTTTTATATTTACTACCACACAACTAGCAAACTGTTTAGCTGGTCTTTAGTCATCCGTTTACTCCTTAAAGCAGTTTCCTCTTTGGGATTAATGAAGTTTTTTGACTCTTGAATTACTCCTTCATTAAAGGTTAGTAGAGCACAGATCCGGTTTGTTAACTGAGGCTATTTAGTTAGCATCTCTTTTTTACAGTATGTTACCTAACAGTACTTTTAAAGTATTTATTAAAAGATAATTAAAGGTACAAAGGTACAGTGATACTTAAAATATGTTACATTTGTATAGAAATGTGAGTAAAACCCTAAATCATTGTGGGAACCTCAAAAGCAACAAGTTCTCATTTATTACAAAGAGTGTAAACTGGTTTGTGTTGTGTTTTAATATTACATTCACTATTTCTATAATACAATGACTTGACTGGCTAATTTAATCTATATGTAAATGAAGAATATTATATTGCTTGAGAATATTATATAGATCAAGATTATAAATCAAGAATACTGTCTATTAATGTAGGGACAAAGTTTTATAACTGAATTAATGTTTAACTATTTACTAATGCAATAGTCAGCACGGTGGTTTAGTAGTTAGCACTGTTGCCTCACAGCGTGCCTCACAGGTTCGATTCCCCTGCAGGGGCCTTTCTGTGTGGAGTTTGTATGTTGCTTGCGTTAGTTTACTCCGGGTACTTCGGTTTCCTCCCACAGTCTAAAAACATGTTTGTTAGGTCGATTGGTGATTCTAAATTGTCCATAGGAGTGAGTGTGAGTGTGCATGTGTGTGGCCCAGTGATGGACTGGCGACCTGTCCAGGGTGTAGCCCTCCTGCTTTTCGCCCTTTCAGAGACGGCTGGGATAAACTCCAGCAGATCCCTGTGAAATAAGCAGGTATAGAAGATGAATGAATGAAAGAATGAATGAATGAATAAATTAAAAAAAAAATATTTTAAAAATACTTAATTGCATAATGTAAGAACTTCAACCTCAGAATGCTGTGCACCAGCGGAGAAGCACACACTCGATTTACCCTAGTGAGCAAATTGTATATGACACATTTTTCCCATGGGGATCCCTGGACGGCTTTACCAGTTTAGGAAATATCCTGATATTTGTTGTCTTTGACCTCTATCAGATCAGCGGTGCTGTAGCATGGCTGCGGCTGGGCTCTGACCCCAGCTTTTAAAGTATTCCATTGTGCTCTAATGTAATGGGTGCCAATAATAAAGGCTTTAAAAATACAGTGTGTCAATATTTGCCCAGGTTTATTGTGATGATCGAAAGAAATGTACAAATTCTAGACCTCTGATGTGTACAGATTTAATCAGTTGTACGACAGTTCAATTTGTTTAATATGATCATTTATAGCATTGCTAAAAGACAGTTAAGTCTAAGACAGTGACAATGAAGCACATACATGACAGTTTGTATGATCTGGATTTTGCTACTGATGCTGCAGTTAGTGAATATCTGTATGAAGTGTTGGGGGGAAAAAAAAGATAAATCATGTCTTGGGTCATCCATCTCACCTGGCGGTGGCTAACCAGTGTAATAATCAGGATTATTATTTATAATTAGAGGAAGTAATAGATCACTCCTGGCTGGATGGGAGGGCTCATTAATTCACCTGGGCCTGCTGGGATCGTTTCGACAACTCTTACTTTAAATGCTTTATCTGTGCCACTGGAAAGTGTCTTTTACTCCGAATGATGTTTGGACACAGAGGAAATAAGTTAAAAAAAATGCTTATTATGACACATACTAGCGGTATTGCAAAGTCTTTACTTCACTCGAAAAAACCAGTGGGTTGAATTTTCTTTGGAAAAAAAATAATAAAAAATATGTGAATTTTAGACAATTTTTAACAGCTACTTTTTATTATTTCCTATACAATGGATTCTGAAAGCTTCAGGAATTTTGTAAAGTATAAATTGGATTATTTTTTATTGGTCATTTGTATTAAAAAATAAGAAAAAATATCCACAACCACAACCTATTCGTTTTCTTTAACTCAGATCAGATTTGACTGACCCATGAATGTGAACATTTCCTAATGCGGTGGCTTTCTTTTGTTTTCCCGAAGCTTCATTATCCGGAGTGTCAGTATGGTGGCTCTGTTGAACTGGCTGCCTTCTGACTCACACACACAGAGCTAATTAGATTTATTACTGATCATATTAACGCAGGTCCTGATTACTCAACTTCTCATTGCTTGACATTATGAGCTTCAATTATGACCTGACTCTATAATTGTTCTATTAGATTTTTAGAAATGCTTACATCTTAAAATAAAATCTAGCTACTGTACATTAAATAAATAAATCATGATTGATTGTTTATTGACATGATTCTGCTTCAGACCATCATAAACCTGCACACATAGAATTTTATTTTATAGAACTAAAGCCATATAACGAATATATATTTGTAAATATTTAATTTATAGTTGAACAATAAATGAATATTGATACTAAATTGATACTGAATTTGTAAAAATGGTATATATAGTTCAGTATGTAGACTTTGTATTGTGTGATGTGTATTTTATCTTTAAACATTAATATAGGGCAAACTATTTTATGTTTTATAGCCCATATGTACCGAAATCTTTCTGTCTGTCTGTCTGTCTGTCTCTCTTTCTTTCTTTCTTTCTTTCTTTCTTTCTTTCTTTACTGATAAACAATGTCCATAAATGTTAACTCTGCTGAGATAAAGTTAAGTTCAGTGTTTACTTTAAATTCTTTCTTTCTTACTTTCATTCTTTCTTTCTTTTTTTTTTTTCTTCCACTGATAAACAATGTCTATAAATGTTAACTTTGCTGGGTTAAAGTTAAGCCTATTGTTTACATTGAATTCTTTCTTTCTTTCTTTCCTTCTTTCTTTTTTTCTTCCTTTCTTTCTTTTTTTCTTTCTTTCTTTCTTTTTTTTTTTTCTTTTTTCTTTTCTTGTTTTCTTCTCTTTCTTTCTCTTTCTTTTCCTTCATCTTTTTTCTTTCTATTCTTTCTTCCCTTCTTTCTTTCTTTCTTTCTTTATTCTTTTTTTTCTTTCTTTCTTTCTTCCTTTCTTTCTTCCTTTCTTTCTTCCTTTCTGCCACTGATAAACAATGCCTATAAATGTTAACTTTGCTGAGTTTAAGTTCAGCCCAGTGTTTTTATTAGATTGTGTTTTCTGATGTTGAACAGTATTAATACTGTAAAACTCATGCAGGGGAGCTCCTGTTTTCAGTGATCATGTGTTATCTTTATTAGACGCTAAGATCCGACATCTGATGCCTGAAAAAACAAAGTGATGCAAGGATGTTTACAGTGCGGGCAGGTGGCTTGTAATACAAGTTGCATGTTAGTGAAAGCACAAGACTGCCCTCTGCATACCAACAATAATGTCATGTACACACACACACACACACACACACACACATATACAGCCATGTCTCTCTGCAAGTGAAGACTGAATTTGTTATTAGTATGCACGGGACAGGGTACGTTTAAGTGTACTGCTGTGTTAAGTGTAAGAATATTTCATGCTAATCTGTTGTGAGTATGCAATTCGGACGACCAAGTAGAAAAGGAAAACAAAGGGTCATTGAGATGACAGAATGACACGGAATGATAACTGACCCAGTATGACTTCTCTCTAAACCTTATGTTTAAGTTATTCTCACATAGCCACGCTGCTTGCTCATGCTAACTCTGGTTGGAAGTGATAGAATAAGCTAAAATATTTTTTACCTCTATGTTATAAATAAGCACTTAGTTTTAGACAGGACTACACAAAAAATGTATTGTGTATTTGACCTTGTAAGCCATTTTCACTGTGAACTATTGATTTTTCTTGTTTTACGGTTTGTAAAGCTTTTACTAGCCAAAAAACGGCTGTCTATTGATGTGCATCACAAAGACTTTTTGCACTCAGATTAACCCTGTGCTTCCACGCGACCTTGCCTTGGCTTAACCTTGTTAATATTTGGTGAAGTATCTAGTACGTAATACACCGTGCGGTAACAGGGTGACTGGATGTTCTGAATTCCAACCACAGAGCCACAGATCCCTAAACTGCCCCTGTCAATTACAGACCTTCATAACACAATTACACCAAATTAAGTGTTTCTTTCTTCATATTTAAACAACCCCAAAGTAGCCTTCTATGGTTACATGTCCTAACAGCAACATAATTGAGAGGCTTATTTGGTGCATAATTCCGCCATGTAAGGCCTCCTTATTCAGTTAGTGCTGTTATTGTTGTGAAGGAACGGAAGACTGTGGACAGAGCAACATCTCAGCTGATGTCATTAGCATCCGAGCAGGCTTGGCTTTTTAAGTGACGGGTGGAATGGCAAACGTTCAGGCCATTAAATTTATTTGTTCACAAATCTTTAAGACATTTATAAAATCGTATGACTGTAAAAAAAATGTTTAGTCAAAGAATGACATCCAGAACTATTTTATCATTTCTCAAGTTAAAATGGACCAAATAAAAGCATGTAGAACTCTGCAGAAATCAACAGGAAATTACATTTTGAAAGTCTGGTGGAATATAATGCAATACTAATAAAAAATTCATAACTTAAAGGTCTAAACAGCTGTCAACAAAATGCCCTTAAACTTTTACAGGGTTTATTAAAAGTTATTAGATATAAATGTGCTGCAGTTACATTCATACTCATCAAGTTTTTTTTCTGTTGATATAATAAACAACTTGACATTAATTATCCAAATGTGAATCACTGTTCATTTATTATCATTAAAATAAGAAACATTCTAAAACATTACATGTCCTGTTGCTTTCCCAAAGGCTTTACATTTAATCAGTTAAGGGTTAGAGACCCTACAGAAAATGCTGTTCTTCCCTAAAGTTGGTGGTCTTTATAGCATAATTCTTTTGTTTCCTTTGGGCTCTTGGTTGGTGATAACTTAATACTGCTAAACAGTAAATACAGCTCTAATGTACATTAATGCCTGGTGGAGGTAGCATCATGTGGAGAGTTTCCACTAGCCTCTTGCTTATGTCTCTGACTAATACTCTCCTTTCATAGTCACTATCATCAGGTTCCTCATGGCAATGACATGGTTTATAATTCAAGATGAGATCTCATGGTAGCCTTTAATATTGTCAATAATAGCTTAAGATGGTTGATACAATCTCTAAACTTTGTCCGGGATTTAATTGGTGTCTCCTCGACCTTGATGATGCTGTTTATTTAGGTGTTAGATGAATTTACTGTATTTTGACTGAATATTCAATAACACTTTTAGAGCAACAGAGAAAAATTAAAAAAAATGCTTGGTATTTTAAGCTACTATTCATGGATGTTTGCCATATTATGGTATTTTTTTATTCTGGCGTCAGGGTATAATTGTACTCCTTAAAGAGAGCAGAAGTTATTCATGTTTACTGTAATATTATTCACTATTATCTTTAGCATTTAATGTATTTTTTTTATTTTATTGTACTTTTATGCCCATGAAGAGGTTTTTGTCTATCTGTACATTTTTCACTTTTAAGCAATAATGGAAATAAAGCAATTTTTTAATTTGGTTTGGTTTGGTTTGTTTTTTTACCTGGTAATTTTGCAGTTGAAAATGAAAATATATTTTTTAATTTTTTTTTTACTTAACAGGGAGGGGAGTCCATCGTTGGTGGTACTTTCCCATTAAATACAGCTAGGCTAACAATAATAATTGTCTAGCCACATTTTTTCAATCTTTATATTTTTTCTATCAAATTTTATGATTTTTCATTCTACTATGTGGGGGAAACAGTGACATATTTATGACTCATTGAGCTTCAGTTATTAAATGTGTGCCTGCATTTTCCCAACAGCAAATAGGATGATTATTCTGCTACAGAAAAGCTATATTAGTAGTTACATTACCTGAAAAGAATTGTTTGTTCGGATGATTTTTTAGATGACTTGCTCCATGTTTAGCCTGTCAAAAATTGCTCCAATTTTTTATCTATCAAAACAAAGCAAAGTAATAGAAAGGGAAGGTGTGCAAATGTGCTGGTGCAGCAGGGACATATAATGTACATCAGGGTTTATGTGGTTACAAAGGAGGTAAAAAATAGAATCTGCTGTTGGGAAACTGTTGCCTTTGCTCATATGTTTTGCTTTGATAGAGTGTTGAAATAAAGGAGTGGCATTTAAATGAAATTATAACGTTAAATGAGATCTAGATCGGTTACTTAATGGTTAATTACTTAGTGTTAATTTCCTTTTTAAATACAGAATAGTTCAAAATGGTTCATCGTCTCATTTCTAGTAGATTGGAATATGGTTTTAGTCATTTGATACAATTCTTTGTTATACTACAATATTTGGCCAAAGAGTCGTACCAGCACAAGCACATAATCCTGTCATGACAATGCTATATCAGTCTATATCATCTTTTTTCTCACACTAAACCCGCACACACACCTCACGGAGCCAGTCTCTGTGTGGACTCCCGTTTACTTCATTAATCATGCAAGACTACATTTTATGAATGAAGAAGTAAATAAGACTTTTAAGTAATAAGGCTAAATGAGGTAATCAGGAGAGCTGAGTGCTTTTCGAAATATCAAGTGCATCTAATACATTAACAAAGCCGTTTGTCATCATTGTGGCATAGTGTAGAGTTTCTCAAATTGACAATGAAATATGCTGTAGACATAACAAGGCTCTCGTCTTACAAAACCAGCGAGCAAGCATTTGCGTGTCGGGGTGTCTTGAGCCATCGAGAAAGGTAATGATGCTTATTACACCTGCCGCATGTCAGCTATTAAGCAGAAATGTCAGGGGAAATGCGGTAATTGACATTTGCAGCTCTGACGATCCTCACTTTGGGACATTCGTGCATGTTGAGAAAAAGGTAACGAGCGATGCATGCCAGCACAAATGTTAGCCGAATAATGCTAATGCCTGATGCCAGATAAGGCGGTATTGTCACCTTATTAGTCAAGGGGCATTATTGCATTAAAGTTATACATGAGTTCGGAAACTAAACTCATACTAATGTTATATTATATCTTAATTAATTAAATCATGTTTGTTATATAAATAAAATCTGTATAAACTGATCAATAATACAAAGTTATTCCAATTCTTTCATAGTTGGTGGTTTTGTCATGACACCATCTGCACAGTAATGCAATACAACAATGTTTTGAAAACTTCCATACACAAAAATGGCTTAAACCTTGGCAGGATGATCACAGCTCCTCTGGTTTCTCAGCATGAGTTCAACATATTCACTGTTACACATCACCTTAGTGGAATTTGAGTTTGAGAGTTGACAAATTTAGCGGTTGTCAGAGAATTAAAGCGATGTGAAAACCTCAGTGGATTTGAGTGTTATATTTTTATAGCACATTTCATGTCAAAATATGCATTTCTTCCAACAAAAAAAAACAGTGAAACTGATGGGGATTTCAGAACAAGTTGAGCTCATAATTACTGTGGAGATTATGCAAATGTGTCAGATCTTTTCAGTAATGATCTACGTGAACTCTGATAGCAAGTTGGATACGCAATATTCGACACATGCAAAACATTTTGATAACAACTGGGAAAGTGTCATAAACACCTTTACAGATTGGAATTTAAAATCAGGTTGTACAATGATTAATAATAATTATGTAAGTCATTATATGAGTGATATATTTATTACTTTAATAGTCATAAATCAGTTCAATTCAAGTCAATTTTTATTTTTATAGCGCTTTTTACAACGGTCATAAAAGGAAAAGGTCACAAAGCAGCTTTACACTATCAAAGAACTTATAAGATCAAAATAAATCAGAAATCAGTCTGTCCCTGATTGCCCCTGATGAGCAAGCCGGGGGTGACGGTAGCAAGGAAAAACTCCTTGAGATGGAGTAGGAAAAAACCTTGAGAGGAACCAGAACATTTGAGTGAAAAACAAACTGTTTGTGTGTGAGCAACTTAAATCATAAGTCCTTAAAGAACAGCTGGAATGTCTTTATGGCAGAGTGGAACGTCTTTGGTCACCCTGGTGATGTAATTATCAACTGGAGCGGGTCATATGGAAGAGTCTGACAGGTCCGGAGTGGAGATGGGGCCTGGATTCAAGCAAATTGTTGGAGTCTGCGGTATTGCAAATTCACAAATTTATCCATGTATAAGCATTGGTCAGCTGAGACTGTCCTCACATTTAAAAAAAACACAACGAATGTTGTCATGGTGTAAAATTGGAGTTTAAGGGGCTATATAAATTTGCTATGAACTCTTTACATGTTTCAGATAATAAGGCCTGTCTCATTTGTGTGATCATTCGGTTCAGTGATATTGTGGATAATTAGGTACCATTTAAATAGCAATGTTAAATGATCTTTCCTCTGTTCCTCTTGTCATTTCAGAGAGGAGGAGCAAGAGCTGAGGACAGGCCCCAATCATACAGGATCTCCTGCCATAATGTCGGCTGTTTCCTAATGACTCTGAGCTCGTTGTCAAAGTCATTACTCTCCCAGCGACGGCCCATCTTCTGCCCGGACAAGCCGTAATTGGAATAACTATTGAGCTATGAGGGCACATTATACATGTCCCTTTATTAATTTGGACATGAGAGTTTTGTGGTGGTAATTATTGGGGTGGGGTATTCGTTACGGAATAGAGGTGTACAGAATGACTAACTGACTTCCAGCTAGTGCTGTGGCTCTCAGCATGAAGTCTGCATGCTTTCAGATGTCTTTGTGCTGACATCAAGGCATTTTTTAGTATTTTTATTTTCCTGATAATAATGTGTTTGGTGGGATCACAATCAACAACTATTAGTGTTAGTATAGCTTTTAAAGTCGTTCTTATGACATTTAAATTGTCAGATAAATAGATTTTTTTTACAATGCTTAAAAAAATATAGATCGTATGAACAAAATATAATCAAATGCTGTTGATATGTTGTTATATACCTCTTAGACCGCAAGCAGTTTCCATGGGTGGAAAATTGAGTCCAAAATTTGCACAGTAAAATTTGGTGTAACTCAAGGAACCATGCTGAGTCCAATACTCTTTATGTATTTTTTTATTCTTGATCGACTTCTTATATCTATGCAGATGATACCCAGGTGTGCACTAACTAAAAGCCTGCTTTTCCGCAACTGCTGCTTTCCTGGAACTGCATTCTCATCTCTGACATAAAAATGTGGATGTCTCATAACTTTTATGCAGTTCAATTCAGTTATGCTCATTGGTTCATCTCCCCAACTACAGAATGGCTGGACCTTCAATCAAGATGACTTTGTCTTGGAATTTTAAACTTAATAAAAGAACATTCAAAGCTTAAATAGCTTTCGACCCCCATGTTTAGAACACAAATGCCCCATGCTGTCCTTACCGGTGGCTGAAAAACTGATTAAAACATTTGTTTCTCCCACATAGATTACTGCAACGGTCTGTTTGCAGGCACTTAAAAAAACATCCGAAATAAATTGCAGCATGTAAGAAACTCAACAGCTAGAACCCTAAAAGGGCACAACCCGATTCTGGAATCCTTACATTGGCTCCCTGTTGGGTTTTGTATTGATTTTTAAATTCTTATGCTTACAAATAAGGCCTTGCATTGTTTGGCACCTCATTGTTTAGTAGAACATTTAACTGTCCACTCTTTTAGACGTGATCTCCTTTCCTCTGATTCTGGCCTGCTGATTTTTCCCTCTACGTGTCTACAAGCTTGGGGTGACCTCGCATTTTCTCTAAATCTCTCTCTTCTATAATATAGGACATGCATAGTCTTTCAGGGGGTTTAAATCATTTCCTAAACAGATTTTTTAAAACTTGATTATCTGTCATTTTAATGTGTTTGTATTGTTCCTCTATACTGTCTTTTGGGTTTTTTTTAAAATTAGTATCCTTTTAAACCCCACCGCTCTTTGAGAATTCCCTTTTTTTATGGCACTATTTGAAAATAATTTGTCATTATGATAATGATGATTATTATTATAAAAACATAAATTAAATCACCTGATGGTGAGGCTTAATTTGGAGGAGTAGAAGCTCAGGTGAAAATAAGACCTAATAAATAATCAGAATAGAGTTTATTTGCCCAATCTGCCTAATATTTAACTAATCTGATTGTATTCCTACCATAAATCTGAGTTTGAGTCATAAGAAGTTTCATAAATTGTCTTCTAAACTAGAAGGATTTTTTAATAAAAAAAAAGTTTAGCACATCCTTGGGCTAAGGCACTGAAAGCGTTTTCCTTTTTTTTAATGCTGTCATTCAATTGAGACTGAAATCAAAGACCAGACACTACAGTTGCTTTCTTGTTTTTATTTATTGTGTGGTTTGTAACAAAAGCGAGGTACAATCCTAAAGACATACCTGTCATTTTACTCTGCAATTTTGGAGTCTTGTGGGATCAGACACACATGCCTTTGCTTCTCACCTCGCTGCAACTTTCAAAGATGTCAAGAGGAAGCGATTGATTTTTTTTTTTTTTTTTTTTTTACCTTTCTTATAAACATTGCGCTGCCAGCTAGCAGGGGGTCGTCTTCATGAAGGTTCTTTCACATGAGAGAGAAGATGAAAAACCAGTCATTGTAGTGTGCTTTAGGTTTAGGGGAAAGCCTGGAGTTCTTTGAACACAATCTGACATTAGAGAATAATAATAGATACAGTATAATATTTTTTTGGGTTATTGAAATTACAGTAATTATTTTTTATTATAAGAAATTACTATTTGTAGACATAAAATAAACTGTATGTATGTAAATAAATAAACTGTATGTATGTATGTATATATATATATATATAGATAGATAGATAGATAGATAGATAGATAGATAGATAGATAGATAGATAGATAGATAGATAGATAGATAGATAGATAGATAGATAGATAGATAGATAAATGCTTGTTTGTTTTCTTAAGGAAAACGTGTATATATGTTTATAATGTATGCAGAATCACATAGACAGTTCAGTACTAATACAAGTCTGAACCTATTGCCTAAAGGGTTAAAAAGGAAAGAAAGTCCCATCCAATACAATGTTCATGGCTGAGGATGTGAGTGTGCAGAAGGTGGTTTGGGTAATTAACCTGCATGGAGACACGTTTAAGCCAGTTGTCAATACTCATCAATGCTGGTTAGTGAACTAGTGAAGAATCACAAACACAGTATCTGTTATACATACATATGCATGGAGCTGTTTTTCAGTGTGGTGAAGCCGGTAGCAAAAATGTTGCTGTAAAATATTATTTCAACACAATTAAGGTAAAATCCATCCATTTATATAATTAATGCTGTTGGAAGTTTCCCTACTAAAATGTTTCCTTTTAGCAAATTTAGATTATTTGGAATGGTCATTTGCATTTACGATTTATTTGTATAGCAGGTAAATTGTGTCTCTACTTTTTTTCCCCCTTTATTTATCTTTCTCACTTTTTTTACACTTCACCAACACTGCATCTTAACTCATCCTGCAGTTTTAGCTGCCAAGTAAATCTGTGAAGGCAGAGGCGTGTTTTCAGGTTTGTCACTCATCTACCACTGAACCAGCTCTCTTTCTCTCTCTTTCTCTCTCTCTCTCTCTCTCTCTCTCTCTCTCTCTCACTCTCACTCTCTCTCTTTCAATCTCTGTCTGGCTCTTTCTCACTCAGGGACTACATCAGCCTCTTTTATCTCTTCATTTCATTGGTTACATACAGGAATGTTGCTGTTGGGATCTTAAACCTTTATTAAAAACAAAATAACTGTAAAGCTAAAACAATGTATGAAAAACTGTATAAAACTGTATTTTTTGACAGAATTAGGTGGGGTTTTTTTAATACACAAAAATAAAATACAATTTTAACTACTAAAATTTAAAATGCATAGATAAAACTCCATTATTTTTATTGGTTTTACTGTAGTTACCCAATCTACAGCCATTTAAAGTCTTCAATAGTACCTCTTAAGGAGGTAATGACAAATAAGGGTGTGAACTCAGCGGTAGAAACAAACCTACAATATTAAAAAAAGCAGTTGTTGTCACAAGTACGCCAACGTAATATGTCGAGGTGACAGATCACCTATAGATCATTTGCGGTCCCACAATGCCAATATGCTGTAACTGGGACTTTAGCTCTTTCCCATCTCTATTATTTTACTTTTATCAACTATTCTTGGTCTAATAACAAAAACTGTGTAAGAACCCTACTGTACCTTTACCATTGTTTCAGTGCTTTTACAACCAGCCAGTTTTTGATGTGGTGGCAGCATGGTGGCATAGTGGTTAGCACTGTTGCCTCACAACTAGAAGACCCAGGTTTGATTCCTAGGCAGGAGGCCTTTCTGCATGGAGTTTGCATGTTCTCTGGTTTCCCACAGTTAAAAAGCATGTATGTTAGGTTGATTGGTGATTCTAAATTGCCCATAGGAGTGAGTGTGTCCCTGTAATGGACTGGTGACCTGTCCAGAGTGTAACCCTCCTGCCTTTTGCCCTTTCAGAGACACCTGGGATAAGATCCATCCCTGTGACCCTGAATTTAGGAATAAGCAGGTTTAGAAGATAAATGAATGAATGTTCAACAACGGCTAGTGGTGGCTCAAATGGCTGAGTTGCTGATCCAAAGACCAGAAACACCTGGGTTCAAGCCCCACCACTGGCAAGCCAACCACTGTTGGGTCCTTAAGCAAGACCCTTAACCCTTCCTGCTCTAGGGGTGCTGTATCATGGCTGACTAACTTACTAAGATGGAACATGCAAAAAAAAGAAAAAGAATTTCACTGTGCTGTAAAAATTATATGTGACTAAATAAATAAAAATACATTTAACCTTTGCTGTTCTGATATTAGACCTTTGCTGTTCTGACTAAGAAATAGAGACCTGTGCTGAAAATTCTTAGTCACCTGGGTAATAAGAAGGCTAAAACATAGTATCTTATGTAATATCATAATGCATAACCAGTTAGTTGATTCTAATTCTGTATGTGCATTAATACTGATTAATTGGCTTTGTGTGTTTGACAAAAAGTCAGCTCTATGTTTTGGCTTAAAGATGTTAATATGTTCTTGTAAATGATATGACAATATCTGTATTTTCTCCTAACTGCAAAGTTCTACATTTACTGCGGTAAGAAGCACATTATTTGTTTTGTTTTTAACAAACAATGTATACTAAAAGTTCAGTTTCTTAAGTAAATTTGAATACAGTTGAAGTATAAACCCTAATTCGACTTGATGTAATGAGTACACTAAAGGTGAAAAAGTCATACAATTATACCAAATTTACATGGACTACAGTCAGTACAGTATTCAAGTACACATGCGCCAGATATATTTCAATACTTCAGTATACTTCAGTCTTTACATTCGTCCGCAAGTGCACTTACTGTAATTTTATTTAGTATATCTTTGATCATTCCATTAAAAAGTAAACATGCTTATGTGTTTCTGACTCGGAAATGTGTCTGTCAGCTGTGCACTCTAATTACTCAGCCTAGTAAAGCCTGTTTTACCAAACAGCTGGATAATGATTATAGTTTAATAAATGGTTTTGGATCAACTGGATTGTTCAATAATTATTGATATATTTCACAAAATGTAAAGCACGATGCAACATATTAAAACCATTCATATGATAACACCTTCTTTTAGCGCAGTCAGTAAAGAATGTTTGGGTTGTTCTGTCACCCTGGACAATCTAGCAGTCCATCTTGAAGTATCTTCCGTATTTTGTCTTTTTTTTTTACATTTTGGGCCCTTTGAATTAATTTGAGGTCGGGTCCCTGCCACACACATTCTGCAGTGTTCCTACTAATAAAACATTTACATTTACAGCATTTGATAAACGTTCTTAACCAGAGCGAGTTACATTTATCTCTTTCATACATCTGAGCAACTGGAGGTTAAGGGTCTTGCTCAGAGACCCAGCAGTGGTGGATTGGTTGAGCTGGGAATCGACCCACAATCTTCGGCTTGGTGGTCCAACTTAACCATGAGCCACCACAGATCTCTGGGCAGCCCAAGTGACATCTTTTCTAGTGACTATTAAAACAACTTTTTTTTCAAAGTAATTTCATTGTGAAGTAGAATTACAGGATAGAGCTGTAACAACGGTGATTAGCTAAAGACGTACTTACTTTCTAATGTTAAACAAATCCGGGCTCTATTCTGCCATTAACATTTCATGTCTCAATAAGTCAGCACTAGATACCAGGAGTAATTGCTGAGGTAATCGACTTTGCTTTAATAGTTTAACATCATTTGTCCATCACGGTGATGACACAAGAGCACTCAGGAGAGCCTCCTTATAATCAGATTATAATTACAGTCACATATACATATGTCTCGGCCAGGAGTATTTTGCAGCAGACAACATAATGGCAATGCCTCAGGATGGCCTCGGAAAGATAAAACCAAGCAAACATAGCCATGTCCATAGGATTTTATTTGAAGAGATAGATGTTACTGAAAAAAGGCTGGAAACAGAGAGAAATGCATATGCATACCCTTAGTGAGCATAAAGATTTTTGTTTTATATCAGTGTGTCTTTGAAAAATGATTGAGATATTTTAAGAAAATTATACCATCTGTTATTTGAATTTAATAAATAATTCACAGGAGGGAATGGGTTTAGGATCTCTCTATTACATACTTTCCTTTCTCTCTCAATAATGCATGAATGTAGTTTGGAAGGTATTTAAGATTTTGTAGAATTTTGTAGGATTTATTTAGGTACTCGACCGAATAAAGTCTGATGCTGATGTATCATTTCCTTAAGAGAACAAAACACATGCACGTATACGCATATTTTGTTCTCTTGCCACGTGTATTTATTTGTAAAAGGTACTGTACGTTTATCGTCTGTCATATGTTCTTATTTTTTGTTTCTGTTTCTTTTATAAACACCCAATAGGAGCAAATAGGATTTGCAAAGAAATACAATTACAGTAAAGTCATTCAGTTCAATTCAATTCAAAATCATAAATACCTTTCAAACTTCCAATTGTTTTCCTACTGTTACTATTCTGTATTTTAAAAAAGAATGAATATTTACACCCGCATGCTGATTAACTGCCTGTGACACCTTTGTGTTGAACCAATTTCCTGGTTTTCTCATGGCTATTTGTTCAGCTGATAATGACATGTCTTCAACCTGTCCAGCTCAGTGACATTTAAAGCCGTCATTTACAGGATCTCTAGAATGAATTAAGCTTAATTAGGTTTGTGCCTCTTTCACACTTTTTTTTCACTACTGCATTGCTTAACAATCCTATTTTCTCCATTCTATTTAATGCATATTTCCCATAACCTTTTAATTTAGATTTATATCTGTATCTGTAACTGTGCAATAAATCCGATAGATATATAGACAGGAAATCTTTACTTATTCACAAATACAAATCAGCTTAATGAACAAACACCCAAATAAGTTTTAATTATGACATGGGAGGGTGAGAAGATTTTGTTGATGATGGATGACGCCCCTGACCCATACCAGCTCATTGGTTTTTATTTGCACCTCGGGTGAGTACCAGAAGGGAGGTGAGAAGATTTGACACTTTTCAGATAGATTAATTTACTGCTGCAGCCAGACCAGGGGGTGATAATGAGGTCGAGGATTAAAAGCGGGCGATCAGTCTGCCGTTGGCAAAGTGAAGCCTAGTTAAAGTACACTGTTCCTTTTTGTCACTGATCTGCCATGTAATTATAGGCTAATCTCTGCCTTAGTGATGTGTCAAGTTGAAAAAAAAATACGCAAAAGGGACCTTCAGTTGTCTTTGTTTGTTCAAACTCTGCAAGTGTTTAATGTAAACCTTATGTTCACGGTCTACATTTGTACGTGCATGGCTCTGTAATAGAAATAGGATTTGGGGTCAGCGGGCAAAACACTTCATTCAAAGCTATTATCTTGGAATGTGTAGTTACTATATCTATAAAAAGGTGTTTTCCCTCATAATAGCCACCATGTCACTCATAGTTACATTCGAGTACACTTTTTTCACATCAGTTGTATGATACTGACAAAAGAGCAGTACTTATACTCTCTCAGGCTATTTTTTGAAGCAGTTAACTGTTCAACATAGTCACCACTTAATGGAGACACATGCAGCCTGAGGCGTTCCCCTTAAATTATTCCCTATTTAACCTTTCCCTGAGTAGCAGGGTGGCTGAGCGGGAGCAGAGCGTTTAGCATAATGAGGGTGCTCATCAAAAGGCCATTGCACAAGCAGAGTCCATTTGACCCATTGCGAACACATTGTACACTCATACACGCGCTTACACACACACACATACACACGCACACACGCACACATAGGCAGCAGCCCTGAGCACAACTGGCACGCACACTGCTTCTCATTTCAGATGGAATCGTTGGTCTAAGCAGCATGTCATCTATAATTAATGGCCACTTCTGAGTGTAATTTATTGAGATCTCACCTGTGGCCCTGTTCCTCATCCCAGCTGGACTCTTTCCCTCACCTACTCACATTTGCCCCCCTGCTTATGGTTTAAACAACCCTCAACACCTATTCATGTGATTCAGAACTGTAAATTGATGACTAAAAGCGTTACACTAGACAAGGCAAGTTTATTTATATAGTCACATCTCATACACTAAGCCAATGCAATGTGATTTACACATCACCATCAAAAATGTAGTCAAAATACATTTATGAGCAGCAAAAAATTTGACATGAATTAAAAAAATGTATTTAAATAGTAAAAAATGTATGTTAAAAAACAATCTTAAGCATAAAATGTGCAATTAGCAGTTCAACCTTTTACCCACTGCGCTACTACTTCCCCAAGAAGCCATGATGGGATTGTTTCTATTAAAGTGTACTTACTATGTACATTCAACAGCTTAGAGCATTCCATAAATAAATATTTAATACTTCTGCTCCAATGATGAGTAAAATATACCATAAACATTAAATTAAATCTAAGTTTAGTGTGTTTGTTTAGTGTCACTGCTGGATAAAACCCCAAATCTTCAGCCAACTGTAAGGTTATTTTTTCATGTTTTGTTTTGTTTATGTTAGCTTAGCTTGCTACCTAGTTTTCTCTGCTATGCTAAGCTAGCTTCAGTCATGTTGTTTTGTTTACTTCCCGTCTTGTGATTCCCTTTGTCTCTGTGTCTCGTTCTCATTGGTTTGTTCAGTCATGTGTTGTTAATTGTCTTGTTTAGTTCATTACTTCCTTGTGTATTTATAGCCCATCTGTCTGTCTTGTCTTTGTGGATGATTCTGCCCTGTACCACTGTGGTGAGTTTATGGCCATGCCAGGTTCATGTTTATAGTCATGCTAGTGTTCATGTTCATGTTCATGTTCGTGTTCGTGTTCAAGTTCATGTTCATGTTAACTGTGTGTGTTCATGTTAAGTGTTGTGTTTATCTTCCATGTGTAGTCTAGTTTAGTTAGTCTGTCAAGTTTAGTTTATGTTCTTATGTTTGTTACACCTTATAAATAAACTGCACACTTGGGTTCAAAATACTTTTCGCCTAAGTGGAGTTCCTTTACACCAACATTGCTACTTAAAATATTAATAGCAGCTGCCATAGATTGTCCAAGAAGTGGGGAAGTGTAGCTAATCAGATATACAATAAATATCAATATCAGTGTTTTTGCTTTGATAACGAGTATAATCTGTGGGCCTAATAAACTCGCCAATGAGTCTCGTGTACCTAATTGAGTGGCATTCTCCTCACAGTGCACAGTAAACGTTCTAGTTTAAAAAGTCTTTAAAATCATCATTATTTTTTAACGTTCAACATTTTTTTGCTGATCTAAATCTAATCATGTAGCTAACATGGACGAATAGAAACAGATACCCGGATAACTGTATAACCATTATTGATTTTTATGGCTATAAATAAGACTTGTACAGATAATACCCTTGGTATGGATACTAAACAGATGAGATACCCTTATTTTGAATTTGACATGAAAATAACTTATGATTTTTTTTAATTTGTTGTATATAGTATGTAATCTTTAAATAAATATGTAAAAAAATATTTTTTATAAATTTGCAATGACCACTCCTATAGGGTTGTTTTAAAAAGTTTCCCCAGTCCTCTATACTTATTTTCTGCATCAGAAACTGCAACACGGTGGATCAGTTGATAACCTCTGTTTTGGACTAGACTGTTATGCTTGGAACTTTGTCAGTCCAGCAACTCCATTTGAGGCCTCCATTGTGTGCTGATCCTGAGCCCCTGCTGCAGTCTCCCCTCCTCCCCACTGCCTCTTTGGTAGCAGTAGCTTCATGTGGAGACAGAGTTTCCTGCAGGGCTGCCAGCTGTCAGCAAGCTTCTTCTTAATACACTCCAGCCATCAATATCATCTCTCTACTGGGGCAGCCTGATATACTTCTCCAGTATGCTGGACACATCGTGAGGAAAAAATGACCCTAGTAATTCTTTATACATGTAATAAAAAAACTACAGAAAAATATAATGACCTTATTTGACCTCAGGAGGTTTTTTTTACACTGGATTTCCACTTTTTTTTTTTTTTTTTAATATATATATATATATAAATAAACATTCTCTTCTTTTGGGAAAAGAGGCACTGATGTCAATGTGGTATTTATCACCTATGAGAAAGAAAAAATTAGTGTGAAAATAAGGTCGTTGATCACAGACGCATAGATAAGGTGTCAAGCTAAAAAACATCGATTGCCGGAGCACAACTTGTCAGCCATGAACACGAGACAAGATGGCGAAATGCGAAGGTTGCCCCGGGTTGAGAATGTTACCGTGAAACTTCACCTTGAACCTATTATTAAATGCCACATCAATCTATGAATAGACTTTCAAACTCCTCCAAATAAGAAACACAGACTAACAAGCACTATTTTGCCCCAATCACTACACAACGAGGAGGACTGTTACAGTGCCTGTATTTTCTAATATCGCAGGTGTGTTAGTCCTGAGGGTAATAACTCTATTGTTAGTTTGTTCTGCAAATCTGATTGTCCAGTATGTAACTCCAGGGGTCTGTTATTTGACTCAGAGCTCTTACACTGTCCATCACCCCCTGTGTGGGTAGAGCACAGTAAGAGATCTGAACAGATGGGAATCCGATTGAAGAGATGGGTCGCTTCTAATTACCTAATGAGCAAAAGGATCAGCTTGATTTGTCGCTCTTGTTAGGTTAAGTGGAGAAAATCGACTAAGAAGCCAGTCTGCCATTTTGGCTATGGTCTCTTTTTATTCGTGCAACTGTAACCACCAATTTTATTACACACTGGTAATAAAGATATACACATGATTTATTGATATATATATATTTGCAGCATATTTTGGTCTAATTTGTTCATGGTTTTACAGAAAACACAATTAATGAATCTTTTTGATGACTAATTCAGTAAAAGTCAATAAACTATGATGTAAACATGATGCATACGTTTTTCAGACTAGAACTTGATGCCACAATTTCTGTGAAAGAGTTTTTAAAATACAGGTGACAAATCTGAAAGATGTGTCCTGAGTCACTTTCTTTGGGAAATCCCATTTTTCTTCTAGAATTAGACATGAGGTGTTTACATTTATCACACACACACTACATATATGTACTTTTTTTTGTGATCATTAAAAACTATTTTAAATAAACACTTATCAGGAATGTAACATGCTGTCATACTCAATTCTAACAATACAGGTTTCATGGATTGAAAGGATACGCCACCTTGTTTGTCTGTATATGACCCTGTGATGGACTGGTGAACTGTCCAGAATGGACCCCTGCTTTTTACCAAATCACAGCTGGAATGGACTGCAGATCCCCATGGCCCTGATTAGCAATAAGCAGGTATAAACAAGGATAGATAGATGGATGGATGGATGGATCGATCGATCGTCGGATAAGTGGATGGACGGACAGACAAACGGATGGATGGATGGATGGATGGATGGATGGGTCGACGGATGGCTGGATGGACGGACGGACGGACAGATAGACAAACAGATGGATGGATGAATGTGTGGATCGACAGATGGCTGGATAGACGGACGGACAGACAAACGGATGGATGGATAGATGGATGGATTGACGAATGGAAGGGCGGACAGATAGGTTGATGGACAGAGGATGAATGGCTGGATGGCTTGATGGATGGATGGCTGGCTGGATGGATGGCTTGATGGATGGATGGGTGAATGGATAGACATTAAACATGAGCGGTACATGAGTAAAGCAGTTGTATGGGCCATGACCAACTTAACAGAATGCACATTTATAGAGCAGAATATTAAGGGGAACTTTACAACACTGAGCGAACTCCGCTCCCATTGTAACTCCGCAACCCCCCCAGTGGTCACGTCACCGAGTTTGGAAACCACCGAGTTAAGGGCCTCACTTAAGAGCCTGACAGCGTCAGCTTGGAGCCATTGCTATAACAAATACCTAAGCAAAGTTATGTAGGAAAATTTCACAATAGCAAGGCTTTCTATGTCTTTAAACAGATTGCCAAAGCGAGATTATAAATATCCTGAGTATATTATTTATAAATAATATTTTAATCATGGGTAAAATGTTATTAATTACATTTTCTGTGTTTTTGGTAAATATTTTTAACCCAGCAATGGAGGCTAACAGAGAATACAGCAGATATAAGCAAATCTTGAGTCAGTAACAGGTTAGTTTAATCATACCTTTAAGCACTAGCATCATTTGTCAACATATTGAATTAATTTTTCGCTGCCCTCATAGTTTTAGCTCCGACTGGTGCCATGCAGAGGACAGGTTGAAAGGAGGGTCTGTGAAACAAACCCCAACAGCTGTTGTACTTCATGTTTTGTAAATGGTGTTTATGTATGTTGCATCTAAAAGTGTGCTGAACGCTGCTCGCAGTATGAGGGCCATGTTTTTTGTCGTCTCTGCATGACCCCCCTCCCCCAACCCCTCCTTATTGACCATATTGCACATTATAAATCAAAGGCGGCCCTGGCGCTCCTGCAAGTGGCTAAGGAAGGCTCATTTTTAACATCGCTAAATGGTCCTGACAAAGAGGCTAATGAGGAAATCAATAATTTAGTGATTGTTGCTTTGCTTATACTAATACATCCCGCTTGTTGGGCTGGAATCCAGTGAAAGGCAGGCTATTTTTTATTTGGTCGTTTTTGCACATCAGCATGTTTTTTTTTTTTTTGGAGATTAATTTTCTGCAGTGGTCTTGTGACTGATGGGAGGACATCTTGCCAATTCTGGAATCGCCTTAAGAGACTGTAAAGATACTGAAGAGTCTAATTCTGAATTAACCCAAGTTACAAAACAGTCACTTTCTTTCTAATTTCAAGAATATAGCTTGATAATAAAGCAATCTTTAAGTTTTTGAGATTTTCTTTTAGGGGCAGTTCATAATACTTCTAAAACCCATCAAGAAGTACACCAAGGCATGTTTTTAGCTTTAATTGGTCAATATTCTTTTCATTTCATTTTAACCTATTGATATTCTTCATACTAATTCCTAATCATGCCTAAAATAGCAATGATCACTGCATAAGATCCAGGTTCTATAGAAGCTACATACTTAGTAGTTGCCGAGTGAAGACAGGGCTCAGCTCTGTGACCTGTCTTTTAATTAAAGGACCTCTTACATTAACCACTCCTGTCCTTTTTAGGACTTAGCGCTTGAGGAGACTGGCTCATGCGGATTTTACTGCTCTGAGGTTAAGTGCTTCTTATAAGCAATGATCTGAGGTGTACTTTATCATAATCACATTAGTTAACTGTCTATAGTTCTGTGATTACTTTATGGTTATGCAAATGTGGACCTACTCTTGATTCTTCATTACACCGCTTCTGTTAGTACACCTTCACTTCTCAATACTCCCATTTGTCTTTCTAGCATTTCTTTTATGATTATAGACTGTGTTTGGTTTTCTGTTAATGAATCTTAGCACTTGAATAATACAGTAGATTCAGTCACATGCATATTTTGGCATAGCATTGTCACACCTTCATACTGTAACACCTAAATCGCAATTTGCTGGATTATATGCCGTCTATAAATATCGTGACAACTGCCTGTCTATCTTGGTGAATTCTGGTATGACAGACTAACAGAAAGGTGATGATGTGATGTATCTTATGAAGTATAGAGAATTATATGGAGGTGTTCTACTGCTAACAAGAAGACTGTGGGTTTGATTCCCAGCATCACCAAGTTACCACTCCTGAGCCCTTGAGCAAATCCTTTAACCCCTAATTTCTATGTTGTATAAATGAAATGAATGTCTATAGCGCTGGACAAGGGCATCTTCCAAATGCTGTAAAATTTAATGTAATGAGTAAAAAGTTAAATAAATATAAAAGATTTTTCAAGATATGTTATTTTCATATTTTCATAAAGGTTTTGGCAGATTAAAGGTTTTGATTAAACAGTTTTACAGTTTAACAGAAGTTATCCATATAAAATATAATCTGGCTCTTAAATAAAGTAAAATTCTAATATCTGTTTATTTGATTTAACCGGGAAATACTTTAACGGAAAGTAGACTCAGGACACAGGTGTTAGAACCAAACAGACCAGTTAATTCAACAGGAGGTATACTTGAACTCAACTTGTAACTTTCAGAGAACTTAGAGCAGGGTTTGGCAAGTCTCGGTCCTAGAGGGTCTGTGTCCTGCAGAGTTTAGCTCCAACTTGCCTCAACACACCTACCTGTAAGTTTCCAGTATATCCAGCAATATCTTGATTAGTTGGTTAAGGTGTGTTTGATTAGGGTTGGAGCTAAACTCTGCAGGACCCTCCAGGACCGAGATTGCCCACCCCTGACCTAGAGTCTTTGGAATAAACACAGAGCGTTTGGAGAGCACTGGATTACCCAGAATAAGAGAAGCACAGGAACCGTATAAATACCGCTGGAATACTTAGAGAGCCTTTAGAGTCTGGAAGCCACTAGAAATACACAGGGAGTCTTTGGAGTCTGGAACTCTTTAGTGTTTCCGGAGTCTGGACGTCCGACGAAGCTTTTAGAGACCTCAGAAAAGACATGTGAGTGTGATTGGGGAATTAACGTCAGAAATATTTGAAAGTTTGATTCCCAGCACCACCAATCCACCGCTGTGGGCCTCTGAGCAAGACCCTTAACCCCCTAATTGCTCAGTTATATAAGAGATAAAAGAGATAAATGTAAGTCGCTCTAAATAAGGGCGTCTGCCAAATGTTGTAAATGTAAGACACGTGCTGAGTTACAGTAGTGCACTTGGAAAAAGTCGAAATAAAAAGTATACATTATAATGTTCTAATATTTTTACAACACAACTGTTTATGTCACCTGACTTTAATCTTAAAAGCAATTTCTCGGACAGCAGATACCTATTGGGATGAATCTTTGTTCAATGTACTATGCGGTGCCTAAGGCCTCCAGATAATTATAATAAAAATAGAACTGGTAAGGAGTATATTAATGAAGAGATAATTGTGAAAGGATATAAATTCTTATCACACTTACCATTAGCTAAATATACATTTTGGTCTTAGGACACCTGACCAGCACATTAATATGGGTATTCAAAACATCCTATTTCAGATTCAGTCTTACCCCTATGATAACCTCCACACTTCTGAAATTACTCATTAACCTTCAAAATGTTTAGCGAGTTCTGTAGTGCACTCTTTGTTTCGGTTCATTCCAAAGGTGCTTATTAAGGTCGAGGTCAGGGCTCTGTGCAGGACACGCAAGTTCTATTCCAACTATAACACACTATGTCTTCTTGAAGTTCAGGGTCTTTGTGCACAGGCTTGGACTAGTACTGGGTCTTATAGTTCCAAGAGAAATCTTAATGTTATAGGATTAAGAGACAGCCTAGACAATTATAAATTTGGTGTGTTTAAAGACACACTTATTGGTGCGCTGAGAAAGTGAAACCTTTAACTAGAGAGTGTAGAATTAAATAACGTATAGTGTTAAAATGTCTTAATCTTTTGTTCTATTCCATTACTGAAACATTTATAGTGGCTACTGCATGATACACTAGTTAAAATGAATAATGATACTGATTAATAAGATGAGAGTTAAATATTTTTTGGAATCATATGTTAAAGATTACACACATTTGTGTGTCTCACCTGCTATACGGAACCTTGTATACCAAGTTTGTTTGAGTTAATTGCCCTCATGTCAAAGCTTAACAATTAAAATAAAATTTAATCCTTAGAACCGAACAGAATAATTCTTGTCCTTGTAATATTTGTAATAATTGCATGCTTCAGTCTTTGGAACCTTGATCAAACTCTTTTGTTACCTTGTCTTGATGCAGAACCTCAGGTAATTATGTGTGAATGACCTGCTGGGTGTGATATTGAGTGATAATGAAGATGGGCCTTCATCCATCCATCTCTGCCTCTTCCTCTTGTCTGATGGCTCTGCACACTTCAGACTCAAATTACTTACAGGCTGTGAGCTTGCAGGACTCTGGCTGCGAGCAGACAACTCATCTGACCTGTCTGACCTCTGGAGCCCAGTGTACATTAGTCTGCACAAAGATCAACGTCAGTCACTGAAGATCATTAATCACTCAGAGGAAATCAAAATTTGGTCACATTTAAAATCTGGTCAGAGGATGTACTGTTCATTTTATATATATATATATATATATATATATATATATATATATATATATATAATATATATATATATATATATATATATATATATAGATATATAATACACTTTTTTTATACTTTATGCTTGTAAGGTGTGATAACATCTGCACTAAATTCAGAAATGTTAATTTAGAGGCCTAAAGTGGCTTAGCATTAGATATGAATGATAAATAATGGGTAAATAAATAATAAATAATAAGTTCTAAGTAAACTGTATTAATTGGCAGTCATCCTATTTTGTGTAGCACTCTATACAGGGTCACAGGAAATTTACTTTTAGGGGATTCTGGGAACAAGTCAGAGGACAAGGTACCAACTCATTGCATAAAGGCACACACTGATTTCCACACTATGGACAATGTTGTTAGATTGAGAAAAAATGAGTACCCAGAGAAAATCCCTCATAGAAAACATGCAAACTTTATACACAGAAAGAAAATGAACCCCTTTGAGATGTAAAGTCAAATAAAGAACAATGTCTCTACGCTGTGCTAATCCACCATGCACCTGAGTCAAGTCATTAAAATTGTTTTTGTCCCTGGGTTGAATAACTGATGGGATCTTTCAGGTAAAGTTCTGTTTGTGATTAATATTCAATCGGTGCCATTTTGAATCAAGGTGTGCGGCCTATGTTTGGGATGAAGCGTCCATCCTCATGTCAGTATTTGGCATTGTCCCTTACTTTTTAATGACCTGGGCTGACACTGCTAACAACTCAAACAGTGTGACTTTCTCAGCTGTAATGCTTTGATACAGGGGAGGACAGTCCATGTTCCTTAAGTTACTTCGTCCTGCTTATTCTCTGCCACTGTTAATTACCTGCATTAGGGGTTTTCCACTCAGTCAGAAGCAGAAAGATGTCATCTCAGATAACAGTTAAGTGAGGGAAGACCAAGTGAATTGGTATTCAAGTAATCAGCAGTGGTTAGAACAGGAATAATAGGACAACAAGCAGGACAAAGGAACTCAAGGAACATGGGCTGACCACCCATTATTAAATCACAGTCCCTAAAAACAATCTGATTATTTGTCATTAAAATTGAATTACAAAATGAGCCTCTTTTATCTCAATGAGAAAGCAGTTTAGAGAAACATTTATTTAATAAATGTAAAAAAAAAATGTATGCAGAATGATGGCAACAAAATATCATGACTTATGGTAAATTGTATTATTATTTTTATAATAAACTCTAATATTTTAAAATGACTTAATATTTGTTATTATTATAATTGACGACTTAGTTTTGATTTTTGGTGGGTGTCATCTCTGAAACACACAGTTGTCTAGAATATCTTTCTTTGTTTTAGAAATTCTTCACTAGAACTAAGAGACACAAACACTGCACCAGCATGACAATTTCCCTGTGCACAAAGTTCCTTAGCTCTATGAAGTCACAGTGTTTTATGGTTGCTGTAAAAGAACTTGAGTGTTTTACACAGAACCTTAACCTCAACCTGGAACACCGACTGCACCCCAGACCTCCTCGATAATAGTGCCCAAACTCACTAATACTACTTCTATCTGAAGTCCTGTAAAAATCACTTACAGCGAAGTGGAGTTCATCAGAGAAGATGAAGACTAAGACTAAATCTGGAATAGGATGTTTGATAACCATGTGATAGACAGGTGTCCAAATACCTTATTCTATATAGTGCTGTTCAAAAAAGTGTCTTGTAACTCACTGAGCATGAGTACAATAAATACCTGCCCCTATGTGGACAGATAACTTTTAAGAATAGAACTGGGGACATTGCTAGCTGGCCTAGGTCATAAACCCAAATCTGTCAAAAATCAACTTTCTTATTTTACTTCTGTGGTTCTGTTCTCCGTGTTTGACCGAGTCTTTGAGTATTACCAGATGATGACTGCAAACACATCTATCTGGTTTTTTTCTGCGGCATCAGAGCAGCTTTGAACGTTTGTTGTGGTTTCCAGGTAATCTATAGGACTGTATCAGGGGGAAACTTTTTCCCCCAATCACACACTAGAATAAGAGACAAGACTGTGCAAACTTCAGCTCTTCAGAACAACAGCAGCAGCAGGCTCCCTCAGGACAAATCACCTGCTTTATACCTGCTTTAAAGTTAAAACCATTGTATTTCAGAGTAAAGTTTTACTGATTTACTTTTTTTTAGGCTGTAGAGATTTCATTCTAATGCATTCTATGATTTTGTTTATTTAAAACCCCATGTGGAAATTTACATATGTATAAATGTTCTTGATTTAAATTTATACAAATGTATTGATAAAGAAAATTAATTAAAAGTTAGTCTTTTTCTACAGACAGCCTTTTCCAGATAGATGTGTTTGCAGTCATCATCTGGTAATACTCAAAGACTCGGTCAAACACGGAGAACAGAACCACAGAAGTAAAATAAGAAAGTTGATTTTTGACAGATTTGGGTTTATGACATATGACACAGCTAGCAATGTCCCCAGTTCTATTCTTAAAAGTTATCATCTGTCCACATAGGGGCAGGTATTTATTGTACTCATGCTCAGTGAGTTACAAGACCCTTTTTTTGAACAGCACTATATAGAATAAGTTATTTGGACACCTGTCTATCACATGGTTATCAAACATCCTATTCCAGATTTAGTCTTAGTCTTCATCTTCTCTGATGAACTCCACTTCGCTGTAAGTGATTTTTACAGGACTTCAGATAGAAGTAGTATTAGTGAGTTTGGGCACTATTATCGAGGAGGTCTGGGGTGCAGTCGGTGTTCCAGGTTGAGGTTAAGGTTCTGTGTAAAACAGTTCTTTTACAGCAACCATAAAACACTGTGACTTCATAGAGCTAAGGAACTTTGTGCACAGGGAAATTGTCATGCTGGTGCAGTGTTTGTGTCTCTTAGTTCTAGTGAAGGAATTCTAAAACAAAGAAAGATATTCTACAAATTACTGGGAGACCACTACCAGTGGTGTCTAGTGCTGAAACATTGGGGAGGAGGGGCAAACAGTTAAATCAATTAAAATAATTAAAACAATTAAATTGAATCAAACTGTTTGTAATGCAGGACTGTAATGGTAATGATGTTATTAGTGGCAGCTTAAATATTAAAAATGGTACTATTAACGAATGCAATAAGTTATGTTAAATGTCAGTTTATTATCAGTAATAAAGTAATCAAAGTAATCATTTAAATAATTCAGCCATTTATATCAATCGGATTTAGAGCTCAAGACCGTAATACTATTCTTGTCCACTAGAGGAAAAACAATAAAACGGTGTGACTTCACATCTCACAAAGGTCCAGTTTTGTAACATGGTAAGTAACTTGAGCGAAGTGGTAGCGCAGTGGTTAAGTTGTTGGACTACCAACTTGAGGACCTGAGTTCAATACCAAGCCACCACTGCTGGGCGTCTGAGCAAGACCCTTAAACCCCAATCGCTCAGTTGTATAACAAGGAATGTTGTAATTTGCTCTGGATAGGGGTGTCTGGCAAATGGAAAGCTTTCTTATATTCTGTATTGTCCGTCCATCACTAACGTCTAAATAAAAAATGTATTAAATAACTATTAAAAACACTGAGATTTGCACTATTGAATTATCCACTGAACTCAGTCACAGAGTTTATTATAGAACGTACACATATCCACATGATCATTTGTTGAGTGCTTCTGGATCAATACAATACAGGTTCGAACTTCTTAGTAATCCATTAATTAATCCCTCTCCGCTGTCCTCCTCAGTTTAAAGGTATCAAATCCATTATTTTTTCACCCCTGTGCACTAGAGTGCCTTATCACTGCTGAAGTTCACCCAGCCCCTCAACCCAGTGCTCTTTAATTTCAGTCAATACAGGTCAAGTGCTGATAAATGCACCCATTTTATGCATGTCTACTATAGTACTCTTATGCACGCTCCATCCTTCTGCCATATCACTTAAATTAAATAAGCTACAGCAAAACGTAATCACAATGACCTTATTATAAAAACTGGGAACCCTGGAAAAACTCAGAACCCAATCGAAAAAGCAGCATGGTGATCAGACCAGTTATTTCCCAATTCTCCACTCCTTTCCCTCTGTTTGCTCTGGAGAAATGAAAATCGGATCAATTGATTTGGCATAAACTCACAAATACAACTCTACTATTGGGCACTTAAGTGGAGAAAGTGTTCGTTTGCTGAAGGTGCCTTCAAGGTTGATAGCTTGTCAGATCAGAGGAGTGTGGTGTAGTGGCGAGTACTAAAGCAAGAGTGCATTAGTCCCAAAGGCTCTTCTCTCAACCAGGGAAGAGTCTGACCTTTCAGGAGCTGCTGAGTGGCCCCACTGGTGACACCAGGAGACAGGCTTCCTCAGGTGGAAGGGAATGGCGGCGCATTTGAATTATTCAACATGGATGCCAAGCATGCCGGGGAGACTGATGTCCCCTGACAGTTATGGCCGCTTTTTTTACCTCGCCACGACGTCACACACTCTCCAGACCACTGCTTCACCTGGGTTAAAAGCAGAAGATCAATTCTATAATCAGCTTACTGTTGTTGTAGCCGCTATAAAACACAAATGGTAATATAAGTGGTACGAGAAGGAGATATACGTGATTGTACACATGTACAGGTGCCTAAAATTTTTAATAAAATTCTCAAATGCTTATACAGGTTTAATTACATAATAATATAATTATGCTAGTTAACTAATCGAATCTAATAAAAACTTATGCATTGGCAGATAATTTTTTTTAATTAGCTGCCAGTTGTATGAAAAACTTAGTAAGACTGCATTATTAAGATGTATATTACAGTTACCAGATGCTTTTATCCAAAGTGATTTACATTTATCTTTTTTTATAATGCAACTGAGGGTTGAGAGCCTTGCTCAGGGTCCACAGTGGTAGCTTGGTGGTGCTGAGAATCAAACCCCATCTTTGTGCAACACTTTAACCACTAAGCCACCACTTCTCCACATCTTATTCACATTCTAAATCTTATCTTATCTTTTTTTTTCTTTCTAAAAACGTAAAAAAATGTCAGATTTTCTAGACATTGCCAAACACTGTCAGCAGTAAATTCAGAAGCTCTTAGCACTTATATGGCAAGGCCTTTAGATCTGACCCATGGAAGAACTCGGGTGCAGAAAAGACACAACTGTGTACACACTCTCTCAAAAGCCATTCACAACCTGTCTCCATGACGACATGTCAGAGTGATTTCATACGTGTTATATAGTTGTTGCCTGGAGTTGCTACGCAACAGTAAAAAAGAGTCATTGGATATGTGTTATGGTAACTGTAACACGTATGTATGTATGGTACATAAACCATGTGAAACAAAATGTTACTGAATGGAATGCACAAACCAAAAAGAAAAGTTTAAAATAAATTTAATAAACAGGCTAGACTATCAAGTTAGGTTAGGTTAGGTTAGGTTAGGTTGGGTTAGGTTAGGTTAGGTTAGGTTAGGTTAGGTTAGGTTAGGTTAGGTTAGGTTAGGTTAGGTTAGGTTAGGTTAGGTTAGGATAGGATAGGATAGGTTAGGTTGGGTTGGGTTAGGTTAGGTTAGGTTAGGGTTAGGGTAGGTTAGGTTAGGTTAGTTTAGGGGGTTAGGTTAGGGTTAGGTTAGGTTAGGTTAGGTTAGGTTAGGTTAGGTTAGGTTAGGTTAGGTTAGTTAGGTTAGGTTTAGGTGTTAGGTTAGGTTAGGATAGGATAGGATAGGTTACATAATAAACATTTTCAAAAACTCTATCATTCTATAGTCTATAGACAGAAGAAACAAAGCTGATTTTATACCTTGAGCAACAACAAGACCCAATCATGAATAACTGATATTTTTAAAAATTGATGTAATTATGTATTTTCTCTATAATAATTAGGTAATAATTAGGTAAAATAGGAGCTGTACTGAGGTAACAGTTACAAGGAAAAACTTCATGAGACAATTTGAAGAAAAAACCTTAAGATGACTCAGACTCAAACCTATTTATAATTGAGTGACACCGGAGTGCAGGTTCATGCAGTTATCTAATCAGTCAGTCAGTTTTTGATGATCATGTTTCACTTCCTGTTAGCCAAAAACAAAAGTAGTTGACTATAAGGGGCACAGATCAATTTAATATTAGAATATAAATCACCTGGTCTTTTTTTTTAGTTTTTTACTGTAGAATCTTGCTGTTGTTGTGTTATAGCCTGTAAAATAGTTGTGTAATGTTCCCTAATTCTTGTTCTTGGCTATCAGGAGTAAGACCAGATATGGACAATTGCTATTGTAGCCTGGCCACCTCCATGTTTGATGTGTTGTGTGTTCTGCAATGCTTTTCTGCTCACACCAGTTGTATAGGGCGCTAATTTGAGTTACTATAGACTTCCTGTCAGCTCCAACCACTTTGGTCATTCTTCACTGATCTCTCATCAACACTGGATTTCAGCCTGCAGACCATTCTCACACAGGATATTTTTTGTTCAATTTTCACACCATTCTATGTAAACTCTAAAGACCATTGTGTGTGAAAATCCCAGGAGATCGCTAGTTTCTTAAATACTCCAACCTGCCCATCTGGCACCAAATGCTACAAAAGTCACAGGGATCACACTCTAGCCCTAGGTTTAATATTAACATTAACCTGTATTTAATTGTTTGCATTGTGTTGTGGTCATGTGACTGTCTGAATATTCAACTGTATGAATGGACAGGTGTGTGTGTGTCCTCACAAAGTGGACAGTAGGTTAGTATTGAGGGACGTCCATGGCGCATGTTTGTTCTAATGTGATTTGTCTGTGATTCTGGATTTTGCTCTGTTGTTAAAGTTTACATTTATTGCATTTGGCAGATGCCCTTATACAGAGCGACTCACATTTATCTCTTTTGGTTTGCATTGTTGCCCCAAAGCAAGAAGGCCATGGTTTGTTTTCCAGACAAGGGTCTTCCTGTGGTTGCGTGGATTTACCCCGGGTACTATGGTTTCCTCCCACAGTCCAAAAACATGTATGTTAGGTTGATTAGGGATTTTAAACTGCCCAAAGGAGTGAGTGTGAGTGTGTGTTTGGGGTGTACCCCTCCTGCCTTTGGCACTGCAGCAGATCCCCATGACCCCAAATCAGGGAATAAGCGGGTATAGAAGATGAATGAATAAATGAATGAATGAATGAATGAATACAACTAAGCAATTAAGTCAGTTAAGTAGTTGGTTTACATGTAAACCAATCACATTTACTTCATTTGGAAGAAACCCTTATATAGAGTGACTTACATTTATCTCTTTTATCAGGGGCCCAACAGTAGCAGCTTGGTGGTGCTGGGAATTGAACCTAGATCTTCCAATTAGCTAGTTTTACCTAGTAATTAGATCAGTCGTGCCTAATAATTTCTTATTAACTGCTATAGACAAAAAACAGCACGGGTAAAATTATCACACAACCAACAGTTAAATCTCTAACCATCTCTACTGACTATTTCTGGAGGGGTTTTTTTTGTTTGTCTTGATTTTGACTGTTGCTTGGCTATGAATAGTGGATAAGGTGTGTGTATGTGTGTGTAAAGAGAAGTGGAACACTCAGAGGAGCTGTACAGAACAGATGGTCCCAGTGCGACACTGGACCTCCGACAGGGGAAAAATCAATGCTCATAACTTCAAAACAAAAAAGAAATTAATAATTATATGGGAACACAAGATTGCTTTGCAGCAGTGTCGCAATCTAATTAATAGGTGTTTTGTTTGTGGCTTGTTGGTGTTTTTTCCCCCTCCCCTCCTTTTCTCCAACGGTGACAATTTATGGTTTTTAAAAGCGGAAGGCAGACTGTGAATGTTCCAAATCAGGGCTGTCTGTGTTTTTTTCCTCTTTCTTCCACACTTCCATGTCTCTACAGCGCTACTGTCTCTTCTTCATCTTATAGTCAGAGTTTGTTGTTATTTTTGCCTCAGTGCTATAGTTTGACTTTATTAACGTCAAATGTTTCATTCTATCTCAAATAAGAATAGAACAAAAACAGAGCCAGATATATAGAAAATTAATTAAAGACATGGCAGAATATACATTTTGGAACTGATCAACAGTGTGCTAAAATAGATATAACCCACTTTGGAGCATTCTGTTATGGGAAATTAACAAACTTAATTTGTTAAAATTAACTTTTACAATCTCTGTAGTGTATTAGTAAATAAATAGTCTGTATGGAATGCTGTATATGGTTAAAAACGACAAAAAAGCTTGATTTTTGCTTATAGTCAAAATTGATTTGATAGAAGTGCAAATTCCTGTTATTACTTAATTTATAACAGCATTTAACTGCTTCTATTATTACTTTCTAAATTCAGTTTGTCATTTTACCAATGAAACACCAAAAGCAAAATATTTCCTTATTATAAAATCTAACAGTACATCCCTTGGCCGCATCTAAACTGTATGTATCAAGTGACCCGATTTTTTCCTCCAGTATGGCACAGATGTGATATGACCTATGGTGCTGTAAGCAGAAAAAAAACCACATGGATTCCGATATTTTCAGATCGGATTTAGCCGACTTATTAGTATATGGTGATAAATCGCATGTAAATCGGATTCATGCATTAGTGTCTGCTGTGTATGCAGACCAATCGTATTTTTACCTGTCAATTTGAGTCGAACGTCTGAATAAGCAACGGTGGTGCGTGACATCGACTCTCGGCCTGAAGAGAGCATTGTTTTGCCAACCTTTAAATACTGTATAATGCGAAAGCAAAATAGTGAATTATCATTCCGTCTTTGTCCATTGATTATTCTGCTGTTTCTGTTTTGTCATGTATAGTGTAAATGCAGATATCGAATACAGGTCAGTTTTAAAAGGTGATGTAAGTGGGTCAACAACAAAAAAAATCAGATATAGTCACTAAATCAGAATTGGGCATCACCTTTAGTTTTTCTAAATCATGCTAAATGATGTCTAGTGACAAAATACCTCACTATACAATATAAAGGGTTTTTTATTGCTTGATGAAATGGAGTTTTATATATCTGCATTTATTAGTAATGCTGTCTGACATACATCTGACAAAGATTGCATGATAATTTCAATGTAACCTTTCATCATATGTGGGAAGTGGTGGTTGGGTGGGTAATGTGTTTAACTGATACCAGAAAGACCTGGGTTGGATTTCCAACACTACCAAGACACCACTCTGGGAACCTGAGCAAGGCCCTCAACACCCAATCGCTCAGTTGTATAAAAAATAAAAATGTAAGTCATTCTGGATATCGGCGTCTGCCAAATTCTTTAAATGTTAATGTAATCATATAGATCATATATTTATTTATTTCCGTGTACGTGAGATAGGGTTTTAAATGAAATAATGAGAAGAGATTATATTATTTCTTCTTTGTCTTTGTTACTCAGGTTTGTTGTGGTTGTATTTACTTGTTCAGGCTGAAATATAGACTTCATTTACACCTGAGTAATTCAGTTTACACACTCATTTTTGCCAATTTCTTTATCAACGAGCTACTCACTTATCAGGCTTGTGTCAAATCCATAAAACTCACTTAACAACTTCTTCAGTGTGGCATCTGCTTGTTTGCTAACTTTTTTTCCAAGTCACGTCATCTAATTTGCAAGATTTGGAGCTGTGTTTGATTTTAATTAAAGTTTTGTTTTTCTAAAAGCATCTTGGCTAAAATTCAGTGTTTATTTGTGCTTCACTCTGTCTGCGATTCAGGGGGGGTTGGGGTTGGGGTGAAGTGGTAGCTGTTTGGGGGTGGCTGAAAAGCTTAACAGCACGGGTAATTGGAGAAGCACTCATACCTGTTGATGAAAACTCTTGCTGAAGTTTGGCAGCGATGTCATTAACAGTGTTACTGATCTCCATGACAACCCCGTCAGCACTTTAACAGTCTAACCCTATAAAAATGCTCAGGAGGCACTGGTGTCAAAATAGTTTTCAGCATTTGCTTTGTTGAACTCGTTATTAGTCTGCAGCATTATTTATTTGCTTGTGACTGTACTATGCTGTAGCTTTAAGAGGTTATTGATATATGCTACAAGGTTCGAATTTTAGGCAGTGTTATACGTCTTACAGTACCGATTTCAGCCAGCGTGTCTACATTTAGCGTATTTCCAGTGCTTTATTAATAAAATAGTCCAATATAACAAAAAAATTATTTACTGTATGCTTTGAAGTTGCAGGTAATTTGCTTAAGTTGTTGGCCTACTCGTTAGCGCTGCCTTTGCTGTGTTGTTAAGCAAAAACCCTGCACAGTTGTAATAATGTGAAAAATGTAAGTCACCCTGGATAAAAGCATATGTGCCCAATATATGTATCTTTTTATACTTTTATCTCTTTATACAACTGAGTGATTAGGGGTTAAGAGCTTTGCTCAAGATCCCAGCAGTGGTAACTCGGTGGTGCTGGAAAACAAACCCTGATCCTCCAATAAGCAATGCAAAACCTTAACCACTGCACTACTACTTCTCCAATATATTATGCTTACATTGTCCATTCCCGTGTGTGTCTGTGTGTTTAACTGAGACTACAACGCGCAGCCTTTTACGAAGGAGTGTCGGAATGCAGTTGAGGTGAGCTATGAAAAAATAACGAAACTCATTCTAGAAGTGGGCTGATACACACCTGTATGCCGTCACAGCATTTTTATACTTTAACATTTAGCATACCATAACTTTTTCTGCTGTTCCAGGCTGTCCTATCTGATGTGCCTAAATCCTAGTTTCCACCCAGTGGGATCCCCTTACCCCCCAAATGTGATTTCCCTTATGCATCGGGAATACCGGCAGTATTGCATTTCTACTTCAAGCACTTGACAAAACTAAAATATGTTAGTAAATAATAGGATGATTTTAATTCTGACTAAAACAATAGTCCTGTAGCTGGACATCAAAATATTTTTGTATGAAGTAGACAAGAAGAGATGATGAGTCTGAGGAAGGTCAAACTTCATTTTTACCTATTCTCAGTCAGGTCTCATACATCAGATGAAAAACAATAAATCCCTTTCAAACCTGTGAAACTGTTGTGCCCCAGTAGAGCCCCCTGGTTAGAGTGCTTTACTTCCATCCATCCATCCATCCATCCATCTATTTATTGTCTATACCCAATTATTCCTAATCAGGGTCACAGTGATCTGCTGGAGTCAATCCCAGCTGTCATTGGGTGAAAGACAGGGGTACAGCCTAGACGGGTCACCAGTCCATCACAGGGCCATATACAGACTCTCACACTCGCTCCTATGATTTTTGGACTGTGGTAAGAAACCGGAGTAGCCAAAGTAAACCCACAGACAGACAGGCAGGCAGGCAGGCAGACAGACAGACAGATAGAACTTCATTGTCATCGTAAAGTACACGTACATAGCAGCAAAATACTAGGTTAAATGTTAGATGTTTGGATGTCAGTACTTTTTGCTTTTTTTAATGTACTATTTTATGATCCACATTAAGAATGTTGGAAAAACTGGAATGTTTTGTTAACACTCCTAAGTTTGATGTACACAATTACATTTACATTTCTGACGTAAATGCCATTGAAAAAAAAACACACCACCACAGAAGATATTTGGCCAGTAGATTATACTTGAAGTTTAACATGACACAGATTTATTACTAAATGGACGAGAGGAGGGCTGACAAATCATCCAAATCATTATCTCTACTTTCTACAGGCAACAATCATCTTAATGTTTGGGTACCTAATTTCACCCAGGAACCTTTTGGCCCAACACTTACTATTAATCTTGATGGTTATCATATTAAGTCTTTTTTTGGCTTTTATAAATGCCATGTTGGCTTTTCCTGTGAACCAAAGATCTGAGGCAGCCTCTGTTTAAGGCATTTACTATCATTTACCTTCTTATTATCTTAGTAAATGTCTGTGGGCTTTTATTAGCAAAGCTTGAAGGGTAGTTTAAAAGGAAGGCCTGATATTTACAGCTCTCTTGATGTTGATGTTGTAATTGATGCTTGGCATAGCTCCCAATTAAATTTGCCCTATAATGTTAACAAGTGTTAGTGAAGTGGGAAAAAAAGAAATGTAAAACAACTAATTTACAGCTGCAGTTGGCAGTTTATTACTTTTAATGGAAGACTATCTTGTGTGTGGCTGAACTTCATGAGGTGTTCAGAAAATATTTAAACAATATATACGCTCAAACGCTTATTAATAGGGTATAGCTGTTCTGTTATTAGAAGGTTAAGAAGTAGAGCACATGCAGGACTTAAAAATATTTACAACTTATTGTCTATACTGTGTTTAGACTAAAAATTCTACATTGCACCTAATGCAGTAGGGTAAATTAATAAACTTACTAATGAATTATAAATGGCTTTTTAGCAAATGTCTTGTAAATTCCTGCAGCTTTCACATGATCTTTTTGCATGCTTGAGTCTTTCACTTACAAATTTATTAAAGTAAAGCTTGTTATATGTTGAAAGGAGTAGATAGTAATTTCCACCAAATGCAATAATACCACCCTGTATAACAGCATAAGCAGTATTTAAAAACTTTTCATGTACCTGGCTTGTATTTTTGTATTATTGGTAACCTGACATGTGAGTTGTAATGGGTCCTTACTAAACAAAGGGTGAAATTAAAAACACACCTAAATACATAAATTAAAAACAAATGAACCAAACACTAAAATATGATCTCTAGACTGTCGTTGGGCCTTTAGGACAATTTTATATGCTTTTTTATGTAAGTTTTCTTCAGGTTCTCATGTGTTGACCTGTTTTGACTGGAAACCAGTATGGGGTGCATTTTCCTGCTTTGTCACTAGTGTTACCAGAATTTGGCCTGACTACACCAGAAGACAAGGAGTGAAGTAGATACTGAGAATGAATACATGGATGAATGAATGAATAAATAAATGAATGAATAAATGAAGTGCAGCTGAGGAGGGTTCTATGGATCGGTGCATTCCATCAAATATGTTTTTAAACAGTGGTAATATTCACTGTATTACAAAAACGATGTGAAATGTCTCATTTTGCAGAAATTCAATACATTATTCTTAGCACCTAGTTTATCATTTACTATGAACTTTTATTCATGTAAAAGTTTCAAAAGTAATGTTAACATTTCTAAATTGATTTCCTAAAACTAATTAGAATGCAATGATATTTTGTGCCAAATGGGTTAAGCATGTAATAATGTAGTCTGACAAGTTACTGTAAAGAGTAAAAATTGTGTACGTTTTTTAAAACCCAATCCTCAAAGCTCCACACACACACACACACACACACACACAAAATATTGTGTGTATTTTAGCAGTTCTCTATGCACACCTTAAACGAGAGTTTGGATATATAATGTGGCTTCAAATTTGTCTTTTTCATACTTGTGAATGTGTTTGTACATTAGAGCTTTCATATTGTGGTAATTATAACTATAAATAGAACATATCTACCATTTACCAAAAAAACTGAAAGGAAGTGGCACCAAACTGCCATTCTTCATCAGTGGGTTTGTATTTTGTGCTTTTACTTTGTCTCCTTTAGCTAGAAAAGTGTATGAAGTGCATATTTAATGCTTAATCATACATTTAATTATGCTGCTGTTTATTTCAATTAAAATATTTTAAAGATATGCTTCATCCAACTATAGAGGTATTTACAAGGTGTAACTTTAAGGGTGATGTCCCAGTAAGAAATAAAATATTTATGAGAATGTCCACGATATAAAACTGTAGAAAGACATGAATCGAACTTTTAAAAATATAAAAAAAGACACAAATCACATTACAAATGATAAGTTCATGACAACTCTTTTAATTTGGCTGTCCTTTTTATGTGAAGTCGTTCTAAGCGTATTAGAGGAGTGTAAACAGGAGTGTGGAGGGCAGATGGGGCGCTCCGGGGTTTGGCGGCGCGGCGCTCGGAGCCAATGAGAATCCACAGCGGCGGCGCGGCTTTGAAGGGAGGCCGAAATTTGCGCACCGGATCGCCGTAAATTGTGTAGCGAGAAAGCGGATGTCGAGCGCCTTTTCCTCGGTTCAGCTAGTGGATACAGCGCGGTGCGTTTTACAGAGGTGAGTGCGACTACCAGAAATCCCGAGTGTAACATAAACCCAGCTGCGCACAACAGAAACGCAAACGCAAGCCAGTGAGTTCCAGGAGTTAAATTAAACCCGAGTGTGTTCATTTATCAGCAATTTAAGTGTCAGTTTGTGTTAATCAACCTGCTGCTCATACCTGTTGTATGAAATGAATCGGAGAGATTAGATATTAAAAACCGCGCTGACGCGGAGCGACACTTCACGTTTGGAGCGCAAGACGCCAGATTACACGCTTGTTTGCGTCTCAGTGAATGAAGCATCTGAAAGCGGACCTTCTCTGCGGGTTCGAGCACTTCATTTCATTCATGCTTTCTTTCCCTCCCTCTCCACTAAAGCAACTACAAGGCATCCTCTCAGAGCAGCTCTAAGCGCTGATCGGACGGCGCACTGAACGCACAGCTCCAGCCAACAGCTCCAGTCAGATCTGCTACAGGATGGACACACTTTACGACCAGCGAGTGCCTTACATTCATGCTCATGTAAGTAGAGCTGCAAGTTTGCATGTTGTCTGTTCTGCATCAGACAAGTACACTATTAATGTTATTTTTTATTATGTGACACTTGTTATGACTTTAAAACAAAAAAAAAACCCATCCCAATTCAATCCAAAATAACACTCCGACTAGAGCGCCCTGGTTTATCTGGGATAAATGGATTTGTTTGTCTGTTCCTCAAATCCACAGGGAAACACATGCAGTAACAGACTGGCAAAAGACAAGAAAAGGAAATTCATTAACTCTGACCTGGCTTTGGACACTGAGGGTAAGCACAGAACATGAACAGGGGGGGTGGCTGAAAGAGGCAATCTTCATTTCACGGCTTCTTAACATTTTCACAAAATGCAATTTACTTGTTTCCACCTGCATTCTGTGCTGTAAAATCTCAATTACAAACCCCATGCCTCTAAAGAAGCTTCACAACATGCTTCTCCAGCTTTCAGATCCAGACTTAGGTGTGTGGTGATGACCTAGAATGGTATGAACCAAAGCCTGTAGAAAAATAAGCATAGATTGTCACTACAGCCGTTTTTTTTTTGTTTTTTTTTCTTCGCAGAGCTTTTCCAAGATCTCAGCCAACTTCAGGAGACCTGGCTGGCAGAAGGTAAGTGTTTTTGGTGTGTGTTATGTTAAAAGCTTGGCCTCGTTGAAGTTATCTATAGTTGGTTGGATGATCAACAAGCGCTGTTGTGTTAAAGACAGAACGAGAGAAGAGAGAGATAAGGTGGGGGAGGGGGGACGCAATATGCTTCAAGTTACAATGCCTAATATGCAGTCCAATTAATGCGTGTGTGGCGAGGCACCTCATGTGTCATGCATACATTAAAGAGGCAGAGGAGTCTAGAGGGAGACCGAGGAGCTTCTACTGCGAGTGTCATCACAAATTACCAGGAGAACTTGCGATCGCACTCACTCTCTTCTCCCCCGCTTTTGGCAAACGCTAGGGCAGCCGAGCCGCCAGCACCACCACCACCCCTCTCCCTCTCAATCTTTCTCTCCTTCTCTCTCTTTTCCTCACTCACATATGCACACACTCTCTTTGCTTCTGTCTTTCTTTCCTTTACATCCTTTTATAGGGTCTATATGAATCTTTTCTAAAAACACAGCTGTCACTAGTGCATGTTCAGAGTTTTTCTACTTTTTGGACAAACGGACAACTGATAAAAATATACCGAAGGGGTTGCTGACTGAAGCGCAGCCCTTACAATTCTTTATTTTTACTTTTTTTGAACTGATTGTTTTTTTTTCTGATGGAAAGACGTGCTTTTTATGGTGTAACGGGATGCTTCAGGACTTGAGCGCCAGCGTCTTGTTTCCTTCTTGCTTGCAGCACCGGCCTCTAGGTTAGTGTGGGATGTTTTGTCCTGTGACATTACTTTCAATTGAATGTGTTTGTAGTTTTATTTATATTATTTTAAGTTTTTCATTTGCCAATTTTAGATAACTATAGTAGTGAGTGCAGCTAATCTTAAATACATATAATTAATAACATCTTCATTTATTATCATTCGCCTGGAAGAATTTACCAGGTTTTGTGATTGTGTGAAAAATATTTTGTATGATTTTAAATTATGTAACAACAAAAATTCTGGACAAAAAAGTTAAGCGACTGCTTAACTTGTGGACCAATAAGGTTAGATTGTTGTAAGATTTATAACTGTAAGAATTACTATTATAATTATAAGGATGTATATTATATATTTTATATTTACAGATTTGTATTAAACAGATTTTAATCATTCGTATATTATTATATTCTTAATGTTACTGCCTTAAATATATTTAAAAATAAAGTTAATAGCATATAAATATACATAAGAAGCTGTTGTAAGTCTTTAGTTTGGATTTCTCATTCCTTTTTTCCAAGCAGTTTGACCCAGAGGGTCAAGCTCATCTTTTATGTGCATATTTTAAATAAACAAAATAGATTGTCACATTAAAATTATGCAAAGTAGTTTTGTAAAACTAGAACCAGAGCTTTGCATTTGAGACATATTTCCACCATCTACGCCTTTGTCGCTTGCTCTGTACACATAAGAGCAATTACAGTAATACTGATGATTGTTTCTCTGATTTTACCTTAATGACTTCAAAATTTTTTATTGAATATTATATAAATATACACTATACGTGTTTATTATTTTACTTGGTGAAATACAGTTACAGTCTTTTGTGGCAATTGAGTGCTTCGCAAACGGTCAATGTAATAAAATGTGTATAAAGATATTCACATTATCATTAAACATCCTAAAATATGACTTCGGCACACACAGGTATAAAAGAATCTCAATATTTCATAACCTTAGACCATCGTCATGTATTCTTTAACACGTTTAAAATTCTTCACAGAAGTGCTAAAGTATTTTGGAATAAGGATCCCGCTTAGGATTAGAATTGAGGATACTTTACTTTCCTAGGTGCCAGTGTGATTATAGAGATTCCACCTCAGGGCCTTTAAAAGAATAAGACATCATTTTAATATTTTAGTGCCTCAGGAAGGAAGATGAAGATTTACAAAAAAAAAAAAAAAAAAAAAAAAAAAAAAAGAACTGTCCACTGCTGTCTTCTATCAGACAGCGGCGATGGCCAGAGGTTCCAGGCAAATTGTAGATAGATTTAACAGACGACTTCCTGTCTATTAGAACCCAAAACGAAAAACTACTGGAATCATTTTACTGATTTATCGTCTCAGGTAATTGAAAAGAAGAGGAAGACGTATGAGAGACAGACTGTATTTCCGACGTGAGACGTGGTGAGGCGATTGGGTGGTCATTTGACATGCGTGCTTCATTTATCCTGAATCAGCCTGCTTAGGAAAATTAGATGCATTTATTAAAAAAAAGATTTTTTTTTCAAGACATGCCATGTAGCTTCTTTTAAAATAGTACGACCAATTAATAAAAAATTAAAACGGTTGAATTCCGTGTAGTGTCGCATTATTAAAACTCCTCAGCTCACATTAGTGCCTTTGTATCCTTGTGCATCTGTGTGTAACGATCGAGCCGCTTGAGGCCTTCAATTTCACTGTGTAGTATGTTTTTTTTTTTTTTTTCTGTGAATGACGGCAGTGCTCCAACTCCCAGGCCGTCCTCTGTAGTGCTGCCTGGATCAGCTGTCTCATTCACAGGCTCTCTCATTCACCCTGCTGAGTCCTGCAGCTTTCCTTCTTCTTCCTGTCTCTACATCTCACCTCTCTTTTGCGTTAACCCGTTCTCCATCCTTCCTTTAATCCGTGCATCCTTTCCTTCTTATAACATTTTAGACTAGTAGCTAAACAGTAGACATGACTGTTATCAGCTTATTCTTTGTTGTAAATTCGGACGGATCTGTCAGATGGTTGGTAATTTAGTAATGCCGAGGTTGCTGTGCATTTTTGAAGTGTTGTTTGAGCTTTTAAATGTCTTTATAACCACACAGGCTTGTACCATAAAGATAAGTCACCTGTTTCCTTTGAACGCAGCACGTGGATAAGCGGACACGTATGTGTTTGCTTGGGTGTGCGTGAGTAAAAAAAAAAAGGCAAAAACTTAATTTGCTGCCCACATAAAGTGCACCGTATTTGTATATGTACATTTTTGTGCCCTGACAAGTTGGTGTGAAAATGGAAATCCATATTTATCACTCCGAAATGAACATGCTAATAGCCTGGCACTTAGAGGTCTCATATTGCTTTTTGCCTCACTGGCTTTTACACCAGATTGGACTTGTGGGAAACAGACACACACTCTAAGTGTAAAATGTGTGGAACATAAACATGAACCCATGTGACTGCAGCCTGTACCGGAGTCTGGATTCATTATTTTAGCATTAGGTAGCAGAGGAGAAGAGATGCTTAGTTTGGAGATGCGCCGACACGGCAGGTACAGGTGCATCCACCAGTGGGGATGTGTCCCAATTAGACGGTGTGAACATTAGGTGCTTTTTTTTTGCATGGTCGTCCCTCAGTCCTCTTCCAAAAAAAAAAATAAGGATTAGCCAAAACAGAGGGTAGGAAAAAATACACATCTTTCCTAATCATCAGATTACCGTTCTGTAACTCTTTGGTGATCCGAACTGTAATATTTCTTTTGCTAATTCAACCACACATCAAGATTTCATCTCTGAACAAGACTGACTGAGATTTAACATGTGTTTCACACGCAAGGCCCCGTTCTGTCGAGCAAATGAAGTCTAAATTAGATTATTGACATAATTAGAGGATATGTCTCCTTTGTTAGAAATGAATAAATGTCCTCATGCGTAGGATTATGATTTTTTGATTCATTACTGTTTAAATCATTGGAGCTTAATAGAGGAAATGAGTTAAATACAGATTTTGTTAACTCTTCGAGTTAGCCACAGGCAAGAAGAAAAAAAAACTAATCTGGTCCTGTTCTGGTCTTTTCTTTTTTTTTTCTTTTTCTCTGTCCAGCTCAAGTTCCAGACAACGATGAACAGTTTGTTCCTGACTTTCAGGGGGAAAACTGTAAGTGTAAGACTTTTTATTTTGCTTTGTGTATTGGCCCTTTTTAAACATACTAAAATTAAGTAAAATTAAATGTATAAAATTTAAGCATTAAAAGTTAAAAAGAATAAGAAGTTAATACTGTAAATACAAAAATTATTTATATAAAAGTTTATTACCAAGCTGTAGGTTGTGTGTGTGTGTGTAGGTGTAGTTGTGTGTGCGCATGTGTGCGTGTGTGTGTAGCTAGCACCGGTACTACTTTAAATGGCCATAGGAAGTAGACTTGGCTTGGGGCAAATCAGTGAACTCAGTGCCAGTGTCGGAAGTGGCTTGGACTGAGTGTGGCACAGTGGGGTACAAGGCCAGCTTATGTCTTAAAGAGAAGCCAAAACACACCACCGCACTGAGGATGCATGAAAAAAAAAAAAAAAAAAAAAAGGAAAAACAGAGGGCTTTGTTTGTGCCGGAAGTTTAGCAAGCAGCACACAATACTGTTGCTTATAAGAGCACTGTAGTGGCTTTTTTACCCCTGATCATGAGTTAAATCAGGAATTCATGGCTCTGTGTTTAGGTGTAAAATCTTAAAACAGTTTCTGTTTAGATTTCAATAACATCGTTTATAACAGACTGTGACCTCACTTACAAATAAAAGAGTGCTTCAAATAGTGCATTCTGGGTATTTACAGTACAGCTTGTAATACACACCGGATGTATAGTTTTAAATACACATCCACTTTTGTGCACTGTAGTGCAGCGTCACTGAGCAGGGAGTGCTGTTAGCTGGCATTTGTGGATGAAGGCGAGCGTAGAGCGGGGCAGGAGAGGAGGTACAGGCAGATGGTGGGAGGGCGAGGGTGCGGTTATGGCGCTCCTAAACAGGCAGCCTAGCATGCAGCCCTCCCATATGCGTCCACGCTGGCATGACCCCTCCCGCTTACTTTCTCTATAGCACACAGGAACCTAAAAAGTTCAGGACTGTAAAAGAGACCAGATAGATTTGTGTGAAAACTACAATGTAGGTCAATGTACCTGTAGATGTTTGGATTTGGATTTGTCTGTTATACAGCCTGAAAGTTTACATTATAAAACGGTGGTATTGTGTTTTATTTGAAAAAGGGTAATTTTTTGCAATACTATGCAATAGCAATAGTTCGGTTTGTGGACCCTAGGATTCCCTACTTGCCCCCTTTAAAACTCTATCATTATCTACACAATTATTTAATAATCAGCGATTTTTATCCAAATATCTGTATTTTTTAAAATGCAATACAGCTTTTCTTTACCGCAATTATAAATGATGGATAAATTTAGCAAGATGTGATTATTCCTGTTCTAATATTGTACGACACCAGGAGAAAAATCAGGAGAAAAACTGTACAAATGTATAATAATAATAATACTTAAAATAATGATTCTTATTAATATAATAATAATTATTATTCTTATTCTTATTATAATTATTATGTTTCCCATAACACTAGAAAAGGTGCAAATGTGTAAAGGAAAATCTGTCTGTCTTTATAGTTCCTTCAACTATCATCCACATTTTGAGGAAATGAATAATAGCAGCAAATGCCACAGCCAAATCTTTCATAATGTCGTCCATTAAGAGAAATCAATGTGTCTGTAATTGCTGCAATCTTGAAAGAGTCGCACGCATGACATCCCCCCACTGAAAATAGGGTTTAGCTTCACTGAAGAGCAAATACATTATGTATTGATTTATATACTTTTGTTCCTCAGACTAAAATCCATAATAATGAATTTTCCTCTTCTTTAAGTGCACAAGAGGTTCTTGTTTTGGTCCATAAAAGATAATAAGTAATATTATCGTAATAAACAGTATTAGTTGTTTTTGTTATTGTTTGTTATTTTTCATTTACAGTATGTAGCTGATGAAATGATAAGTGGTTTTGGTGTCCTGATTTTACAGTACTAAAATAAACTTATGACCGAATCTGCTGTTACCGAACTTGATGATGAAACGGGAGCGCTTAAAAGCATTGTGCCTGTTCTCTAACAGTGGTAGATAGTCTGTGTTACTTCATTTTTTTTTTTTTTTTACTTAGAAAAAGGAAAAGTTACATGTAAATTCTTGTGTCTGGTTAAGTCAGAGTCCACCATCATCCTCATCATCATCATCAGCTTTAACAATGCATTTCCATCCTCATTAAACCTTCATAATTACGGCGACGGAGACACTACGTAACGAGCGTTACTCTGTTCGACATTGTCAGAGGTCTTTATCTTCTGCCTTTTTAACCCCTGATCAATGAGCGTGAAAGGTCGATTGTCTCAGTGGGGGTTGGGAATTAGTTTCCAGATAGAATTGACCTTTTACAGTGAGGACAGCCGAGGTTGTGGTGAGGTTTTTACCTTTTCGTCCTAAAGTCTTGAAACTTTATTTATTCATAACAGTTCAGTTGGATTTATCAGTGAATAGACAGATAGATAGATGGATAACTGCCGAAAAGAAATATTTTCCAGGTGTACCCTAATCCATCCCTAGTGCATCCAGAGGCCGTACCAACAGACTAAGAGCTGCTTCGCTAGGCTAACTGACTTAGCGTTGGTCTTTTGTCAGAGAGACAGGAGATTCATCAGCAGTCTTTTAGGTCTTTGCAGCCCTTAAAGGCATGAGAAATCGAAACAGTGTGAGAAGGTGAAGAGAAAGAGAGAAAGACTGGGGCAGAGACTGAGACAGGAAGAAAAAGAGAGACAGATATTAATGATATCCTTCTGGTCTGAGTGATACAACTAGAAGAGAGCATACATCGTCGGGGTTCACCAGTCTACCAGAAAATGACATGTCTCTTAGACAGTTACATAAATTTTCCTAGGGGGAACTTATCGTAACTCTATATGTGGTTTACCAATTCATTAAATCTGTATTTTCAGGGTATTTTTGCACCTTGTTGGTAGCTTAAGCTCTTTGATCAGTTTTCATTGGTTTCCTCTCTCTCTCTCTCTCTTTCTCTCTCTCTCTCTGTCTCTCTCTCATTCTCATTCTCTCTCTCTCTCTCTCTCTCTCTCTCTCTCTCGAACACAGTGGCTTTCCATGGGCTGCATTTGAGGATAAAGCGGGAACCCCACAGCCCCTGTGCTAATCTGGGATCAGCCTGCAGTCAGGAGAGACCCTTCAAGCTCCACTATGGAGAAAAATGCATGTACAACATTAGGTATGGTCTATAACACACACACACACACACACACACACACACCTAGTTGACCTCTTCTAGTTGTACCCTTAACCTATTATACCTCCTAAAGAATAGAGAATATTGTTAGATACATAGAAACAGAATTTATAATATTATATCTCATCATTTTCGCAACATCTAACTGTAATATTAAATGGCTTTGAAACTTCTATTCTTTTCCCCTGTTTAATTGTCCTGCTGGCTTTTCTTGCTGTGTTTAATTTTTTCCTGATTAATCACTTCAGCAGCCGTAGAAACCCACAGCACAAGTCTGCGTGGTCCTATTCAGACATACTGGGATTTACTGTTGTGTGTCTGTGTGTGTGACTTAAAGTAGTCTTTAGTGAACTGCTGGGTTTGTTGCATGATGCAAATTTATCTCCTTATATTTACTTGCTACCTCTTACACAGTAAATCCTTGCAGTTCATATAGTACAGCTGTAAAAATCAATCCCCTGTATCGCCCTGGCCCCAATTTTTTATTCAACAATTTTTCTATTGTTCTTTGTGAAACAAAACAGCAGGTGCATCTAAATGCAAAAGGGCAAAAAAGTGCAATTACTATATCACAATGCATGTACCTTATTTCCTCTTCACTTGGACAATCATCCAGATGAATCATGGTTGCCTGGTTACAGTCATCTTTCCATTGACTTGATGATACACTCATGACATTCCATGTTGTAAAGGGTGTAAATTGGACTCAAACGAACAGAGCGCAAAGAAAAAAAAATACGACTCGCTCAATGACACCTGAGCTAAACCAGCCAGCTCGGTGCGAACGACGTTCTCTTCGGAGCCGAAGAATAAAATGGTAGAAATGTGCAAGTTATGTTTAAATTACTCTGAATGGCATGTAATTGCATTTGCAAAGTCAAAACTGAAGTGTTGATGTCAGCTGCTCATCTCATGTGTGAGGTAGTTAAACAAGGTTCTCCGGCTAATATACACAATTACATTTATTTCCAGAAGATTATCTTGATGGAGCTTTTTTTCTGCTTTCTTTTTCTCCTCTCGTTCCTCCATGATTGCAGTGCCTACGAGCAAAAGCATGCAGCAGGAATGAAGGGTTCCAGCCCTGCGACTACACCCTGCAGTACGCCCGTATCCCCCCATCAGCACCATGTGTCTCCTAATGCTGGCCTCACCCCTAAACCAGACAGAACATACCCCCACCTCAACGGCCCACAGCCCCTTCCCGACACCACCTACAACATTGACCACAGGTATTTATACAAATACTAAGCCAAAACAGTCTCCAGCTACTTAGACCGTAGGTCAAATCAGATATACGCCTGCACCTGGTACAGAGAGTCTTCAAATAGAAATGTTGATTAAATGCTATTGTCTATAGCGAATATTACAAATGTATTAATGCTTATTAAATACAGTTCCAGGATTAACTAATTTAAAAACAATACAAGTACAAGACAATACAATTGTACTGAATAGGAAAAAAAACCAGTTTTGGTAATATAGTAACATTAAATGACCGGAAAATACATTTTTTTTAATTAAAGAAAGAAGCTGACGTGCTTAACCAGGGTTTTTAACATTCCAAAACTATTTATATGCTTTTAAAATCATTTACAGCAAAAGTTTTAGAATTACTTATTTGATGCAACAAAATGAAAGAACAGTAAAAAAAAAAGGGGCTGTGTAGGACAGTGGGAACAGTGAGGATTTCTGCAGTGCAGTGTATAGCTGTGATGTGGCTGTGCGTGTGTTCAGGTTACACCAGCAAGACATTAAAAAGTCTGCAACCGATAATAAGGAATGTGATACAAGAGATGTAATAGCCTAATTTATAACTCACGCTACGTAATACAGTTGCAGTCTGGGAAGATACGAAAAATACATCTTTTATTAAATAGTATTCAGTAATGAGTTTAGTTGTTAAAAAATTGTTTATGTTTTTTTAACTGGGGTTAAGTAGGACTTATGTTAAGTAATGCTGAGTGATTATTGTATGAGTTCTTAAAAAACCTTTATGTAGGCTTAGCTAAATTTTTCCTCTTATTATATAACTAACTGAGCAGATGCACAATAGTGTTAAAATGTAAATTTTGAAAAATCAATGCTGACATTGCTGTTGAAATGATTTTCCTAGGTTCCGGCGTCAGCTGTCAGAGCCGTGTCATTCATTTCCTTCTCCAGCTCCGGCTCCGATGGGGCGAGACGGGCGTCCCTTGTATCACAGACAAATGTCTGAACCCAGCATTCCCTTTCAGTCTCAAGGGTTTAAACAGGAATACTCAGATCCGCTGTTTGAGCACCCACTCATGATAGGAGCCCCCTTGCCTCAATCTTACCCTCCGTCTATGATGATAAAGCAAGAGCCGCGAGATTTCACCTATGACTCAGGTGATTTACATAAACACCAGAAAGCACGCAGAAATAAAATATTCATTAAGGAGGAAAACGTTGCTCTGTATATGTTAGCTTAAGATTTTATCACACAAGGTTCGTGTCAAATTTAATAAACCTTTTAAAAAGGATTTGTAGCTAATGTATGACTTTTTAATACCAGATTCTTCTTGTGTGAATAACCGAGTTTGTTCAGCTAATCCTCTGGTTTTTCAGGGGTTTTTTTTTTTTTACAAATGAATTAATTATACATTGCACACAGATGTTTAGCATTTGGTTAGTAGGAACAGTCAGCCTAAATTTCCTAATAATCCCCCCTTAGCCGGGTACTAACCTCCCCGCAAGTATGACAGGAAAGAGTCTGAGACAATTCCGGTAAAGTCTGTTTTTTTGGGTTTTTTTTTTTTTCTAAAGGCAGATTGTGGCTGTGTGAGGGATGGGGTGACTGATAGAATTAGTGCATTAGTAGAAAAAAGGGGCTCTGGTCTCATTTCCTGAGGGCCTGGCTGGAGCAGGGAGAAGAGAAGGGCCCCTGTAATCTCTCCCATGGGGCTCCTGGGCTATTGGCCCAGCTCTGGCATGAATGAAATGGCGTTTGCTTTTCATTCATAAAAAAAAAAAAAAAAAAAAAAAAAAAAAAACATAGAAGTACACTAGATCAGGCAGACAGGAAGGAATGTAGCGTCTGGCCCTCAGCTGCTTCCTGTGGTTATGTGAACCAGGACACATGTTTTACTTCCTCCTTCTGAAAAACAGACTTGTCACTTTACATTTTGGAAGAATAAATATAAAAATAGTGCTAGAATTCAGATTCTGATTCTATGATTTTTTTCCTTATATTTCTTCTATTTATTAAAATGTTTTCTATTTTGATGTGTCTGTAAATTTAAATCTTTCTAAAAATTATTTTTATTTTATTATTTTTATTTGTGTCTTCATCTTATCATTTAGAAGAGTTCAGCCCAATAACAAGTGTGTGTTTGTTGTGTTGTTCTCTAGCGAGGCTGGAAGGGCGGTGGCTAATTTAATTAACAGTAATTTCCTCGACAGGGCCATTACTTGGATGAGGCCTTGAAAGATTTTCTCAGGCTTTAAATGAACAGGGTTAGCTGTTTTATTGAGCACTTAGAATCTGCACCTTTGCTTCGATTGAATTATCGGACAAGATAAAACAGTAAAAATATATAGTGCTAAACGCTTGTAAGCCTTTCATCCCTTTTTTATGTGCAGATGTCGTACTGTAATTTACAGCACCGGAAATGTTTTTTTATTCAATGAGTTTCTTTCCTTCTTTATGCTGTGCAGAAGTGCCTAGCTGCCACTCGGTTTACCTGAGACAAGAGAGTTATTTAGCTCATGCAAGCAGAACTGAAGGTATTATCTACAGCTATACATTAACAGCTGGTTTATCTCAAGTGTGTGTTTTTTTTGCATTTTAATAAAGTCTGACGTGTTGCTGCAGGTTGCATGTTTGATAAAGGAGTCAGACATTTCTTTGACGACACCTGTGTAGTACCGGAAAAGGCTGAAGGTATGTTTGATTTTAGAACATCATAGATCAGATAATAAGATCTTAGTCTTTGTTCTAATTTAGTAGAAATTCTATTTTATTCAGCAACGTTTTTGCTGATTTGAAAATTGTGTTCGAGCTTTTTTTCCTCCATGTGTTATAACAGCACATATTTTATCTAAATATAAATCTAGGCATATGTACACACTTAACACACTAATTGCCACAATCTAATCAATATAACACCTCATATTAACACACCCATGCAAACTGGTGTGTTAATGGGTTTCGGCATGTTGTTTTTCAGACGACAAAGATAATAAAGACAATAGTTACAATTCCAAAGTTATTCGGATAAAAATCATTGTCCACGAACATTACTGTCAGTAGATGTTACAATAATGAGTGATAGTAGGGCAAAAAGCTGCCTTTACCCAAAATAGTTTTTTAATAACGTGAAATTGCAAAAAGGAGAAAATTTCAATTATTCCTTATTTGATCATGTTTAAAATTAATACAATAAAATCTTGCCCAAGTTATTTGTATAACCAAAACAGGGGAAAGTTTGTTTATTTTATTTGTTAGTTGGGTTGTTTTTTTATTATTATTTATCCAGAAAACAAACCTTCCGTCAGGTGTCAGCGCCCGTAGTTGGAGTTACTAACTTTATCCAGTACATAGTTCTTCTAAATATTAAGAAAAATTCCTTCCGAAAAACACATAAATAATTAACCTTTTATTGTTGTAAAATATTAAAACCTTTCTAGAAATAACAATGATGTTTTATTTCATTTTTTATATTTTTTATAATGCACTCGCTGTTTGCTTGTCAACACTAAAGATTGTGATACATTTTGCAATTAATATTTATTATAGTATAAAGCAGAAGCGTTTGATATTTCGAGCTGTGAAATCAACTGTGGCAAAAACACACTTGAAACCCTGACCTGACCAGCTGTATCATGCCTGCAGGGGACATTAAACAGGAGGCGGGGCTTTACCGTGAGGGCCCCACCTATCAAAGACGTGGCTCGTTGCAGCTCTGGCAGTTCTTAGTGGCTCTTCTGGATGACCCGTCTAATTCCCACTTCATTGCATGGACTGGACGAGGAATGGAGTTCAAACTCATTGAACCTGAGGAGGTAGTAAAACCTTCAGTGCTTCACTGCAAAACAAATTTGCTTAACAAATTTGCCTAACAAATTTTAAGAATTTTCTCGATAACAAAGCTAAAGCATGTTTATACATTATTAAGGCTATCGATGAGGTTATAGTGAAAATATGCTAAACACATTCAGTTGTTTTTTCTAATAAAAAGCTAAAACAAGTTTTAAGAATATTAACACTTCACTACATTTCCAGTCATTTTTAACATTAAGCGTGAAATAGTCTCATTCTTCCAGCAGATAATTTTTATTTTTTTTAAGGTTTAAGTGTAAATAAAACTTTTAACAAAAAAAGTCAAATACCTGCCACTATGTCAAGATAAAATTAGCTTTTATCATTAACTAAACTAAACATAAACTAAACTAAACCATAATAGTCATTAAACATATGTATGAATACGTATTAATAAAACTATATTATAGACATATTTTAACTTATAAACTTATAAACTGTACTTTCCTCATAAAATGCTTTAGAATGAATAATAAATCAGTGGTGTAGGGGATTAAATGTCCCAATATATTATTTCTCGAGTAAAACACTTGCTGCTAAAATATCTTTTAGGATAAGAAACAAGTTTATCGGGGGGGCGACTTATGTTAGATGTTTTGGGGAGAACATCAGGGAAGGCAGATTAAGGTGGTTTGGACATGTACAGAGGAGGGATAGTAAATATATTGGTTTGGAGGATGTTAGAAATTAAGCTACCAGGCAGAAGGCAAAGAGAAAAACCAAAAAGGATGCGATAAATGAGGACATAGAGGACAAAGGACCTCTTCTTCTTCTTTTTCTCCTTTCGGCTGTTTCCCTATAAGGGTCGCCAGAGTGAATTATCTGTCTCCACCTAACCCTATTCTTTACATCCTCTTAATTCACATCCACTAACTTTATGTCCTCATTATCGCATCCTTTCTGGAGTAAAATCAGGTCATGTAGCATGTAGCAATCCAATTTACCAAATTTGGGCCAAATGTTATTTAGCCATATTGAGTTAATTTCACTCCTTCTTTAATCCACCAGGTAAATGTGAAGTCTGAACACAGAGTCATGTTTTAATGGCCATAAAGATGGCCAGGCCAAGTTAAATAGACAACAAGTTTTTATGTTCATCCAAACACCACATGCAGCAAAGAACTAACTGATAATTAGTCCAAAAGTCAAAGCTACGTTGATTTGCAGAGATTTTTTAAGCAGACTAAGGCTACGTTCACACTGCAGGAAAATGTGGCCCAGATGAGATTTTTTTTTTGCCCACATGTGACTTTATTTTATGACAGTGTAAACAACACAAATCTCAGGAAATCTGATCTTTTCCATTCCGATCTGTGCCACTTATGTGGTATTAAATTCGACACTGGTCGGATAAACGATAATGTCAAAATTTATCTTATGTCATTTTTGATCGACGTGTCATCATTCTGCACTGGTGCGTGACTACAAACAGATTTATAATGGTTTCACATTTGCTGAAGGTGTTCACATCACGGTCCAACCGTCCAACCACTCCTGATTTCGACTCCGCATTTATACACACCTTCATACTGAAATATTAGGCACAGCTTTACAATATACTTTTATTTAAATTTTGGCTCTTTTTCTCCTTCTCCACTTTCTCCTCATTGGCTGATCATTAATTCACTGTTGTCTGCTGCACATCACCTTATACAAGTAAGCACACATAAATGCAGCCTTCGGTGTCATCCTTGTTTATTTTTCCAGATTATAGGGTGCTGCATGAGATGCTAAACTTTTGCCGATACGGGTCAGTTTAGGATCATGATCAGTTCACGCTGTAAATCTAATATTGGTCACATTTCAAACAACAATGTAAACAGGTATACAAAAAAAATCTGATCTGCACAAAAATCTGAATTAAGCACAAAGCCTTGCAATGTGAATTTAGTCTAAAAGTACTGCATTTGTAAGATGCATCCAGCCCAGCAAAGCTCCCTTTAGCCTGTGTGTGTGTGTATGTGTGTGATCATGTGTGTCTGGAGGAAGCTGGCGCAAGCCTATTGGGCAGCTGTAGGGGACAGGGGGCCAATTCATGCCATCAGGTGACCCAGGGCTGCAGGGTTTGTCCAGGCAGGTGGACGACGTGAATGAAAAAAGGCCGACTGTGGCAGGATCAGGGAGAATGGAGGGAGGGAGATTTGAAAAAATAGCAGGGGGTGTGCGGACAGGTGCCATAACATCTGCCATGCTTCACTCATCCTAATGAGCATATCACTAATGATATATACGATGGGTCCACCTGAAGGAGTTTTAGAGACTAAAATAATATGTGTCGTTTATAATTAGAGACTATTCCTTGATAAAGACCGATCAAAGTCGAGAATTAATGAAATCTTCTTTTGTGCTTATGGTCATTTTTTATTCCTAAGGTGGCACGACGCTGGGGGATCCAAAAGAATCGCCCTGCCATGAACTACGACAAACTCAGCCGCTCGCTACGTTACTACTACGAGAAAGGGATCATGCAGAAGGTAAAGGATGTGACAAAAGCTAATGCATTATGAAAAAACGTATTACGTTCTATGTAATATGTATTATCTTTTCTGCAAAAATCTATTACAAAGCCAGTAAAATATGTTCACGTCCATGTTCAGGCAGCACCGCGGTATGTAAAATTGATCACATGGTTTCTTTGGCTCTTTAGGTGGCAGGTGAGAGATACGTGTATAAGTTTGTGTGTGACCCCGAGGCCTTGTTCTCCATGGCCTTTCCTGACAATCAGCGGCCTGTGCTAAAGACCGACATGGAGAGACAGATCAACGAGGAGGAGACGGTGCCACTGTCACACTACGACGAAAGCGTGGCATACGTTCAGGACGGAGCCTACTGCAACCCACATCCTTACAGCGAAGGCTACGTCTACTGATCATTGAGCACAGACTTTGCCACACCGGTCTCACCACCTAAAAATTTGTAAGAATTCGACGATTAGTATGAAAAAGTTACAAATGTTTCAGTGGTGATGGGAGGGGGGGGGGGTTGTTATCGCTTATAGCTGTTCTTAAAACTTAACTCATATCAAATTCAACAACAGGAAACAAATCACTGTCAGTTGTTAGAATTCTTATGAATTTTGTGTGAGATCAGGACTTCACCAGATTCCTCTTTCTGTCGTCTCAGTCGTTCCCCGGGACAAAGAGTGCACTTTATGGACAGAAACGGACAGAGTGTTAAACCTACTGTCTTAGTTACAGCCGTCGCTCCTTTGATGTTTGTTTGTTATACAATAAATGGGGGGAAATCAAGCATGCCAGATTCACACAGGGCGAAATCTGGAGAAATTGGCTTTTTTATCTACAAAAAAAAAATATGTGTTCATCTATTTAGACAAGTTTTTAGTCTGGAGAACGTGGGTGAATAAATCTCAACCTCTTTTCTTAAGATCTCTTTAAATTATTTGTGGAGTGCTCATTTATTTTCATTACCCATCTACTTGGTGTCATGCTGAGTAGCAGCTAATAATTCAGTGTATTTGTATCCATATAAAGCCTATCAAACTCTCCAGCGTGGAAATAAAACAAGCACATGCTTGAGGTGATTTACAGTTCAGCGGGTGGGCAAGATCCTATAAAAGCCCCTTACCTGTTATTAAGAAATAACTACAACCGAGGAACTACAAACGTCTGTGTGTTCCTTTCTTTTGGATGATCAGGTCCATCTGGAACATGGCAGGAAATAAACATTCCTCGTGACTGATCGTTTCATTTTAAAAGCTGGTTTGTTTTTCTTTTCTTTCTGTTTCCCAAGGTCATGTCAATCCATTTTAATTTATTATTGTACAATTTATACTCTCACATTCTCCTGGGACAAATCTAATGTCATAATTATTCTGTACATTTTGTCTTTTTTCTGTAAACCTTTTTTTTAATTTATTTTTCAAATCAACAGTAAACTCAACAGTAAATGTTTCATTTTTCGACTCCTACATCGTCTCTACAGATACAAACATGCATATTCAGGTTACTTCCCATCGATGCTGCTTCTTCATGTGATTGGATCCATGTAGTTGTTCCATAACAGATGGCAGCTATGCCCTGCAGTCCACTCATTCACGTTTTTTGTCTTTTTTTACTGCAGACAAAAAAAAAAATGAAAGTCAGTGTTTATCGAATGTAAAAACATATTCAGCATTGAGGAAAAAATGGCAATAGCTACACTTCTGTAATAAAACGTTGTTGAACTGCAAACGAGTGCTCACTCACTCCACAACATTCCAATACATTTTTTTTTACTTATATATAATTGTATTATATACATATATAGAATATATAATTGTTGAGAAAATAGTCAGTTAATGCTCCTTAGAAAAATATTCCTGCCAGCCTTAAATAGATAAAGTCCATCATCTAAACCGGTGGTGTGTCCTACACCTCCGATCAAACCCGAGCTTTGCATCTGTGGCTGCAAATCCAGTGAAAACAGGAGTGGAGCTAATTATACACCAGTTGTTAAGTTGCTGCCTTAATTAAGCCGCATTGGTGAAATTATATAAGTAAATATAAAGAAATCATATATTACGGACGGATGTGTGGTTTAAAATGGATAATGAAATTAACCAATGGTTATTACTTTCTGCATTAAAACATAAATCCACAAAGTCAAGAATGATCAGCTAACAAATCTACTTATGTGTTAACACAGCTTTTAACAAAAGGCTCAAATCCTCAAGTTCAGGTGAAACGGTGACAGATTCATTTTTTGTGTTGGAGTTTTTGTGTTGTCACATATAGTAGTTTATTCTTTTCCTGGTTTTCTCTGGAGTCTGTCACTTATAAAGTCTTATGTGTGAAAAAAAACAAAAACAAATCACAACAGAAGTTTTGTGTAAGCATAGTTCAACACCAGGGGCTACAGACAGACTCGAACATGTATTAGCACAAAGCTGTGGTCAAATTTGTCAGGTAAAATGACCGTCACGGTTCTCAAGAGGACACAAATGATGGTGGTTGATTCAAATAGCTCAGATTAAAATATCATGCAAAAACATCCCTGCCAGCGAAATATGGCGTTTTAGATTGGGGAACTTCAGCGAGGGTAAAAATAAAATAAATAAAATCCTAATAAATGAATCAGAATTAAACAGAAGCTGTAGCTTTTATAGGTTACATTTTTCAACATAACCTCCTGCACCACCATAACTGAGACTTAGATTACCTCTAAGAAAAGTTTAACAATGACAAACCCTAACTTGTTTATAACATTGCACCAAGACATCGTAATAGATTCCATACCATCAAGTGGAATGGTAATAAATGCCAATAAATAATATTCAGTTTTTATTTTAAAGTTGTTGTTGTTTTTTTTATTATTATTATTTTTCTATTGAAAGCTTTTGTCTGAAGTGTCCCTCTATTTCACTGCACAGGTTTGGAACCAGGGTCATAAAGTTAAATCTCTTATAAATGATGTTTCCCTTTCCAAAATGAAAACACTGCTCTCTGGTCACCGCAATGCCGCCGTTCCTGTTTTATCTAAACCGTTTCATTTTTCCCCTCTGTTTATTGTAGCAAAATACAGGCTATAAATTTTTAAAAATCAATCGTTGTACATCCAAACGTTGCCCAAACTCTATCAACAGCTGAGTGCATAATCAATTCACCCAATCTCTTAAAATGTGTATTTAACAAACACTTTGACCAGATGTTTCACCGGGCTGACAGTAATTCTGCCATTCTCCTCTGTTCTACAGTGAGCAAACGCCTGCTCACTCTGTCAGCTCTATTAGTAGAGTGGCTTTTGTTAAGCCGTTTAGCCCGGCACGTCGTGCCCATCCATCCCACCGGTGTTTGCCGAGGCTCACGTCGTCTCACTCTGTTTTACAGCATGCCATGTTTGCTCGTAGGAAATGGTTTGTGTCCCAATGCGCAGTGTTTGACAAGTGAAATGAAACCAAATGATCCATAGTGTAACCAAATGTGTTTGAAGCACTTCAACTAGTTTTAATGCAGGTAAGAAAACCTGGGAAAAAAAGCACTTAATGCACATCAATAGCCATCCATTGACAGCGAAAAGACATCAATCATTTACAGAATAATCCACAAAGCAAAGGCTAAATTATTTAAGTCAATTGACGAAGATGTGCTTAAACCCACACAACACAGAGATTAGGGTTTTATTAGTTTTATCATAAAGGAAACACTGTGTAAATATTTTTTCTCAACCAGAACACAAATATTCCCATTTTAACTTTTATGCCTCTCCTGTTCACACCTCACACAAAGGTTTTTGTTTTTTTAATAAACACAATGATGATAGATAGATAGATAGATAGATAGATAGATAGATAGATAGATAGATAGACAGACAGACAGACAGCATGATAGATAGCTAGATAGATAGATAGATAGATAGATAGATAGATAGATAGATAGATAGATAGATAGATAGATAGATAGATAGATAGATAGATAGATAGATAGATAGACAGCATGATAGATAGATAGATAGATAGATAGATAGATAGATAGATAGATAGATAGATAGATAGATAGATAGATAGATAGATAGATAGATAGATAGATAGATAGATAGATAGATAGATAGATAGATAGATAGATAGACAGACAGATAGATAGATAGATAGATAGATAGATAGATAGATAGATAGATAGATAGATAGATAGATAGATAGATAGATAGATAGACAGCATGATAGATAGATAGATAGATAGATAGATAGACAGACAGACAGCATGATAGATATAGATAGATAGATAGATAGATAGATAGATAGATAGATAGATAGATAGATAGATAGATAGATAGAGTGCTTAAGCCATACAACACAGATTTTTATTATTTTATAATAAAGGAAACACTGTGTAAATATTTTTTCTCAGCCAGAACACAATTATCCCCATTTCAACTTTTACACCTCTCCTGTTCACACTTCACACAAAGATCTTGCTTCTTTTTTTTTCAATAAAACAGTGATAACCCTGCGAAGTCCATCTCAGTGTATCGGTTGCTTGCTCAAGCTTACATTTTGATCTCATCTCTGATTTACGCACCAAGACTTTGGTTAATAATTGCTCTCAGCAAGCCGATCAAAGCCAGCGTTGTTGTTGCTGACTCCGGAGAGCGGTGTAGTGTTGAAGCAGTAATTGACGGTGAGCAGAGACTGATTCTAGGCATTGCCACTGGTTGACAGTCATTACATTGCTGCCCGTTGCTCTTTTGGCGGCTTTACGGCAGACGAAACCCCACAGGGTTGGAGCTTTATGGAGACACTGATGAATTGCTTTTGATGTGTGTTCATATAGTGGTGAAATTGACTGTAGTGCATCTCCGTTACCCAGGGTCACACACACACACACACACACATCCAGAGAAGCAGCATGTGATTGCGAGTGTGTTTTGCATGGATTTGGAGTTTACTTCTATGAAATAGTTGTAGGAATTTAAATCTGCATAATGCACTAAAGTTTACTGAGACTAATTACTGAAGCACCGATGGCATTTTTAACTTTAGTTAAAATTAATTAATTTTCAAGTCAAGTTTAATGCAAAATTGTTACTTTTATCCGTTTTTTTTAACTTTAGGTATAGTGAAGACAAGCAAAATGTAAATAAAAAATAAATGGACAGATGGATGGCTGGATGGATGGATGGATGGATGGATGGATGGATGGATAGATAGATAGATAGATAGATAGATAGATAGATAGATAGATAGATAGATAGATAGTGTGAGCTGCTCCACATAACCTTATTACCTTAATTTCAACACAAATGTTAATTAACCGCCTTGTTATCAGTACCGTCAATAGGTTAAATAAAGTGATAGCAACTATAAATAATATTTTCCTCACTAAACTAACTTGTTTTTTAAAGACCGCACACAACCAATAAATTAATAAAAAGTAATATGTTGTTTATTAACAATAAAATTAGTAATTGCCGGTAAATTGCTGTAACATTAGAAGAAAAAAACTTTATTGGACGTTCCATTAAAAAAAAAAAAAAAATGATCTCAACAATAACATTTATTTTTCAAATGCAATGTACACATAATATTAGTCATATAATTGGGTATCTTGATTAGAATAGATCATTCTTGTACTAATTGTTGTACTTTAAATGAGTTAAAAAAAATGTCATAATGTTAGGAAAAGCTGAGGTTTATAATGTAAAACTCTCTGCGTGTAGTGCATGAAAGACATTTTCTGGAAGGATCCGCATTACAGAGTGGTGATTTAACACATAGGACAAACAGAACCTTATCAGTCATGTGCTCTCTGCCAGCTGCCTATGCCATCGTTTTGTACACAAAACAGGGTCTCGCACTTTTTGAATCTGTCCCAGGCAGTCAGGCTGCCACTGGCCCCCTTTGCCTTGCATCACACAGGGATGCTGGCTAACGAAAAGGCTCTTCACCTTCCACAATGTCGTCTGATATGTGCCATCCTGTCAGGCGTACACAGGTCTGCCTAAGACCGTCCTCTGAGAGGTGGGCCAACCCATCTGTCACTCGAGAGAAAGAAAGAGGGGAAAAAAGAGAAGGGGTAAGAGGTGGGGGAGAGGTTGGAAACGAGGTCTGGAAATATGATACCTAAAAGTCGTTGTAGGGCAAGATGAAGTACTTTAAAAGAACCCTTATAAATTGATTTAGATTTTCCCCAGGTAGAAATCTTGAAACTGAAAATCCACTTCAGATGAAAAGATAATGAACTCTTGCTTATAAAAAGTTAAAAGACTACAATTCATGAGCTTTGCCCGTGTAATTTCCACAGATGGAGTGTGGTCATCTCGGGGCTTGCAAAATACACTAATAGAGGTGGCGTTGAGACTAATGTAACTGAGGTAAATTTGGGCAGTCACATTTATAACCAGCTCCTAAAATAGCTTTTAAAATATAACCTAGAAACAGGTTCCTTGAATGATGACTTTTTTTTCCCCCTTTGCTTAGTTTTTACATAAAAATTACATCTCTTTGCTAACATATGGCCTCTTAGTCAAATCCGATAAATAATGCAGTTATTATAATGTAACTTAACTCCTTAATGACAAAAATGAATGTCTCTTAACCCCTGTAGGCACCAGGATTGTAGTGCCAATTTCTTTAATAGTTTCATCGATAGATAAAACAAACAAATAGGTAAATAATAGCAGACCTAAAACTAACGACCCCGGACGGATCACCATGATCGTCACTCATTACATATCGGTTTTATATCTCTAGCACAGATAAAGCAGTTTTCCTTTGGAATTGTAGTGATTTATACCATAAACAAGTATTAACACTAAAAGGAATCAGATAGCATTCCTCACTCCTGTGACTGCATAAGAGTTTCACGGAATAACTGAATAATAATTTGGAATTTTAGGGTGGAAAACTTGGATGCTGGATGAAAGTGAGTCCTTTGTAAATTTGAGATTTTTTTAGCATTAGATAGATAAATCGTTAGCTTAATTATAGAAGAAGCATAACTTGCAGTATGGTTTATTTTATACATTGACATTATTTACTGCAAACGCAAAAAGTAAAGTATAAAACAAGGCATAATACAATCCAAACAAACAGCTGAGCTTTTACCGCTCCTTAAGAGCTTTGTTGAATTTTTTCACGTTGACCCAACATAGTCATAGAGAGAGAACATGTTAAGAAACCTGGCCAAGTCAATTAGGATAAAACGTCTGGAAATGCAATTCCAAGCAAACGAACACACGCAGCACAACCTGATTCAAGCGAAACACTGCGGGCTGATGTAGAGCCGTGTCAGAACAAACCCTCATAAATTACAGCTCGCTGTTATACAGCTTCACAAAAAGGACACGTGGTGTGGTGTTAGGAGGGACATTTATTTCATTATTTATTTTGCCTTAAAAACAGATGGTTCGTTGTGTGTGGAGCGGAAGTGTCTGTTAACTCGCTTGGCTCGTGATTGGTGGCAGGGGTCCAACGACGATGCGCCGATCGAGGAGGGGTGTGAGCAACAGTGCCGTTTGCCATCTTCAGATGTGCTGTGAACAGAACAGAAGGAAGTCAGGTGGCGTCAGTGCTCCTGCGCTCCAACTCTGCCACCGGCCTCTGCTCAGGCACGAGCTCGGGGTCTTGCGGATGCAGACATATGTAACTGTATAAACAAAGCAAGAAAGTGCTGATATCGACTCCTCCTTGTGAAACTTAGCCAACAAGCTTGTGACTAAACCTGCTGAGTGGCTAATGGGTTATTTGTTCAGCTTCTGCTCAGCTTCATCTGAGTATGGAGAGTGACAGCAAGCAACAGAGGCTAACACTTAGCCGTTGTTAAAGACCCAAGCTGCTGAAAAGAGACCAGACTCACAAAAGCTCTGGCTCAGAATTCAACTTTATATTTCTGACACAAGCTTTTAATGCATTAGGTGACACAAGAAGGTATGATGATAATTCTAATAATAATTATTATTATAATAAAAGGAAAAAGAAGAAGAATTCTAATAATAATTCTAATAATAATAATAAGAGGAAGAAGTTTAATTATGATTCTAATAATAATAATTCTAATAATAATAATAATTGCATTTTCACATATTGTAAAATGTTTTAATGTAAAATTTATGATAAAAAATTTATCATAATTTTAATTAAAGATCTAAATTCATCAAGAAAATACATTTTAATCTAAAAATTGATCATACACATTAGTATATGTGTGCGAAATGTATGTATGTATAAACATATAATTTGTAATAAAAAAAATAATGTGTTCTAAAATAGGAGAATAGAGGTTTTTATACACAAATAATGTTTTAATGCAATGCTTTTACATTGTACATTCATTCACTTTTCCCTTCATTTATCCATTTACTCTTTAAACTGGGCTGCCATTTTAAATAAGTTAAAAAATAGAACCTATTAAAAGTCCAAATAATAATCACACAAGCAAGATAACTAACCCGGAATCCATTGCGGTGAACAAGACAGAGAGCCAACACATCACAGAGCACAATCACACACATTATCGACAAAACAGAGATCCAGATCAGTCTCGGCATGTTTTTGGTTTTAGAGTAAAGCAGTTTACCTGGAGAAAACCCCTGAGGTACACAGGGCAGAACGAAGATCAAACCCCCAACTGTGGAGGTGTGAGAAAAACATGTTCCCTCATTACCCGAGACATAATTTTGTCAAAATATTTTGTACATTTACCATTTTTAATGTCGATGTAATTAATTCTTATAGACACGAGTCTTCTGGACACCAAAATCTGAAAGACCTCAGGTTTGGACTAAGGGGAAGTGGTACTCAGCATTTGTCAGACGTCCTTATTCAGAGCAACTAACATTTATGTCATTTATACAACTGGGCAATCGGGGGTTAAGGTCCTTGTTTAGGGACCCAGCAGTGGTGTTGGGAATCAAATCCTAATCTTCCAATTAGCAGTCCAACACCTTAACCACTGTGCTTCCACTTCCCACACACCACTTTAGATCAGAATATTGCAGGTTTAGATCCCTGTACCAGCAAGTTACCACTGCTGGGCTCCTGAGCAAGAAATGTAAATGTGATGGACTGAAATCACATGGTCACTATTCAGAAAAAAAAATAAGCAACTAAAATTAGGGGAAGTGGTTAAGCTGTTGGACTGATAATTGGGAAATAGAGTTCAATTCCCAGCACCACCAAGTTCTCACTGCTGGGCCCCTTAGCAAGGCCCTTAACCCCGAATTGCTCAGTGCTATAAAAGAGATAATTCGATCTGAATAAGAAGCGTCTGCCAAATGCCGCAGATGTAAGAATATTAACATAAATGACCTTTAACAAACAAATTCTTTTTATCTTGTTATTGAGAGTGTTTAAAATAAGAGTATAGAATTTATTATGATGTTTTTATCCCTATTTACACTCTACAAACCTGTAAACTGCTCTGTATACACTACTCTCACCTGTCTTGCACTGTTTGCACATGCATTCTAATGATGTTCTTAGTCCTGAGTACTGTGTTGTTATATGCAGCTCTAAGTTCCATGTAGCGCCACAGTCATAGAATAACAGTGTTTTATTTCACAATGTATTGCAGCAGCTATATATGGTTTAAATATCACACTCCAACACTGCGGTTTTAGACGGCTGTAGTGTAACATTTGCATTATGCAGCGATGTATTATACAAATCTATCAATACATATTCTGGCAGAACTTAATATGTAAGATTTCTACTATAGGTCCGGTTTGAGCTGGGTTATTTTCGGAGTCTAAGGAAACATGGTAACATGGCAAATACTCTATATATACGATTATATACTCCTTACACAAACACTTCTGCAACCCCAAATTACTACTCAATTACTTAAGTAGTTATTTGGTTCCGAGATATCATACTCTGAATGAAGTATCTACCATGATGACACATTCATTCAGATTACAGAACCCACTTATGTAGTCTTAATTTAATAATAAAACCACCAAAATGTCTGAACCTGTTTTTTTGTATGTAATTTGTGATCAATATTATTAGATAGAAAATCAAGCTAAAATGGTGGTTCAGATATTTGTATTGAGCAGGTATAAGTGTTTGGCTTAAAGCTTTGGCTTTGAGAGTCTTTTTTTCCCTGTTTTACTTTCTTGCTATAGTAGTATGTTGTACAATTAGTGCACTATTTTTCACTCTCATAACACTAAGCTCAGAAGCATTCTATGGTCTTCATCTTCTCCTTTCCACTGTTCCCTTTTAGGGGTCGCCACGGCAAATCATCTGTCTCCACCTATTCCTATTCTCTAAATCCTCTTCACTCGCACCCACCAACTTCATGTTCTCGTTTATCGCATCCATATACCTCCTCTTTGGTCTTCCTCTTTGCCTTCTGCCTGGTAGCTTCATTTCTAACATCCTCCTAACACTATATTTACTATCCCTCCTCTGTACATTCTGTAAATAGAAGTATTCTATGGTAATATACACAAAGTTAAAGACAAGAGTAACTGGGAAGTGGTAGTCTAGCGGTTAAGGTATAGAACTGCTAATTGGAAGATCTGGATTTGATTCCCAGAAACACCGATTTGCCACTGCTGGGCCCCTGAACAGGACCCTTAACCCATAATTGCTCAGTTGTATTAATGAAATAATTAAGGACATCTGCCAAATAGTAGAAATGTAAATGTAACTAACTGATATTTACTCTAGGAATCCAATCTTGGATCCAGGATCCAAATCAAAACTAGTTATTTATAACTACTGTATTATATATTTAAGTCTTTTCAAGTCTCCAGAGAAACGCTTCAAGTTGGAATCCCAGCACACACTCCCTCCTCCATATGGCTTTATTTGTGTGCATCTGGCTCAGCAAGAGGCTTACAGTTACAAACCTATATTTCCAGCTTTTATTCTCACCTCAGCAAACGTGAAAATTGAAGGCAGAAGGTTCGTGTGACGGGATTAATTAGACAAGGCCAAGTGAAGTCACACTCTTCATGGCAACACACTTGAACCTTCAATTACGCTCTGCACAGAGCAATTAAAAGCCTTCGTCTCCTGCACTGTCCTACAGAGTCTACCTGTTACTGGGGGCTCACTTTCTCTGTGGGGTCCCTCCAGGGACAGCAGACGGACTGCAGGGTCAATCCGCAGGTCGGTAATTACAATTGATCAATTGTTGTCGGGAGGTGAAATGACTTGGTTGTTTTAGTCTGGGCTCAATTTGAGAGGTCCATTTTAAGGTCTTATTTATGTGTCATGTGGTTAAGAGAAAGGAAAAACAGAGAGAGAGAGAGAGAGAGAGAGAGAGAGAGAGAGAGAGAGAGAGAAAAAGCGCGACAGAGCTGTGTTTCTAATCATGATGATTCGGGGCCTTTTTTAGTTTGTTTCTTTGTTCCTGTTGGACTGAATTTAGAGGGAATTGAGCAATTTTGCAGCCAAGCCTGTTCCATTTCCTGCCTTTTGTCTATTATCTGTTACATAAATTTTCCATTTTTACAAGCTGGTGAAGGAATTTTCTATTAATAGTTCTCATCATTATTCTGAACCTGCAGATACAGCGTACACACAAATAAACACAATGTTAATATGGATGGTGAATCAAAAATCAACACAAACACGTACTAACCTTTTTAATATAATCTTTATCTATCTGGGGTGCTAGAAATATTTGAGAAGCTCGATCTATTATTATAACAGAATAAAACAGCCATTTCATTAAAGTTTCCTCCCTGTTCGCTCAATCTACACACTGTGTGTGATACAATCCTTTCTTTGAGAGTTTATAGTCAGCCTTGTAATGAGCTGGCAGTGGTAAATGATCCGGATATGCACAGTAGGTTTATTCACATGAATGTGATGGACTTGAATTTACCCTTTTTGCACCAGGCTCAGCGATGGCACCTCCAGCACCAACTGTATCCTTAATGGCAGACACACTCGGTTGATTTACACACTGCCTTAGATCACAGATCCTTGGTGAACCAGGATGTTGGATTGAGTGAATAGAGTGCTGACTCCATTATAACTGTATTATTCATTGTAAAATGGATAGAATAAACTGATTTTTATCCAAAAATACATATTTGTTATACAGTGTGTGAAGGTGTGATAATAATAATAATAATACTTATTATAATAGGTTGTGATTTCCACCATTTATAATTTATGCAACTCCTGATTAAGCTTTACGAGGTCTCCAGGCACCAATTAAAGAGTAGAAAAGTACAGAAAAAAAGAACAGACACATCACCTGGTATGCAACATAAAGTAAAATCTCATGCCTATGTTTTTAGTCAGCTTCATGCGAGTATTTCTGCATGTCCAAAAACTTTTATCCACCAAAAGCAGCAGTGATGAGATCACATGACACAGGAGATGTTGTACAAGGTGTTAGAGAGAGCTTAGATAGATAGATAGATAGATAGATAGATAGATAGATAGATAGATAGATAGATAGATAGATAGATAGATAGATAGACAGACAAATAGATAGATAGATAGATAGATAGATAGATAGATAGATAGATAGATAGATAGATAGATAGATAGATAGATAGATAGATAGATAGATAGATAGATAGATAGATGTTTTATGTGATTTAAATCAACTGAATTGTTAGAGATTTGCAGGTGCAACTCTGTTCGTGTCATGTAACACGCTGTATCTCTCACCATGCCTCTGTCTGTGTCTGGCTTGTCCTGAAGCCTGGAGCTGTTTGCTGTGAATCAACACACCATGACACCACAAACAGAAAAGCGGAAAGGCACCACGAGAGAATGACTGAGAAAACAAGAGTAACGTGGAGAGATGTGGATTTCTTTCTTTTAAGCTTGATCGTCTCTCGCGCTTTTCCAATTAACAGTTCCGTGTTTCACCGAGCAGTCGTGTGAAGCTACAGTTTGGTCTGTGTTATTTTTTTTGTTTGTTTTTCTTTTTTTTTTATTTACAGCACTAAAAATGTGTTAGTTTTTGATAACAGTTCCTCCAGGACAGACTGCGAAAGAATTGATCAAAACCAAAATAAGCAAATAAGCAATATTTTTACTATTTTTACATTTAAATAATTGATGATTTCTGTCTACTGAATATTACTTAAAACATGATAAGGCAGTGGCGGGCAGTGCATTTGGTACCTGGGCCTTCAGTGGGGATTTACCCGACTGATACACCTCTTAATACCACCAATATCACATCGCAATTATAGAAACCATCAATACTATAAAAAAATGCAATATACCACAGCGTGGCATTACAGAGACAGAGACATTTCGCGTATTGAGGGTATAAAACATTTTTATTAAAGCAAGAAACCCCATTAAGACTCCAAATAATATAACATTACAAAAAACATAAAAAATGTAATAAACTATATAATACATTTAAAGGCTGTAAGTCAGCGTTATGGCTTATAAGCACTGGTCTGGAGGTCCTGAACAAACTCTTTCCCGGGCTGAGACAAGCTGGTTAGCTTGAGGGTTAGTCAACCTCTCCTTTTTCCGGAAAAGTCCGCCTTAACAATGTATTTTGAAATACGTCCGAAATAAAGTTAATAATCTTTCTTCTCTATCCACCATTGTGGGCGTAAAAATTCCAATTTAACTGTACAGACAAGTTTCGCTAGTCTATGCTAGGCTGTAAGAATTTACTCTGATCAACTAATCAGAGGACGGAAAAATGCTGATGTCATCGTGCGCTAGCTAGTGGGCTTCGGGAGGCAGTGTTAAAATCTGATTAATTAAAGAGACAGTCCACTGCTAATATAGTTTAAGTTACATGGGCAGCACTACTGATTTCGAAGGCTTTGGCAGATTATATTAACACGGCAGCACATCAAAACGCTATGAAATGTAGAGAATAAACTGTTGGGAATAAATTTATACAATTTAATGGAACAAATATTAGAATTTAGGATAAATGAAGGTCAGCTTTTGATAGTGTTTGGACAGCAGAGAAGGCCTTGCTGGCCCTGACTGCACATCACTGTGATTAGGATAGATGATGTTTAGATGAAGGACTGGAAAAGAAGAAATCCAAAAATCATGTTAATTACCCTGATTGTATTGCCAATGTGGGTAAATGAGCAAAGAACACAACAAACAGTTATTATTTAGTCAACATCTGGTTTCCTTGGGAAAACAATGGCCACCACACAAGCTGAACAATGTTGTTAAGTGAGGCTCTGCTGCCGTGTTGTGTACCTTGTTAACTTGATTATTATTTTTTTTCCATTCGAAACACAGTCCCTGACTTGCACAATGCCGGCCTTCAGTCTCATAGAGGCCACAAATTGACAGCCCTCCTTTAAGATCTTGGCAGGTAATGAAGATTGAACATCGAAATTATGATCATTATAACCAAATGACTGATTCTAAGGGGCAGATGATGAGCTATTAATTTAACCTTGCCTTCCTGTAATAATGCTGGACAGTCTGCCAGTTATTAGATCATAATTAGCTTTGTGCTATCTGTGTGGAATCAGAAGCACGGCTCTGCGGCACAGCGTTTCTCAGCCACTCTGGGCTTCAAAATATTTCGTAATCATTTACAGACACACACACAAGGGTTTATATTTATGGAAATCTCAGACAAGAAAGTTGCTGCAGCTAAACATCATTTATTTATACCGTTACCGAATTTAGCATCAGGAGTGTAAAAATAACAATAAGAAGAAATGTTAAGAAATAATTGAGCGAGTGAAAGAGGGAAAAAATGGTAAGCTTAAAACAAGCGCCCACACACGACCAAAACCACACACACACCAAGTTTGAAGTCTCACACAGATTGTGAGGAATAAGCATGTGTGGGGAGAATGGTGAGAGAGAGAAAGAGAGAGAGAGAGAGAGAGAGAGAGAGCTCCAAGTGGCAGTCAGCCATATGGACGAGCGCTACACAGAACTGGCCAGCATTTTGTTGTTGTCATACTGTGACCACATAAACATGAAACATTTAACAAATGTTTTGGTTGAATGTTTTAACAATATTTGGCATTAATTATTCAGATTACAGGTCAGGTTTTAACCAATCACTCTTGTCCATAGTAAAGGTGAATGTTCTCGTTACGCATAGGATTGTCATCGCGTTTGTCATTATGTTATAAATCCTTTTTTTTTTCGTTTATTTTAGTTTACTTCGCCATTGTGTGTGTGATATGCCAATATGGCATGAATCTGCTCCCTCAGCAAAATTTCTAATCCATCTCTCCCCTACACACAAACACACACATGATTCTGGCAGTCACCCACAGTTTCTCCCAGCACTGCTTCAGGTACTAGTCACCAAACCAGCCTATTAATAAGCAACATATTTGCTTTGCACTACACACTTCTCCTGTCGTGTTCCAATAACTCCTTGCCTCTCAGCTGCTGCCGTGTAGGGGGCTGCGTTCTAATACGTGAGGAAGTCATCGCTAGGGCTGAGGTGTGATTGCACCCAGGGATGCTCAGCCTGTCTCCTTTGGGTGAGAAACATGGAGCTGAGAATTCTGAGTGGAGCGTCGTGTGTCATAGCCCAGAGCCTGCTGCATTTACAATAAGACTGCTCTTGCAATTAAAATGCTTTTTTTTTCTCCCCTTGTCACAGTATGAATTGTACTGTTGCAACCCAGGGAGCTTTTCTGAGACCAAATATTGCTAATTATGATAAAAAAGTGCCACTTTTTAATTTGAAGAAGGAGCTTAAAACATCACGCAAGAAGAGATTGTCACAGAGAAAGAACGAACGAAACAACATAAACCATGGATGAAGAACATACACTGTAGACACTACAGACTGGGAATAACACAAAATATCCATCCTTAAGCTACAGAATGTCCAAATCTCTATTAAAGTTGTAATTAAACACTGATACAGAAAAATCAGCTATTTCTGTAGGATTTTCTTCACATCAAATTTGTTCCACTTTGACTGCTAAAGGCTGCAATGTGCCTACAAGTAGCTCACTTATTGAAAGGTCTCGATCAGTAAAGGGGTATAAAAAAATCTTTGAAACATTAGATGCACCATAAAACATAAACATTATTGTTAACAAACAGAGAAACTTTAGAACCACAGTCATGGAACCACAGGACAGCTCCTTAGAACCACAGCCTTTAGAAGCCCTTTAAAATGAATAAAATCCACACAAAAACTGACCAAGAAAGCTACCAAGACACCTACAGCATCAGAAGGGCTGCAGGAATATCTGACAAGTAGCCTAATGAATGCTCTCTGTATGTGACAACAATATTCTTGTTATTTTGGTTACATATCCTTCACATGTCTAGGATCTGGGCTAGCTGGAAGCCCTAACAAATACGTAACTAAATTATGCCAAACCATATGCCAAAATGTGTCGCTGACTAATGAAGCCAATTCCAGAAGACATAATTATTCCATAATTACAAAAAGTATGTTTGATTAAAAAGCGGCTTACCATACAAAACATTATACCAACAGTGAAGCATGGTGGCGGCGGTATTCAGTTTTAGTATTGCAGAACCTGGGCTTTGATTAAAGTGAAGGACTCATAAATAACTACAAATCCCCTAAAGCATAAATTCAAATCAACCAGAAGATGGTCATTATTTGGGAACATCCTAAAAGGGACCTGGAGTTTAAATCATGGCACTGTAAAAACTCACAAAATGCACATGTAACTCAAGCGGAATTAATACGTAGAACAATTATATAAATAGATAAGGCTAATTAAGTAGCATTAGCCGTGCAATTTAACACAATTTAACAATATTTTTAACCTTGAAAACAGGACCATCCTCAAAGTGTGTACAAAGCAACATAGATACATCTGAATGCTGGCTTTACCTACAGTGAGACAGGACAAAAGAGGTTTGGACAAAAAAAAACTATTTTATATAATAATTCCTTAGGATGGTGATGATAATGCTAAGATGTTAGCTGCATGTCTAAATAATTCAAAGTTATTTATCATACATAAGCAGTGTTAATGACAATGCATAAATATATATAAATGAAATTAAAACTGTGTTATTATCCAAAGCACGTCTTCCATACAGACTGCCTGAGTGACAGGAAGCACACTGAGCGATGAGATGAGAGAGAAAAGTGCTTTAGCTTTAAGAGTCATTAACCAAGTCATATAACATCATCAGAGACTCTACCCACCCTCACCAGGGTCTGTTCTCCCTGCTGCCCTTTGGGAAGAGGTTCTGCAGCATCAGGGCAAAGAGAGACAGATTCTGCAATACCTTCATCCTCCAAGCTATCAGACTGTTAAACTGTTAAATAATGTACAATATGTCCTGGTAAAATACATCACATTACAATATGTTTACAATATGTTTACAATATGTTTACACTATGTGTTATAACACAAAATAAGTAAAAAAAATCGGTAATATGTGCAATATGTTCCAACATAATTAGTTCTCTTGGATAGTGTTTTTGTCGGTATGTATGTATCTATTTGTATTTTTTGTTATTTCATAAATTTTAGTGTAAAAATCCAATAGGCAAGTCAATTACACCATAATTTGGTTGCATCATAATTTCGTTCTTAGTGTGAACTAACCAGTGCGTGTTTAAATGACAATAAAGTAGCCATTCTATTCTATATTTACAGCATTTGGGAGACGTCCTCATCCAGAGCAACCTACATTTATCTCTTATACAACTGAGCAATTGGGGGTTAAGTCCCTTGCTTAGGGGTCCAGCAGTGGTGGCTTGAAGGTGCTGAGAACTGAACCCTGGTCTTCCTGGTATCAGTCCAACACATTAACCACTAAGCCACCACTTCCTTATTCTCTTCTATTAACATGACTGGTTAAGCTATTAAACAATGTGACCCACAGTTTAAAGTGAGCATGTGGTGGTTTAGTTATGTGTTGTGCCATGCTAAAACGATGGCTACAGCGTTCGGCTTCAGTGAAAAACCAAAGAAGCACACAGCAGACACAAAACATTCCATGGCTGGCTGAACGTTTGGTGTGGAAGTTATGTAAATGTTATCTTCAGTTTAAGGTTAACACATTATTGTTCTCAAATCTCTGCTTTTTTTCTAAAAACTGACTACCAGTTCAGCTTTGTGAGGACTTTTTAAATGTTAGAAACATCTCATTAGATTACATAAAGTATGCCTACGAATCAATGTAGTACAAAGCAAATGTAATCCAATTTACAAAATCAGCTAACAAAATATATTATGCATTTCTTTTCCACCAAGTGACCTTATTAGAAAAAACTAACAAATCTATGGATGTGTGAATGTTTTCATTAGCTCGTTGTCTAAAATAGCGTTGGTGGCAGTGCTGAGCTCTGTGTCCTGTTGATTGGAGCACTGACGGCCCACCGTTTGTCAGAGCTCTCTAAAGCCTCATCGCAGAGCAGCAGGGCTCCCTGATTACTTAATTGCTTGTAAGAAGCTCATTAAGGCCTCCTATCCATCATAAGTTGTGTGGCGAGGAAGATGAGCCAGAAAGGAGAGTCACGAACAAAAAACCTCTCTGTTAGAGCATTTTACAATGTAAGCTATGGGATTAGTGTATCCTGTTGTTAAAAATATCAATTATACATATTTAATAAGATTGCTGCTCTATCCAGTTGATGTTTATAGAAGCATTGATTTTTATGAATACCATATAAAGGGCTCTATTGCATGTTGAGAGTTTTTTAGACATTTGTTTATAAAGAATATGGGTCGATGTGTTGTCCAAGGCTGAATTCCAACGTTTAAATATTTCTTTCATTTGCATATACCACAGCTTTAACTCTCTAAAATGGCTGACTGGAAAGATGTAAATAGGTCCTTTATGCTCACAGGCTTTGTTTTAGCTCTTAGGTGGACAGAGTCGGAATAAAAAACAACAAGGTTTAAAATGTTCCATATTTCATAAATCATAAATATTCTTAAACGACTGTTCTTGACATTCATAAGATTCTTGCTCATGGTGTCGTTAATTATAATAGCGATAATGTCGTCAGTCTCTGCTGTGATTTTTTTTTTTTTTGTGCCTTATGAATCACAAACCCATTGATATTAGAAACAGTATAATGCATTTTCACCTACATACATAACATACACATTTAAACCTACACATAAACAGGTGCAGAATAGGACTTGGATGCTTGGCATATTAATTGTCGATCATTTGCAGAATGGGATGGGGAAAAAAATCCTTTGCCAAAAGCAAGTCTTAGAAGCCTCCAGCTGGGAGCGTCAGGGGCAGGCTTGTTGGCATCGTGGCAGCATATGTTTGGTGCCAAGAACACCAACGATTTGCATTTTCTTTATATCATTTTTACAAAGCCAAAATGCTCTCTCTTGTGTAGAAATGATCTGGATTTGAGTCTTGCAATTAATCACAAGTGAAATATATTTGCTGATGAAAAGGCCTAATTCTAGTTGCGTTTTTTTTTTCTGTTTTTTTGTGAAAGTGGGAGCAATCAGTTACTTGCGTAACATCTGCACAGAGCTTCTCCACGCAGGGTGATGAATGTGCCTTTAGGGTTGTATAGTTTGGCTTCATTTAGACTGGCTTGAAGGATAGAAAGAAAAATAGCACCATAGTGTAAGTGAGGTACTGCAAACACAATCAGTCATTTATGTGGTGAAGCAAACCATTTTCTTTGTTTCATAGAGTAAAATGCACATTTTCTGCTCTCACTGAATATGAAATGGCATAAGGCCATGTTTTGACACCGCATGAGCGACACAAAATTCATGTGCTTGTCCCAAAATGTATTCATCCGTTTGAGAATTTTATGGTGCCTTCCAAGTTTCTTGCAGAAGTTTCGATTTACTGTAAGTTTAGATGGACTAATTGGGGATCAGTAATGACAAAAGTTCCAAAAGTTGACAAACGTTTGTGTCTGTAAGTACAATTAAAAGCATACAAAGTTGAAAAGCAGGAAAATAATTTAAATTAAAAATAAAATTAAAAAAAAATGTAATTAGATTAGGTGGGTACATTGGACAATAAAAGGGTTTTTTAGCAATTTTATTTCAGTCATTACTAAATGATGAAAAATCCCTTTATTATTTAATATTTGATCAGGACTTTCTTTAAAACTAGTTTATAAGCTGTGTGCAATTTCGGCATATTTAATTAATTAACAAATTAAATATTTTCAGCATATCTACAGTCTGTTACACAAACCCCCAGCATTCCGAAACTACACGACAATCTTCGTAACATGCTATAAATTTGTTGCGCTTTTTGTCTTACCGGGAACAAACTCATTTAGCAAAAAAGAGACAAACTTTTTAAATGTTTTATAATGATTCTCAGTGTGGTTTATCTAAGATTCTGAGTTAATTTCATGAAAAATCCTGCTGCTGCCACTGCTGCCACTGCCGCCACCGCTGCCCTGTCCCTGAACAAACTCCCGAGCAGATTTCCACTGGACAGGAATCTTACAACTATCTCAAAAAATGACTGACTAAAATAAATAATAAAAAGTCAAACTGGTCATCAAGATTTTACAATTTTTTGATTGCTGAGGTGCTTTTTTCTCCCCATCGGTTAAAGATTTACAAAATGCCTCTCATCAAAGAATTCATTAACAAAGAACATTAATTAAAAAATAAATTAGTAAACATCGGTACCAAAATCTCAGCACTGTGGTAGTGAATACATTATGCGTGGTAATGATGTTTGAAAGGGATTTTAGCACCTCAGTGGGACTCTTTTTAAACCCCTTACCTCTTAGGCAGTTGCTTATTTTGCAACCCTTTGTTGTTAAACAACAAAGAGAATGGGTGCTCATGATGTTATATTAATCAGCGGATTAATATTTCAATTTGATTTTCTTTATAGTTGAGGTGCTGTTGGCATTTCCATTTTCCCTCCATATGTGCAGCGATGTTAAGTGGTATCATTACCATTTCTACCTGGGGCTTCTGGAGATAACAGGCACCCGTGATAGCTCTATTCGACGCCGTGAGAGCGGCTCATGCATTTTTAACCGCGCTGTTTGCTGCCCCTCCACTGCCATTCTTTTATAATGCAGCATGCAAACAGCTGAGTCACACTTTTTTTCTTCTTCTTTTTTTTTTGACCAGAGCAGAAGAAACACAAAAGGGGGAAGATGATCTTTATACTTCACCTCTCAAAGATACGTTTGGCTTATCTATTGCGAAAGAGTAGAAAGAAATGTGTATTAGGCATTTATCAAATCTAATAGATTTTACATTGATCCATGTACTATAATATTAACCGTGTAACACAATGAACAGACATATGCATTAACTCGTAGAACTAATTAGACAAGAAGCAGCACGGTGGCTAAGTGGGTAGCACTGTTGCCTTACAGCAGGAAGCTCCTTTCTGTGTGGAGTTTGCATGTTCTCCCCGTGCTTGCGTAGGTTTACTCTGGGTACTCCGGTTTTCTCACACAGTCCAAAAACATGTATGTTAGGATGATTGGAGATTCTAAATTGCCCATAGAAGTGAGTGTGAGTGTGTGTGGCCCTGTGATGGACTGGTAACCTGTCCAGGGCGTACCCCTTCTGCCTTTCGCCCTTTTCAGTGACAACTGGGATAGAATCCAGCAGATCCCTGTGACCCCGAATTAGGGACCTAACAAGTATAGAAGAATGATGAAACTAATTAAACAAAAAATAAGTTTAAAAACTTTTTTTTATTTTGCATTTTTTACCCCAACAAAGCCTTTATTTATTTTTCCAGCCATAACTTAAATTCTTCCTTTCTTTCCTGATCACTTCTGACTGATCAAAATACAAATGATGCTTGTATTGAGTTTATAGTGAACAAATACACCCGACGCACCCTTTATTCTAAAGCTGGGAACTGTTGACTTTTATACTAATGTGTGCACAGATCAGATAGATTTAAATAAAACACACCTTATAAGATTTAAATAAAAAGCACTGCTATGAGCTATTTGTGTAGTTACATGTCAGTTACAATGTAATAACACAGTTATTACAATCATTATGTAGAAAGTACTAAGGAATAAAAACATTTATTTCTTGTACATGTACATTTAAATTCTGATATTCCTAAAAGTTCAAAAGAGGCATGTCTATCTAATCAACATAAAGGCTCAGGTGCAGGACAAAAGGACAGGAAATCCAAATAAAACAAACAAATATCCACATACTGATGTGTAACTGCTAGGCTTTGTACTATAATTTCAACAATAATAATTCCTAGTACCGGTTGCCCTAGTAATATTTAACAGCGGGTGGCACAACTAACAATTTCACTAAACAACAAATCAATTTTCCTGAAACTAGAATAAGACATTTTGACAAGGGAATTTAAATATAAAATTTTGTAGTGTGTATTTGCATCATATATGAAGAACAGGAGAAGCTATGTGTACTTTACAACGAGGATCACGCTGGTACAATACAGTAATATTATTCGTTGCCTCTGCACTAAAATATTCTATATGTTCAAAAACTTTATTTAATTTTGCTCAGTTACTGAACAGTAGTCACCTGAAGACACCAGCTCCCGTTAAGAATGGATAGTCTGCCATTACATTGTTGTTTTAGGACTCTGTATATGAGAACACAGCATAAAGACTAAAAAAATGATGTTGTTCTGTAAGGATTGATGGTTAGAGCTCTAAAATGATGAGTAAGTTTTGAACCACAGGAAAGTTTTCAGAACTCGACACACCTCTTTTTAATTCCTCATTAGCTTGACAACGTGTGTTTCTAAGTCTTACTGACTTCATAAAACATACAAAAAAAAGGAAGAAAACAAAAAACTAACATGGATTGTTTAGAATCTGTTGTCATAGGAACATGATCACAACTTAATCACACCAACACGTCTTACATAACAGCACATGCTTCAAAGAATGTATTTTGTTATCCTTTGCATCCCGAGTTAGTGATTGTGTGAAAATTAGCCTAGTACACACACACACACACACATATTGACCTTTAATTAAAGTTTCTAGTGTTGATTGCTCTTTTTCTTGTTCTCTTCCTTCTTCAACCTCGCTCACACACACACACACACACACACACACACACACACACACACAGTGTTGTTTGTGCAATTCTGCCATACCCTGAGCCAGTTTATTTATTGCTCTCAATCACACTGGTGGCTAATCAAACGGCACAGTTCTTAGGTAACGCTTACTGCAATTACATAAGGCCCTGTTTCTCATAAACATCACCCAGTTCAGATTAAAAATAACATAATTGCAAAACACTTTTTTGACTGACAGCTTTTGATTGACATGCCATTAGGTAATTGTTCACAACAGCTGATTAGGTGGTGACGAGTATTATTCAAATATCTTAGCAACACCTTGGAAACCTGAGCAAAGCCAGTACTCATCTGCATTCATAGTGGGACCTCTGTGTGATATATACGATTAGATTCATTATATTAAGAACTGACATGAGAACTAAAATGATTTAACACCTTTCTCACAAATTATACGATGTGTAAATATTTTCCCAGTAGATTAAGTGAGTTTGGGAACAAAATCTGGCGGCGCAACTGTAACCTGATAAGTGTCAAGTCTAAAAAACACATTTCGCTTCCTATATTATGTTCTGTAAAATCTTTTGCTAACAGTGCATCTCTAACTTGAGGCTCAGAAACTGTTAAATGAGAATGACTCCCTCGACTCATTTGTGTCCTCTCATGGTGATTTGTCTTTATTTATTTTATTCATTATTGCAGCCCACACAGCAAAAGTAATTAAAGGCTGCTCATTTCCGTCAGAAAAGTCGTTTTCCATAAGCTATTTCAGTAAAATCAATTGTTAAGGTACAGAATAAAAAAAATTTTTATCTGATAAGAAGAAAGAAAATAATGTTTGGCAGAGAATCTATATATACCTAAATTATTTAAATAAATTAGGCATATTGTATAAAACAAAAATTATTATTTGTGTTTTTAATTAATTTTCATAACTTATGTGTTTCGATATTAGTGTTGTATAAAGAATTTGTTGGTAGTTTTTATAGTATATACAGTGGCGACCAAGTAAAAGACCCGGGCAAAATTAATAGATGAGACCCGTCTATCTTCATTACATAAATATAATATATATAATATATATATATATATATATATATATATATATTCAGTATATATTTAGCCTATACAACATAGTACAAATTACTACAGATTAAACCCTGTGCTAGTTTGAAAACAGTGACTGATGCATCAGCAAAAAGCAAGTACAGCCAGCGTAAAGCAAAAGTAGGAAGTGGATGCAGATCTATTGCGCCATGTTATATTAATAATGGCATTTCCAATTGTTCAGATTTTAAAGTTCGTTCTTGCCTGACCCATTGCTGCACCTCCAAGTATATACTCAGCCATTACACAACGAGGGAGTGCTAGTGCAGTGGTTAAGCTGTTGGAATGCTAATAGGGAAGATCAGTGTTCGAGTATCAGCATCACCACGTTATCACTGCTGGACCCTTGAGCAAGGCCCTTAAACCCTAATTACTCAATTGTATAAAAGAGATAAATGTAATTCGGTCTGAATAAAAGCGTCTGCCAAATGCTGTAAATGTAAATTATAACTATTTGCCTAATATTGTGTACATTCATCTTGACCCTAAAACTCAACGAGGTCTTGTAAGTTGTGATATGTGGCCTATGTGATTTGTTTGTCCAGTACATCCCACAAATGCTCAATCATATAGAGATTCAAATCAACACCTTGGCCTTTTGTCACGTTCCTTAAACCATGTTTGAACAATGGTTTCAAGGTTGTTTGGAACCATTATACAAAAAGGGTCTGCAAAAATAATTAGGTAGGTGGTATGTGTCCTATTAAAGTCCAGGTGAATGCCAAGATCCAAGTTTCACAGCAGAAAATTGCCCAGATCATCACACAGTCTCTGCTAGGTGCTAGTTTGGGTATTTGAGGTGTAGGTAGGACTTTTACCTGTCTTGTTTTGACACTACAGGAAAGTTTATACCTCCAGTCTAGCAATACTTGTGGATCTGAGGGAGCATGGTGCAGTTTCATATTATAACCATCATTAACACTTTTAGCAATTTATGCTACAGTAACCCATCTGTAGGAGTGGAAAACACGGGTTAGACTTCACCTGCTTTTTGCATGAAAATGAGCCTTAAAAACCAATGACACAGTTGTTGGTTTAGTTATTGTCTTTTCTTGTAACTTTTTGGTAGATGCTAAATAATACATATCAATATCCTATAAGAGCAGCTGTTTTTTAGATGCTTTGACCCAGTTAACTAGCTATTACATTATAGAAGTGCCTCATATCCATACACTTGCCCATTTTTCCAAACTTACTGTTAGTGTGTTGCTGAATACAGATAGTAAGGGAGGATCAGTGATCCTAGGATGCCCCAGATGTAAAAATTTGGTTCATCCAGCATGCCTATAGTTATAGGAAACTATTTGCATCCACTAGACCAGTAAATTAATAAATAAATAAAAATATTGCACAAATCTGCAAGAACAGATATCAAATCATTTACTATTATCTCAGCTAAACCTCTGTATGTTAAACCTTATGCCCCGACTGCATGACCTAAATGCCTCTAAATATTATTAGCATCCTAATAGGCTTTCTTATACTCTAATTCCCTCAGTGACCTATGAGCCTTGACACACAAACAGTCACTCCGTTCCCCTCTCTTTTTTCTCTTACACACACACACACACACACACACACACACAAACACACACACACACACACACATACATACAGATAATGAGTCTGTGATAAAGGCCCTTCAGAGTGAATTGCCCACAGCTGCAGGGCCCCTTGTTGCGCTGGCAGCAGTGCCCCTGTCATCGAGCGCGTGTGCCTATCTGACCTGCTAATTTGGAGCATATGTAAGTGCTCTTAAAGTGGCGGCCCTTTTGACATGCCACAAACAGCAGCTGCCACAGCTGCCCTCCAGAAGCTTCATTTAATTCAATTACTTCTCTGGGAGATATGTAAACGAGGCCACGCTCAGAAAAAAAAGAGAGAGAGAGAGAAGAGAGAGAGAGAGAGAGAGAAAGAGAGAGAGAGCTGCCGTGGGGCAGCACGTCATGCCAGAGGGCTAAAAGAAGGTGGAGGGATGATGTGGATTCTGAGAATGCCTAGACCCTTTTAAGCCCTCCCTGTGCCAATCCACTGCAGCTATTCACATACACAAGCACACACAACCTCTCCACACCCCCACCCACCAGTGTCAAGGCCCAGGTGGCTCAATAGGCAAATGACTGGGGTAAGAATTCAAACTTCCCACTCCCTCCTTCACCACCCTGCACACAGCCAGCGCCACCTTTGCCGCAGATTCATAAGCGAGAGAAAAAGGGGGGGAGTTTAATCAGGGTCATGGGCTTCTATCACTCTGATCAGGGAAACTCAGCCCCCGGGCCACCCTGCAATTAATGCAACTTTTGAGTGAAGAAGGAGGGGAGATAAATATTCACCATCTGGCAATTAAGGTTCACAAGCTCATTCTGGCTCAGCCGCAACTGCACGAGTGATACTCAGTGATGAGAGCAGGATAGAGTTCCTAACGCTGGTCTAGCGCCCACTAGATAGATGCACGGCAAAGTGTTGAAAGAGGCGACTTGGATCCCATATTTTCTTCCTTTTCAGAGCATTCGTGGTGTGTGATTTTTTAGGGATTAGACCTTCCAGCTGCTGGCTGTGTTGGTGTGTGCCTGAAAGGAGCCCAGATCATGGTGATCAAATTAACTCCCCTCCCAGAAAGGGGCGCAAAGGTTGTCAATGTGCGCCGCGTCGCATTTCACTGCCTCATTGATGTTATGATTACTCATTTAACCGAACAATGAGTGCCAAGTGGCTCCACTGAATGCCCTCCTGCATGAAAGGAGAGCGCTGCTTGTTAAAAGATAGTGATTTAATGGGAATGCTGATTCTTTTCATCCTTTTTTTTCCATCTGTGTATTGTGAAACACAAATGGATGGAAGACAAATACAGTGATTAGCTGGGTGATTAATCTCAATTATTCACGTTGCAAATGTGGGACCTTTTACCCGGCTGAAATCTGGAGAATAAGAGCAAGAGAGCAAGACAAAGAGGAGCAATGAAGCTCCAGAACCTTCTGTTGACAATAATTTAAACCACTGTGGGTCAGATATTGGATGATATTAAACTTCAGGGCTATTACTGACCATTTTACCACATGGCTGAGTCATGGTGAACATCACTAATCAACATCAACTTCTGAATAAATACAGCAGGTTCAGTCTTAATTCTGCCTTTTTTCAATACTTGCAATGTGCACCAGCAAGACAAGACAAGACAAGACAAGACAAGACAAGAGCAAGACTACTGATCTTGTCAGTGACATTAGCTTTAATTGCCAAGTGAGAACATCTTTTATATTACAATGGTTACTTGGATAAAAATTTACTATAGTTAATTGTGGGCTCCTATAATAAAACTGTTGCATGATGCTTATTGGTACTCGTATGTTTCTACAACTTGTTTAAGAGAATAACTGAAAAACAAACATGACTAATGACTCATAATGCATGATCAGTTTATATATGATTTACCTTCTAAACTATTTTTCAAAATACCAGAACTCGTCACTATATTGAGACTCGGCTGCTGTTGCTGCTGCCTCCTTCCAGGAGTGGGTCAGACGAGGTGACCCCAATCTTCCACTAATTGCCCAAATCCCTCCAGCGTCCCGCTAGTGTTGTGCTTTCCTGTAAAGGGATAATTACACATTTTTAATTATTAAGACTCATTATCAAAGCTTGTGCTTAACCTGATTTGCTGTACTGTATGGTTCCTCTGATCTTGGCGATCATTACTTATTTAGGAGACTGGATGCTTTTTCCCCAGTTGGAATACGTCATTGTGTGGCTTAATAACATAACTATCTCACATGATGCCCTCTTGTAATTTAATTTCTAACTTAACAACAATGAGGGTTAATCGCCACCATCGCACAACCCCACTAATAATGCAAACAAAAAAGTGCTGCTTTTCACACAGTTTGAATTGCCGTATCGGATAATTAGTTAAACTACTATTTTGATATGAAAGTATACTTAACTGAGAAACTGGGGAAAAATTCTCATCCAGAGGAGAAGTAAAAACTTTGTATTTAATTTTTTTTCAGATCTGGTAAAACAGAATAAACCAAAGAGTAAGTCTTTATGCTTGAATTCGGATGTTGTCTGAAAAAGATGTGCATATTTTTTTATTAAAAAAAAAAGAAAGAAAATAAGGATTTAACTTTATAAATGCTCAAATATAAGTGATATTAAGAAATAAATTTGTGGTTGTCTGTGAGATTAGGCACAATTGCAATTTAATAAAAAATGTTTGCATTGTCGATTTGGAAATAAAAATGTTTCGCTGTATTCTTTACACCCTCCTTCAATTTCAGTTACATTTTTCAACCAGAAGAACAAAAAAATGTTTCTAAAGACATACACCTTTAAAATAAACAAGCAAAAACAGACAAGGACCCGAATATACAAGCACTGTCTAAAGCTGCATTTACACCGCAGGGTATGATGCCCAATTCCAATTTTGTGACCATATTCAATTATTTTGACGACCCGCTTAAAACTGACCCGTATCCGATACCTGCATTAACAGATCATATTGATGGTACCGACTATAAAAGGAAGTAAAAACATAGCAATAATCCATGAACGCAATGGACGAAGACGAAATAATTATTCAGTATTTTGCTTCTGCACCATATATAAAGGTCGGCAAAACAATGCTTTATTTAGGAGAAGAAAAAACGGAGAGCCCTTGTTGCAGCCTGCTAAGTTATAAATATCTTTTTTTAAGTGCATTCATTTTTTATTTGTTTACAGACAAAACATTCTTTAAGTAAATTTCATACACAGTTGTGCTAGGCTATACTGCTGTTTGGGTCCACCTGATTTGACATTATGTGCCATCGTCGATAATTCAATACTGTTCAAATCACATCGACAGGTAAAAATCCGATCTGTCTGCTAACATGACAGTTGCTTATGCAGGTATCCGATTCATATCCGAATCATTAGCCAATACGAATGAGGCCTGAAACTGAACTGAAAATATCAGAATCCATGTGCTTTTTGCCAGCTTACACAGTCGTCTGCCATATCCCATCTGTGCCACATTGGAGGAATGGGGTCACTTGATAGATGTGGTGTAAATGACCTATCAGATCCTTCTGTAATTTGTAAACAAAAACATGATTTGGATGCTAAAACAGCATGTTGCAAAACCCTGCTCCAAATATATTTATATAAAATATAACAACACGTCTTCTTCAAATCCTATTATTAAATATTTTGCCTGACATCAAACTCTGCGGTATGTATGCAGTTTAAAATGGAACGATACATAAACAACACTGAGCAACTCTGTTTGTCAAACCCGAGGTGGTCACACAGCCAGGTTTATAGTGGATATTTTTGGAGTGGTTGCTATTTCAGGCAGCAGGGCCTCAGTCCAGTGGTGGTTAAAAACCCTTGGTGTTTTTTTTCTGATCAGTCAGAAAAAAAACAGCCAGGATTAGAAACAAATGGCACAAACACTATGTCTGAACTCATGTTTCATTTCAATGCTTTTCATAACACGGTTATGAAAAGCGCTGACGGGAGGTCATGTGTCAAAACACATCAACCTGCAGAGCGATAGTCTGCTTCATATGGCGTGTGTGTCTGGGTCTGTATCTAGACTTTGAATAATATGATGACAATAAATCTTTATGCTTTAGTGAGTAAATAAGTGAGCAAGAAATGTGTGTTTGTCTGACGGAGTAGCATATCGTGACAGAGTTCAGGTGCAGAAGAAATAATCAATGAGAGCATTCCGAATGGACTTGCAGTACTGTTACTCTCCAAAAGTTTGTGTGCTATAACACACACTGGAGCTTTGTATACTACATAATATTGCTAATGCTTACATAAGTCTTACTTTTCAATTGTTTTAATTTACATGTAATGTAATATAAAGTGTTCAGATTGCGTTTATTTGTGTTATTGCTTATGTTACAACAGCCACACACAATCATCCCCTACTAGTATTTTTTTCGTTTTGGAGATAATAAACTACGGTGGCTACACGGTGCACAACACAACAACATTTAAGAAATAAACATAAGTTCACAACAGAACAAAACCAAGTCACAACACAACGAGAATTATTCCCGACCAATAATGGACAGTGTTGACACTAAAAAAACGACAAGAGAATTCCAGGACAAGAGAATATCATAAAATGTGCAGCTGATAAACATAAACATATATTACTTTTTACTTTAACTCACAGTGTAATTGTCTGTGATAGAACGTTGGTTTAAACTTCTGCCTGCAATTGCCCCTTTCTGCGAACCCCCTATTGGTCATATCATATCGGATCGGTTTAAACTTTATGTCCATAACAAAGATAAGCTCTGGACATTTTTACTCAATATGGATTAATACTATATGTCCAATATTGACGTTTCACCGTCCTCCCAAGTGAAGGATGCTGTGTTCCATGAGTGAAATCTTTGTGTCGTCCAGCAAAAAAAATGCTAAACATTACATTTTCTTCAAAAGGTAAGATTTTGGTGATTGTATGATTGTAATTCATTTTAAAATAACATTAGAATAAACATCAGGTTCAATCAGGGTCTTTTTCAGAGAACACTCTTTAATAACCTTCGCTCGAAGCATGTGTGTAATCCAACCAATCAGAAAGCATTACTACACGGAAGGGTGACAGCATCTACCAGGAACTAATGCTAAATAAACATGAGCAGCACTGCACCTTGGTAAGTTCCTTTTCTTTAAGTGTGTGTATCTGAGAATTAAGAAAAAAATGCCTAAAAGAAAGCAAAAAAGGTGAGAAATAGTTTAGAAACCAGGCCGAATTATAAAAGGGGCCCCCAAAATTTTATTTCGGGCACAGACACACACTTGCAGTGGAGCATGCACAGTCAGTGCTTTAGGTGGTGGAGCCCATATAAAAACGCTTAGGATGTAGACCTGTTTGCATCATAAGAGTTCCGCACTGTCCGCTCTGGTTCTCGAGGGCGCCTTTAGCCCTGCTGGGTCTGAACACCATGGTATAGACATGGTAAAGGCTACATCTGTATGTGTGTCTCCCGATTGCGCTGCTCCAAGGAGTTATGGAGTGAGTATGCCAGGACACACTGCTATTGGTAGCCCTGTTCTGGCCTAGCCTAGCGTGGTTCTCGTACCTGGTGTTTCTTCTAGAGGGTCATCCTCTCCAGATACCCATCAGGAGGTATCTTTACCCGCAAGCAAAAGGAACCCTAGTGCACCCCCATTGAAAATTATGGAAACTGTGGGTGTGGTCCATAAGGGGGCACAGCTACTAGCAGCTGGTCTATCTACCAAGTTGTTGAGACCATACTCCAGTCCAGATCCCAGGAATCTTGTGGCAGAAATGTATCCTCTGAGGGCAAATCATTGGGCAAAGATACACTAGTATAAGCAAGTGTTTTTTGGGGGGTTTTTTATGCCGAATCTGACAATTCTAAAATTAAGACCTTAATACAAAGACAAACGTTAAATTTTGACCACATTATTTGTCCAGATATTGAATTTTTTTTCACACAATATACAAGAAAAATCACACAGTTCTAATATTCCACTCACCTCTGGGGGACAAATCACAGCTAGATTTTTCTTAATGTTCTGAATTATCTTACAACTTATTTTTTTATATGTGAGGTTAAACTAACTTTGTGCTTTAAATAATAGTTTTCTTCGCTCTAATCCAGCCACACCAACACTACAGACGCCTAATTCTGTAACAAATTCTCTCCGAGAGTCAAGGTACTGTTAACGAGTCTACAAAAATGATCGGTAATGTTGTGGTTTCGTTATTAAACTCAAAGCAAAAAGTTTCAAAGATTACATAGTAATAAGCAAAAGCATGATAAAAACTTTTACAACTGTCAGTTTATAACACAACTAAAATTTCTTACAATATTATTGCAATATAACAGGTAAAATTATCTTATATCCATTAGAGAAAAATTCTACAGCAACAATTTTTATGAATCAGATGTCTATAGACCAACATTTGTAAAGCAAATGCAGCACAGCGCAAGAATGGTCACACACTTCTCCTCTACCGCATTCTGCTCTGCAGTCACGATCTTACCAGCCAGCATGCCATCCCTTACCTGTAGCCCAAGCCTTGCTAATTATAAACACAAGAAAATAGCCACTTTGTCGCTGTCTGTCCCATCCCTTTTAGGAGCAATGCGTGAGTCAGATTAAATAATCATTGAGAGCAGGGTGCGTTTCACCTTGGGGACATATTGTCCCCTGTCAGAAGAACCTTCGGGGACAGAAGGCAGCGCAGCAGGAGCGCACAGTGGGATGCACGCAGCGCTGATGAAACGGAGCTGGCTTAATGAAGGCATGGCCCGTGGCTTCCGCGGCTACGCCATATGTTTCGCCAAATGCAAATGGCCCCCCAATTCAAACAACTTTTTCATCTTGATCTATGCAAATGTGTTTATAAATACAGGCTTATAAATATGGCATTGTGCGTTTAAAGGAGCAAGCTCAACTACCCCCACACGTGCACACACATACACACACACACACGCTCATCAGCCTCCCTTATCACCAAGCATACCCGAACAAAAAAATGGCCGCCAGACCTGGGACAGATTAATGGCATCCCAGGGGGTGCTTATGGACTTGTTCACATGCTTAGATGCACAAAGAGCCCACACACACACACACACACATACACACACACTTAATACAGTGGTTTGGCATCAAGTCATTCAGGTGAAGTCTCAGCCACTTAAAGTGGGGTTAAGCAGTTAATTACAGTCTGATTTATTTTTTATTAGCGGTTGCCAACATTTTACATCTGATTCACTAAAGGTACCAAGAAAATAATCTTGCATGTCAATACCCAAACTGTTAAATTCATCTTTAGTTATAATAAACAGAAAAATGAATTAAATAAAGAATAATGAATTAAAGAAAAAAATATATTTCATTCTTTAATATTCAATATGTAAAATGTTTGATTTTAAAAACATTCATATATAAACTTTTATCAAGCTAAAGATCGTAAAGTCATTATATAAAGATCCTAAAGTTATTATTATAGAAAGTTCCTTAAGTTATTATTATAAAAAGATTCCAAATTTATTGTTATAAAAAAGGTCATTATATAATAAAGTTATCATTTATATAAAGTTATCATTATATAAATGTCCTAAAGTTATTTTTATATAAAGATCCTAAAGTTATTATTATAAAAGGATCCTAAAGTTATTTATATATAAATGTCCTAAAGGTATTACATATAGATCCTAAAGCTGTCATTATATAGAGATCATAAAGTTTTTTATTCTAAAGGATTCTAAAGTTATTATTATAAAAAAGATTTTAAAGTTATCATTATATAAAGATCCTGAGGTTATTATTATTATATAACTATCCTGACATTAATAATATCAAGAGATCCTGAAATTATTGTTATATAAAGACCATAAAGTTATTATTGGTCAATGGGTGCATCCAAAAGTGCTTTATTTCCCTTTTACTACATCAGTTGGCTACGAGTTACAACTTTTTCTTTTTTTAAAGAATAAAAATTAAAAGCTTTACTGACTTACCATATAGTGACTAAACAGAGAAGTGTTTATGTACCAAACTTTCTTTCTTTCTTTCTCACTTGATGTTAATAGGACTAACAACACTGCTGCTAATGTTACAGAGAAAACACAAAATGCCCACTTTAGTTCTCTCTGTTATTGGGGACACTGGTAAGTCTAATGCTGTTTAACGTCTCCTCATAAGAGGTCTGTTTATGTAAAGCTGCCTGCAGAAGTTGTTACTATAACAACAAGAAGCATTTTATAGTGGTATTTCTTGTAGCAGAGCACTACTGTCAGTGCCGCTGGTATAGATTTATCAACACATTCTGGTCCAGGAGGACTGGGAATTGGACAGTGCTGTGCGGTATTAATAATATCACCGTTCACCTGATTACAGTATAATGTGTTCGCAGCATGTCATTTATTAAAATAATAATTTGTTATAGAATTATACTGTTTAAATGTAAATGTAAAGTAAACCTATAGTGTGTACTACCCTGATCTCTCTCTCTCTCTCTCTCTCTCGCTCTCTCTGCAATCACTTAGCGGAAAGGTGATCAGATTGTTGTGGGCGCTGCGGTAAGTGTTGTGACTGCACCTGAGCCTCAGTCTGTGTGCCAACGTCTTTATCATGGCTCTGTGGTTTGCCTGGTGCCAGAGCTGTGACAGACCTGGGCCCAGCAAGACACCACACTAAAGCACACTGACCCTACCTGCTCACTTTAAACAACTTGCTTTACATATAGCCTGGACGGCATGTCCCTTTATACTTTCACAATTATTTGGGTTTTCAAAAACACATATTTCAACACAGTTTGGTATAACTGACTGATTAAACCGGTCTGAAAGTAAGCAGTGTTTGTATTTCGGGAAAATTCCTGGCAGATAAGTATGTGGAAATAAAATCATGCATGTTTTGTAAAAAAAATGACTAAAAACAAAAATTAATTACTTAATAATTAAATTTACATGTACATTTAGAATCTTTACTATTGACTGGATAGGCTTGATTCTGTGAACTTATCAGGATACAATATCAATTAATACTGGACATTTTTAATTTTAAAAAATATTTTCATTTTTTTATTTTTATATATATATATATATATATATATATATATATATATATATATATATATATATATATATATATATATATATAAAATAATTTGTTAAGAGATGAGATTCAAGTGTGTATGCACATCCTGTCTTCATCAGGGTGAGTACAATAACTTTATTCATGCCCCATAAAGGACAAAGAGCATGAAAGGAGGACTATCTACAGGGAAAAATAGGTGATGGTCAAAACCAGGAGACACAGGACATGGAAACTTAAAAAGCTTACTTAAAGGCTTGTACTGTGTCCCAGTTTGTCCTTACTATCTATTCTAACTAGCATCCAAAACTGGTGTTTGTTAATATATAGTTTGTTCTGTTTTATTACAGAAAGAGTTCAGCATAAGGTCTCAGTACTTAATGCTTCTTTACAAAAGTGTGCATACTTTTATAAGAATATAAGCATTCGACTTCAAAACACAGAACAGGGTTACAGTGTTATAGGTCCTGGTGAGCCAAGAGCATACTTTATTTTCAAAATAAGGTCACTAAAATTATTTCTGTAATAACCTCATTTGGAAGTGAAGCTCCTGGATATAGAAATATTGGACATTTTGGCCTCAGGTGCCATTCTAAGGTTCAATAGTGGAAAACTTAAATATAAGCTAGTGGTTAACCTCCTGGTGCACTTTTTTAAGACGGTGTCAATGGTGCTTTAATACTCAGAAACCGAATTCAAGCGCCTCTCATCCTCTGACTGTCTATCTGTCCGTCTGGTTTCCCGACCACACGTTGTTTCTCATACTGTTGGCCTAGTAGTTCTCCCGGTGTCACGTCCATCTCTGTCGTTCAGAGCTGCATCTGATGGGTCTGATAGATGTGGCAATGGAGGAGTCACTGTAACCTGCAGGATCACAGTGAACTCATTAGCCTGTGTGCTCTGGCGCTAATTCGGGGGTTACGAGCTGGATGTTAATTAATCACACGCTTGGCAGAGAGCGGCGTCCTAGCGCGCGGCTGTGAGCGTGCATATCAAGCAGGCCGCCCGCCACTCCGACGCTCTCGTTCATGTGTTGTTTGTGCAGCACTAGAGAGAGCAAAGGTGTTAGAAAGAGACAGACAGGAAGGAGAGAGTGATGGAGTCTGATTATCACGACGAGGGGGGAAAGTTTGTACATTTGTTATGGTAGAATGTTTTCTATAATCATGCGTCATGCTTTGTATACCTTTCCGTTACCCTGAAAGTTAGCTACATAATCTCAGTAGTATAGGAACTATACTTTAGTTTATCAACTGCAACCAAAAGCTTGTTTCAACAGCGCACACACTTAAGAATTAAACCAATATCAATCTAAATTAACAGTGCATTAGTACTTCTGTTATCCAGATTGTTTATGGTCAATAATCAATAATTCATTACTATGTCATTAAGCCTGTATTTAGACACCGTTACAACGCAGGTGGATGTAGCCTTCAATTTCTTCTACAGTTTATGTATAAACCCACAATAAGGCTGTAGAAATTCGTGCTAGTTAATTTAGAAATGACCTGAAAAGGTTTTCTAAAACTCCATTTGTGCCTTTCAGTGCATACCGGTTATTTGTTATCAGTATTTTTCTAACAAAATACAATGGCGCCCTCTACTGGACGACATTTAGGCTTACTGTTTTAATTACGAGGGTATGTAAAATGTCAAAATGTAAATGTAATGTAAATTTGGTCACATATACTTTTTTACAGCACATTGAAATTTGTTCAACAACAAATATTAATAATTCACTAGTGCTCAGTTTTACAATGGGTGATCAGTGCGCCTTATAGCATTATTATAAAAATATTCTGAATAAAGTGATAGTTGTTTAATTTATCCATCCATTTTTCATTCATCCATTTGTTGTCTATACCTACTTTTTTATCGTTTAGGGTCATGGGAATCTGCTGGGGTCGATCCCAGCTGTCATTGGGTAAACAGCAGGGGTCACCATTGACAGGTGACCAGTCCATTACAGGCCACATATAGACAAACAACCACAAACAAACACAATTTAGAATCACTAATTAACCAAACATACATGTTTTTGGACTGTGGGAGGAAACCAGAGCACCCGAAGTAAATCCACCCAAGCACAGGGGAAACATACAAACTTCATACAGAAAGACTTCTGCTGGGGATACGAACCTGAAACCTTCTTGCTGTAAGGCAACAGTGCTAACCGTGCTGCCCTGAAGAATGTGTTAGCTTACTGATTAAAGTGTTGGGCTGCTAACCAGTATGTGGTTTTTGAGTCCCAGCACCACCACCCGGCCTCTGATGGGCCCCTGTGGAAGACGCTTTACCCTCAAATGCCAAAGGAAGCAAAAACACCACTTTGTGGGTGTAAGCTAGATACTCATGTTTGTCCCAATTGCTGTTGGATTAATATTCATGTTCAGCAACTGGTTCTTAACTCAGCAAACCCATAGCAGTGTCATTGCTGTGCTCTAAATCTGACCAGCGGTGGCCCCCTGGTGGTCGTTTTCCATACTATTACTACTACTACTACAACTAATAAGAATAAAAATAATAGTAAATTATACAAAAAATGCATTTTAACACAAATTAATTTAAATTACACATTTATAAGAGTATTTGACAAAACAATTTTGTGTACACTTGACCTGTAAATAGCATAAAAAGTCATATATGGGTTTTTTTTCAGTGTATTGTGAGTTTATTGAGTGGCACTTGTATCATTGCTGTCATGACACCAAATGTCCCTTTGGGGATAAATAAAGTACTCTACTAGGAATGCACCAATATTTTCATTGGTATCTGTATCTGGCTCTATACTGAGCTCATGTACTCGCAGCCACACTCTGGAAATCACTCGATAACAAAGACTGGTACTTTTTGTGATGTGGTTGATGGAACGTTCAGTGTACAAAGACTCAGACAGCAGCAACAGACTGTCAGACTCATCGGTGTGGAAATATTTCCACAATGAATGATGATGACCCATGCATGGCAGACTGCAAACTTTGTTCCATAACAATTGCGGAAATTTAAGGGGGGAGGAGTCGTGTCTGTATTTGCATTTAACTGTTTACTAGTTTATGAACTTAAAAATTCATTAACATTATGTGTTAAACTGCTGTAACCCATACAAAATATGAAGTCCAGGGTGGTGTGTGTCAGTGTGTGTGTGTGTGTGTGTGTGTGTGTAAAGGGGGCAACATGAATTAAAAGTGAATCAATCAAATCAAAATTACTAATATTTTATTTTATATGATGTATTTGCATTGCTAATCAACGTGACCAGAGCTAAAGTGGGAAATGTTCGGAAAAGGGGTAGTCTAGTGGTTTAAATGTTGGACTTCTAATTGAAAGATCGGGGTTCGATTCCCAGCACCACCAACTTGCCACAGTAGGATCCCTGAGCAAGGCCACTTAAACCCCAATTGCTCAGCTGTAAAAAGAGTCGCTGTGGATCAGGGCATCTGCTAAATGTAAGCTGAATGAACACACATTTCCAAGAAGAGGTACGTCTGTACTGAAGCCAATACCGGTCTGAGTCACATGCGCATCACAAATCTTTCAGTTACAAGGTCTTTTTGGTAGCAGGTGTTCTTTCAAGTAGTTCTGCAAAATATGAACATTATATTTTAGCGATATGAAAAAAAAAAAAACTGATAAAAAAAATGTCTAAAACATCTAAATGCATCTCTACAGTCACAGCCTTTTCAGCATTTTTCTTATTCCAGATCATAAGGCATACAAATGAATACTGTTGACAACTCTCAATAAGCGTGCTGCATAGCACTTTTCCATAATGTTGGACATTATTAGTGAGAGGAAGCAGCACACACCTGCATCCTCTCTGCGTAAAATGGAAGTGAAGGAGGGTGCAGTCTGAACATGGAACTTGTGCAGAGAAAATGTGGGACTAGTTCAGGACATGAGACATGAGCCAAGGCACTTTACTGTCAATGCAACCCAAACAGCATCTGCGTGCGAGTCTAATTATGTCTGGGTGACATAGCTGAGTGTGTTACTGAGCTGAGAGCAAATGTAATTGAAAATATATACATATACAGATTATATGCTAAAGCGGACTAAGCTACTGGCTGGTCTGGCTTGACAAGCGTTATACTTGTAATTACATAGATTGAATTGGCTAGATTTGTTTTATGCCAGTCTGAAGCTCCATTTTTGCTCAGATGTTATTTCAAGACCAGTTCCTTATTTCCTGGTCCCGGTGTTATTCTTTAAAAGGCGACGGCAATATGCGTTTGCTGATTAGAATATCAGGGTTCAATTCTTAGCACTACCAAATCTGCCACTATTGTGCCCCTAAAGCAACCCAAAAGTGCTCCATTATGGTTGACGCTGTGGTTTAACCCCAGATTAACCCCAGATTCTGAAGCTGGGATATGTAAAAAATTACATATAGCTTTAAATGTTTACATGTCTCGGCTGCCACATATACATACGTGTATATTTAAAGCAAACGTGTATTTTCTTACACTCTATCATAGGCCAGCACTACTGTTTCCAAAGGCTCTGGGCAGGTTAGATTAATATGGAAGCACATAGAGGGTGAAATCTGATTGGACAAAAAAAAATCTAACATCCACATACACATACTAGAAGCATTGCATCTGAGAGAAATGAAGAGAATAAACTGTTGGGAATAAATTAATACAATTTAATAAAACAAATATTATTATAACTTAATTTGTAAACGTAGATCAGCTTCTGGTGATGTTTAGACCAGCACAGAAGGACTTGCTGGCCCTGACCGCACACCAATTTATATTAAAATTTACCAACCTATTTCAAAGACAAAAAAAAATAAATGGTAGGCTGGCACTACATTTACAGTTACAGCATTTGGAAGACGTCTTTATCCAGAGCGACTTACATTTCTCTCTTATATACAATGGAGCAATTGGTGGTTTAGGGCCTTGCTCAGGGGCCCAGCAGTGGTGGTTTGGTGGTGCTGGAAATCAAACCCACAAACTTCGGGTTAGTAGTCCAACACCTTAACCACTGAGCCACCACCCCCCAAGATCACATGATAATTCTAAAGCTTAATACACATCATTTCGGTGTGGATATGCTTTTAAAAAGCAACGTGTGTATTAAAACTATCAGATAAGTAAATGTACACCCGAGTGTCTAATGCGATGAAAGTAATGATTTAAACGATTGAAGATGCGATTACATTTACTGTAAGGAAAAAGCATATTTTTACCTCTCGGGCAGCTACTGAAACACTGCCTTGCACATTAATGCCGTGAAATTTTCATCAGTGGGAAATCTGACTCCTGATGTTACACAGATTTCCTCTTGGTTTGAGGGGAATTTGAGTCAGAAGGCAGCTGTCAGCACCAACCACAATGACGTTGTGATTTGACAAAAGCAACTGCATTAGTACGAATACACAAAGACATTTTAACCCCGATTTTCACTCGCCAACAGGTTTTACAAAATTGCTGCCAAATGCCAGAAATCTGAGGCAATTTGGGGCTCGTTCACATGAGTGACAGTGACGCAGTGTTAATGATAAAAGATGTGATCTCGCAGAGGTGTTGCTGAGGCCCGTAAATTATTTGGCATGCTGAATATTTGGACCTGTCTGCGATTTGAAATCCCGCAGTGTGAAATGAGTTCTGACTGGAAAATACCTTGAAAACGACCTACAGCCAATGAGATACAGGGCAGCAGGATGTTCGGGAAAGGATTTATAGACCACAATACCAGAGAGGAGGCTTCAGGTGCAATTATTTTTATTTTTTATTTAATTTTTTTTCGCCCTTTCGATGCAAATTGGCGCACAGACCATTTGTATCAAAAACTTTTTGCGGGCTACTAATAACCTTTCCAGTCTTACTCAAACCTCTGATGTCACTGACGGCTCGGGGATGGGTAATTCAAGCATGATAACCCAAAACACACAGGAAACAAAGGAGTGGCTCAGGTAGAAGCACATTAACATCCTGGATTGTGCTTCTACCCGACCTTTGTGATTGCCAACAAGGGGTTTGCCACCAAGTACAAGTCTTGTTTTGTCAAAGGAGTCAAATACAAATTTTTACTTATTAAAAATGCAAATTAATTTATGACATTTTGAAACGTGTTTTTGTGGAGGGGTTCAGTACAAGAACAGCTTGTTGTCGCATGTGTGTTTGACTTGTTTCTGACGTGTCCTGCCATGGAACATAACCCCTTCCTTATATACCAGTTTGGAGTTAAATAACACAACTGTTTGAAGGGTTACTGAAACTACAATTAATGGCAGTTGGAAGAAACTGATAAATTAAGATCTGCTTCTTTCTTTTCTCCGTCCCTGACAAACAGAGGTACATTGTTCCATACCAGCAGAGCAACATTCTTCTTATTACCTACTGCTGCTCTCTTAACTATAAGATCATTGTGTTCCGTCAGACTGCTAATGCAGCATTAATGTTCTATGAACTGGATCTGCTAAGAGGAAATGTTATACTAAGACTAGCAGGAAAACTTACCCAGGAAAGCAAGATTTTTGTTCATGATTATCCAACCACTGAGGTGAAAAGGAGATACAATATACTGAGCCATGTCTGGCATGTGCATGAGGAAACACCTGGCTCACTGTAAAAGCAAAACAAAACGTTCTCACGTACAATACCCTGTCCTGTTCTGGCAAAGATTTCCCGACCGTCAACACTGCGTCACACGAGGCTCTGTGCCAGTCGTCTCAGAGTTTGGCTGCACTGAAATTGTGCTGCGATTCCTGATCTGCACTAAAGTGTAGTAACATGCGCATGTGTTTTAGCTAATGAGCTATTTGGTAGTGGTGGGAATTAAACCATGATCTTCCAAAAATTTAACCACTGCACTACCACTTTCCCCAGTTTGTCCACCGATATTTCAAGTGAACAAATAAGTTTAAATAAGAACTGCAACAGATTATACTGCTGCGGTTCTTATTTGAACTTATTAGTCCACCTGTCTCACCTATTTCATTTCACCAAGCACAGAGCTGAGGGTACTTAAATTTAAATCAATGACCCTGAGAGATTTGGGTTAAAGATCTTCTTGTACTCATTTTAGAGAGAACCATCAACAAAAATAAAATTAGGACCACCACACTGAAACAGTTCAATGAATAAAGTATAAGTATACTCAATTCATTGTGCGAGGTACGTGTACAGAGCCAATGAAATGCATTTTTTCGCATATCCCATCTTAGTAAGTTGGGGGTCAGGGCGCAGGGTCAGCTATGATACAGCACCCCTGGAGCAGGAGGGGTTAAGGGTCTTGCTCTTGCTTCAGATTAACAACTCAGCACCTTAACCATTTGAGCCACCCTGTCCCCAAATACTCTCCCGTCCCCAAAAAGCCTTAAAGGAAACATAACCATATGCACCATATGTTTTTAAAATATTACTGCCGATCACTAAGAGCACCTTAACAATGTTTCACTTGATATATATTTTTTTTTTTTTCAATCAAATAATTGGGACAGTGCTGTAGTGTAGTGGGTTAAGGCACCGGCATGTCTTATGTCTTATTTCATGTCTTAATAAAGCCAAAAAATGCCCAAACTTTTGAATAAACTTGTTTGTATTGTTGTGCTTTCATCAGTTTTTTATCAGCGGTCATCGAGGCGTTAAGACAAGCAAACAACCAAGAGAATCTGTTTGATTGCTTCCGGGACAGGTGTCTTTTTATACAGGTAACAAACTGAGATTAGCACTTCCTTTGAAGAACAGTGCTCTAAATCTCACCTCGTTACCTGCATAAAAGTCACCTGAGAGCCAGAAATCTTGCTGATTGATAGGAAATCAAATATTCATTCCTTAATTAAAATGCAAAACGGTTAACTTTTATTAATATGCGTTTTTCTGGATGTTGTTTGTTGTTATTCTGTCTTTTACTATTAGAATAAACCCATCATTAAAATTATAGACTGATCATTTCTTTGTCAGTGGGCAAACGTACAAATGAAATATTTTTTCCCCTCACTGTAAGTAATACTTCAACAGCTCGTTCTGCGCCATTTATACCGCAGCACTGTTAAACGCTTGATTATTATTAATCAGATCATATAAATTAATTATTTATTTATTAACAGTCCCGCTTTGGATGCAGTTCCTGCTGCAAAGATTTTATGATTTAGCAACAACTTCATATAACCTCCTGTCATATAAACAGATTTTTATGGAATATGAAATAGAGATAATCATTAGATACAGTGAAGGAGTCTCCAGCGTCAGTGTTTTATAGGGAGCACTAACTGTTTTCTATCATTGGCAAATCCTCAGAACAAAATTTACCCATTCGACCTTTTTAAGTTTGTACAATGAGGAGCAGTGAATTAAAAAAAAATCTTTTGCCTCTTCAGTAACCCTAGAGAGAAAACTAGTAACAGTTGTGAAATAAAGAATAACAGAAAATAATTTGTTTTATGTATTTTTAATCAAATCAAATATTACTAGTTGAAATGATGTGCTGTCATGGAACAACATGCCTCATTATGTTTTATATCTTAATCTAAGTATACAGGTAATCCTTTAGTACTTATGGGGTTTCGCAATTTTCTCTTAAGAAACCTGAAAGTCAACCCTTGGCACGGTTCCTGTCACATACCATCTCCTTCCTTTTGTACACAAGATAAACATTCTTTTTTCTCTGCCTGAACAGAACCCAAAAGGGGAAAAAAAGATCTTTTTTAACTTTACCTAGACGATTATATGTGATTTTAACTGTTAACCTGAAGATTTCTACTTTTGTTCTGTCTGTTCCAATGTGAAAATAGACAATTACAAATTTTTAAACTTATTAAAACAATTCAGTGTTGACTGTAAGATAATTGTGTTAAATATTTGGCTTATGTGACAAATGCCCTTATCTATTTTTCATTGGGTCTTGATATTGACTCTTGGGAGGTATTTGGTAAAAAGGTATTTTCGCACGCTGACACTTCCTTGACTATTTTCACACCGATAAGCTTCATCCCTTTAGTTAATCTTAAAGATTCTTATCTATAGTGCTATAAACTAACACCATGGAAAGCCAAGCAGCATGTTACAAAGTCCAGCTCACACTTGTTTGACTTGCTTGAATTGCTTGTATAGTTTAAGGAACTGAAAATTCCCCCTGCTTATACTAATGTTCCCATGACATAAAACCATAAATTCAATTACACACAAACACTATTTCTATCCAACAGTGAAGGAAACAAAATGCAGAACAATTTGCAAGGTATTTTATCTTATAAATTGGTTCGAATCTCCCGTTTTAAAACAGAAACATGTTAACGGTTAACTGGATATGTGTAAAGAACTCGCTAACTTCAGAGCTCAAATCCAGCTAGACGTGACTAGATCCAGCAAGACGTGACTAGAAAGATTACACTTACGCCATGTGCTGAAACACTATAATAAAGATTGAGTCATGAGGATATGGCACAATGCTGGAAAACCACTGCCCTTTGGCTCGCTGCCAACGACTGTTCAAAAGGTGTGAATAACATGTCATTATGCTAAACACCATAAACACCATACGGACATCCTAAAATCGTATTTGTTATGCCTTTTTATGCCCTACTGCACAACAAGTTGTTTACAATGTCAGGCAGACATTATATAATTACATATCATTTAAAGGATATACTTTCCGCCTTAATCAACACCTGTATGAATAAGCGACCGCTCAAATTTAATAAAAAGAAAATATAAAATGGCTGAATTTTAAACGCTATTTTAAGTCAACAGCACAAATTAACATCAGTGATGTTCTTAAAAAAGAAGCACTGAAAATAAAAATGCATGATTAATGTCTACAGAACAGCATTCAACACCAGCCTATGAAAAAAACCTGTTCGGACGTGTAATAAAAGTTGAGAAATATGATTAAAAAAAAAGTAAACAGAATTTTGCAATAGAATTATTTATTTAGATTAATAAAAATGTTTACTAAATATTCCTAAATGCGTTCACATAAAGTATGCATGTCTTCTAAAGTGCTTGTAAACAACACCTAAAAAGGTTAGAAAAAGAGAAATTTACTAGCCGAAAAAGAACTTTAAAACAGTACGCTAAATACAATCAGAACATCTAAAGTGATGTTTCATCCTTTTTAACCCTAAACATACAGTTCTCACGACCAGCCCACACACACACACACACACACCGCACCAGTACTTCCTTCATCTGTGTTCATTCAACACACTTCAAGTGGGGAAGAAAACATCTCTTTCGTTCTCCTTCAACTGTTAATAGAAACCAGTTTAAAGTCATGTGCTTGAACTAACACACCATTAGACTAAGAACTGATAAAACTCAGTCAGCTGACCAAATGAGGGTCAATTCCACAGCATCACCGAATAAACTTATTGCTTTTATTTTCAAATAAGTTTCCTTCACTTCTTTTTCTGCTGCTTTTGCCTCTTCTCCTGTTTGAGAATCATTTCGTAAAGTCTTTCCAGCCCTTCTAGTAAACCGTCGCCGATTATAGCGCACGAAGGCTGCAAGTGCCATGGTGTAGAGGCGCCCAGTTCACCCAGTGCCAGCATCTTCTCAATATCTGCCAGGGTCATAGAGTTCCTTAGGTCCTGTTTATTTGCTATGATAAGCAAAGGGACACCTTGACTTTCGGACGAGTGCGCAAGCTTGTGAAGTTCGGTTTTGGCTTCGTCCATTCGTTCGACATCTACAGAGTCGACCACAAACACGATGCCGTCAGTGCAGCGAGTGTAGGACCTCCAGAGCGGTCGCAGCTTTTCCTGACCGCCAACATCCCAAAAGTGAAAGGTGACCGTCCTGGAGTGACCGAGGGCCACTTTCACCTTCTCAGTATTGAATCCTCTAGTGGGCACTGTGTTCACAAACTCATTAAACTGCAGTCTGTACAGGACAGTCGTTTTGCCTGCAGAGTCCAGACCCAAAATCGTAATGTGTAAAGACTTCCAGAAAGGAAGATTAGAAAATACACTGGATTGAGCGGATACTCCGTTTCCCATTTTCATCTGATGTGGAGTCAGATTAAGAGAAGGCCAGAATAATCATCCATAACTGAACAGGTTTTAATCCCAGAAGATTCTTAGGTAAGAAAAGGAACAGAAACAAAAATTAGGAAATGGTCACATAATCTAGCTAGGGTCATGTTAGTATTATAACACTTTTTTTTGTGTAAATAAACCAACCTGTCAATCAAACTTGATTAGTTAACACACTAACAAGTGATCTAAAAAAAATCCATGTAAACATAAGATCTGGAAAGTTTGTAAGAAATCCTCTACGACTTAAATACAGTTCATATTGTTTTTAATGTCTGAAAAATCATTTATAAATAGGAAGTCACATGATGTGCAAAAGTTTGGCATTGTTTTCCCAGTATGTCCTAGAATATTTTCTAAACATCCAAAACTGAGCAGGTTTTACTCTCAGAAGATTCTTGGGTGAGAAAAGGAACAGAAACAAAAATGCGAAAAAAGTGATTAAGAATTAAAAAGAAGAAAATGGTTATATAACTTAACTAGGGTAATGTCAGTATTATAACTGGTTTTTGTGTTGACTAAGAGGTAAACATAAGATCTGAAAGTTTGTAAGAAATAATTAAAATCAACTACGACTTAAATATAGTTAATATTGTTAATAATGTCAGAAAATTTGTTAAAAAATAGGATTTGAAAGCCACGCCCCACCTAAAATGGGCGGAGTCATAACGTTGAACCAATATCGCCATGTGATGTATCAAAACGCTCAGCACACTAAAGAGAGGGGCATGATGGGTATTATAGTAAGGTCACGTGATGTCACGTGACCTCACGGCAACGCCCAACCAAAAATTGGCAGTGTCAAAGTTTTACCAAAATAGCTATGTGACCTATCGAAACACTCAGCACAATATAGGGAAGTGCATGATAGTTATTATAGTGACATCATGTGATGTCACGCGAAGTCACGGCCACGTCCAGCCAAACATGGGCGGAGTCATGAAATTTAAATAATATGGCAAAGTAACATATCAAAACTCTCAGCTCATCAAGGGTAACTGCATGACAGGAACAATAAAGATGTCGTTAAATGTTATCGTTTCAGGCCATAATGTCATTATTAATGACAAAGTAATAATGTCATTATTAAAAAATAGAAAGTCACGTGATTTGCAGAAATTTGCAAATATATCTTATTTTTTCTAAATTAAATTTCGGCAGCTTTAGTTACATGTCAAACTGGATCTAAATACATTTCTAGATACAAAAACACAAAAACAATAAAATACATTTCGTATACACACAGTTTTTGATTTTATTTTGTGCGCTTATGACTAATAAATGACGTACTAAAAAAAAAATGTCACGGATCACCTTTAAAACCACAGCATATATAATATTTGCCAAAATGGCACTGATTTAGTGCCTAAAGTAACGTTACTCTTATTAAAAGTTGCCCTTCCTGAATGTTAGCACAGCTGCACACACACAGCACTGAGCACATGTAACCCTAACACTATATTTACACCACTTCTACCTGCTCCGTTTACAGATTATAGCGCGAATTCACACAGACACCTCGATATCTTTCTCTACTCACCACTTGGACTTTACTGTTTAACACACCTTTTTTTTTGTTATTTTCTTTTTTCTCTCTCTATTCGCAGCCACACGAACGGACGGACGGACAAACTCCCCAGCGCAGCAGCGGGCGTCACACTGAGCCGCGGCTGTTAGCACATAGCGCCCCATGTGTTTACCTTTGAAACGATTGGTCGTTAGGAAGCACGCGCTTTGTAAACTATGACGCAATCTGCAGGTGCAGGTTCACAAGCCGCTTTGCATAGAGAGGTCCGGTGTGTGTGGAGGATTTCAGACAGAGTGTGAGATTAAATTACAATCATTTTCGTTAATATAGCATCTGTCTGGAAATACATAACATACAATAATATTATAAACTTTTAAAGAGCCATTAATAGATCTGTGTGGAAATAAATACTGAAATGTGAATGCATAACATACATTTGTGTAGAATGGTCCAAAAACTTTTAAAGAGCTGTTAATAGATAAATAGATAAAAAGGACAGAAAGACAGACAGATAGATAGTTATAGCATCTGTGTGGAAATGAAAATGGGAAATACATAACATATATTTGTGTAGAATGGTCCAAAGTCTTTTATAGAGCTGTAAATGGATGGATGGATGGATGGATGGATGGATGGATGGATGGATGGATGGATGGATGGACGGGTGGGTGGATGAATGGATGGATGGCAACTGTATAGTGTGTCTTTGTGTGCTTCTTCATTAAAATTTTCCCTTACTAGAACTAAGGAGCCCCAACCTGTTACACCATCACAATTAGGGGCAGTTCTAGACCCTTTTAAGGGGTGCTTTAGTCATTTCAACTCCTCTGAGGCTATTAACTATCTAAGTTAAATTATTGAAAGTATCTTTTTTATACATATCATTATCTTGTGAAAAGTATTTCAATAATGACTACATTCATATTGTAAATGTTGCATGTAATACATCGAAATTATTTCGGGTTATGTGGTTGTTTGCATTGATATTTGTACTATCAACATTTTGCAATACACAGCCAATACACTAGTTAGTTTTATCATCAACAGTAGTAACACCCCCCCAAAGATGAAATCCTTGAATTGCCCCTGATGACAATGCCCCTGTGCACAAAGCAAGCACCATGAAGACATCCCCAAGCCCACTAATAAATTCCCTTTACAAGCCATGGTCCAACACCTGATAAAAGCCTTTTTAGATGAGTGGACATTATCATAACCGCAGAGAGGGACTAATAGATACTTATCACTATTGTTTATTTATTTTTTAGCATCCACTACATACAAAAATGTAAGAATGAAGATATAACAGGACAAAAGTATAACAGGTGGTTTGGACAGGTATGTGGTAATGAATCTGGAGCCTATTCCAGGAACACCTTCTGTAAAGTAGGAAAACACTGCATTCCGTCACCATGCACATATAAATTTCTACAATTTTGTAAAGTGGCTTAAAAAATCACAAACCCAGACAAGCACCGAGAGAAATTTCATACAAATAGTAAGTCACCATTATTTTTTTATTCATTGTTTCTGTACAAATCTGAGTTTCTCAGTACTCTGTATTTACTGAAAAGGAATCAGGCATCAGAACTGTATCAGAATTAAAAGCTTTTGTTTTAGATTATTTGACTGTTAAACAACTTCATCATTTCATCCAAGATCTGCTGAGTTTCTCTTCCACACGGTCCATAAATGCAGTGTACACCCCTCTCCTACAACGATGTCTCTGGAAAATTTAGAAACACTTAAAATCTGTTCTAAATTGTTTTAAAGTGACATTTTAATAAATAAATAAAAATATAGGACTGCCAAACCTAGACAAGTACACTAAAGAATTATAAAGCGTAGAAAAGAGTTCTAATCAAAATTATGAATGATACAATAAAATTGATTTAAAGAAATGGATGTGGGAAAAAAACATGATCAATTAATCCAAACACGTAAAGTCTCAGATCTTCAGTTTTTTACTGCATATCTTACAATATAAAGTTGAATTGAAGAAAGTGGTAGAAACTGTCTGTATTTAAAACAGATTAACTACACAGAAATAGATGTTTCTAGCAGTGCATTACAGTAAATTAGGGACAAAATCCACAATACATTGCTTTCATTTTTCAATTTAAGTACATGAAAACGTTAGCATTAGATTGCATGATGCCAATCAGTGGTTAACTTCCGATAACTGTTAGCCGCTTTGCTTCAGCTTAAAGTAAAAGCACTGCGGATAATCTGTTATGTATGATGTAAGTGAACTATTCTATCTAGACAAGTTGCCATCTCCATGTCCAGATGTGATCATTTCTGCTTTGCTGCTATAGTTAATATCTGTGTAAGCTGCAAACTTAAAGAGTTAATGTACAGTACACACTCCACTCACTGTGTAGGAAGCTGACATGGGTGGCCAAGGGGACTTTTGCAGTATGAGTCTTGCATCCCATTTGGGTTCTTCTGGTTTAAAAGTAATTATTTTCCTGTCTGGCTCTCCTTTTGTAGGCGATGACTCAATCTGGTTTCCTGTTTTTTTGTTTTGTTTTTTTACAAATGAGTGAATAAACACGTGCTTATATTACATTTGTTCATTACAATATTTGCCTATATGTCTTGCTAGATACATTTAAGTTGGGATATTATCTAAACAGTCTACAGTCTAATAAATACCAATAACCAGTATATAACTAATACATAACAGTCTATTAATAATTAACATGCTATTATTTATTCAAACATTAATATTACATTATAATAGGTGATATATAGAAATAAATTAAGCTCACTTGCTTCCAGGAACTGACACCTGAGTTTTATATTTCCAGGATCCTTTGCTATGGATGTCACAATTTCTGGCAGGTTTTCATCGCACTGCGGTAGCACACAAATAGTAAAGGCCACTTAAATACTGCCATCTAGTGTAAACAGGCTGCAACAAAAATACTCTTTAATTATTACATTAAAGTTTGTATTGTTTAACACCAGTAATGCCTCAGTTAAAATCTGGGATTACAGTTCATCTCAATTCTGAGATTTACTAAAATATCTAAAATACATCTGCCTGAGATTAAATCTGCTGCACACGACACATGACAGGTTACCTGTATGACTGCATTAAAGTGCAGGAGTACAGATGTTCTCATTAATAATAGGTGAGTGATTTACTTACAGGTCTAAAATTATGGGGTTTGGGGTTTTTGTAGGAATTGGTTGGAAACTTTCCAAACTTTACAAACTGTAGCTGTAAATCCAGGGATGCTGGTGGTTGGTATGATGTGACAAATACTGGAATATTACTCTTTTTCTCCTGTTTGTTTAATCGCATTAAAGAGGACACTCTATTAAGGCGTTCAGATAATTCCTCCAGTCCTCTTATTCTGTTTCTGAGTATAGCCGGGTCAAGTGTTTTTTTCTTGATCCGAGGCAAGCCTAGAGTGCGATACAGTTTTGGGCTGAAGTCAGGTGGCTTTATTTCCCACGGGTCTGTGTGCTCGACAGCTGCAGTTGGTGGTACGAGCGTGTGAATCCTACTACGGCTTAAAATTACATTTTGATGAGCAGTAAACAGGAGCTTTCTGTTGAAGGTAAATGACTTTTCTGAATCCATTATATCTGTAAAACTCACTGCATGTACCTGGTCCTGGGATTAAAAAGGTTATAATATTAGAAAATTATTTTAAAATGACCCCAAAACACACACATTAAAACATCTGCATGTGTGATATATTTACAAATGTTCACAGATTTAATATTGAATTACTATTGCATTAAATATATTACTGATATTGACAGCACGTTTGTGTCTACAAACAACTGCAATATTAAAGCAACGAGATGAAAATGTTTAAGCAACAACTAGAATTTATTGGTTTGTCCTACCATTAACAGTTCAGTTATCAGTCCGTCCGGAGGAGCAGGTTGCTGTGTTGGAGTGAAAGTTTGAAGCACTGAGAACAATAAAAAGAGGTTGCTAGGAGCCTTTAGTTTAGAGATCTTGTACAGAAAACTATTTATAATCGAAGCACAATTTATTATTCTTTAAAAATAATTATCAGCTGGACAAGAGAAGCTCAGAAAACTGTTTTTTTGACCACTTTTTCTGTTTACTTCTATTAATTTACAATACACCTTATACTCCCTAAATTCTGAACTGTAGAACTAAATATACGCCAGCAGGGGGAAGCACTAGACATTTTTACATGCATTTTATAGAGAAAGAGAGAAAAAAGGGGCAGAAAGAACAAAAAGACAAAGACTGATCACAGTGAATTCTTGGATTTATTTATACATTGTTCAGATGTATTCAGATGTATTCCATTCCAAAAACATTGACTATGAGGCCCACACTGGATGGGATCTTCATGCTTTATAAACATTTAAACATTCATTTTAAATTAAAGTCAATATAGTTTAACCAAATCACCTACAGACATGCTAGATTTTGGGGAGTTTGTATATCAAAACTTCTCAAAACTTGATAGAGTGTCCACTAAAAAATGACAATATACTGAATAAATAGAAAGAAAAAGAATTCACATATGCTAAAGAACCAAAACAGAAATAAGGCCTTTTTTACAGACAGTTCTGTCAATAGGTCAAAGGTCACACCTGTCTTTTATTGGGTAAAAGGCCAGGCTGTGTTGGGGGGCTTGGGCAAAGAGTCTCCTGGACATGGTTGTTGGGCTAATCAGGTCGTTTCAGATAATATGGACTGACTGATAGTGCAGTTTGAGCTTTTCCTAAGAATGAAGCCTCAGCTGGACAAACAGATCACAGGTGTCCGAGCCCTTAAAAACATGCTGTATAGTGTATATCTATGACCTCATCATCCTTTTGCCTCTTACTAACAGAGGAAAGCAGGAAGAGTCACTGCCCACTAAGTGGTTTTATACAGGATACGGGAAAGAAAAGGAAGCGAGATATTTGTAATCTGCGGTCTTAAATAAACATCCAGTTTATTGATGTTAATGAGTAATCTAGCATTTGTTTATAAGAATTAATCATGTAAAAATGTAACGTGCAGCTTTGCCTTACATATAACACACAGTTGCCACCTCCACCCTGCATAAGCAGAATCGACACGTTCTCTCTGGGTTTCAGGGCCTTTCTCTGGGTCTCTGTACTTTTGCACAGTCCAAAGACATGTACTGTTGGCTGACGGTCATCTCTGAATTGCCCATATTGTGTGAATAGATTTGGTGACCTTGAGGTCTCAGGGATAGGTTCTGGGTTCCCTATGAATACGCGGTAAAGAAAATAAAAAAGAAAGACATACCCTGATTTTTTGTGAATTTGTATAATTTATATAAATATATATTTTTTTCATTTACATGTTTGGCACCATACATTACTATTATTTTTATCAGCCGACAATCAAACTGCTATTTGCACACAGATTATTATTTTTTTTTTTAGGTATTACTTAAAGTGTAATGCACTTTTAGTAACACTGACGTCATTGCAAAGCCTGGGAGATGCTTTCATCATCTTCATTAAAATTGTCCACAACTGTGAATTTAAATATTAAAAATGATTCAAAATAATGAATTTTGGTTGGCAGGTATAGCGTTTCTAAAGATCAACCAGTTACAACAGTTTGTATTTCCAATAAAATAAAAAATACATATATAAAGCGACCTGGTGTTGCAGCAGACTAAAACATATTACTAGGTGTTGAAAGTGTGACTGTTATCGGAGTGCCGGTGATGAAGAGTGAGGTGGAGCAGATGAAGAGCAGCGCTCGCTTTGATACCCGAAAAACTTTCGCTAATGTAGACCGAAATAATTCGGGTTAAAGCTATATATATTAGCCTATTTCTCAAGGAGAAACTCGAATCTTTTCTTTGAGCTTCTTCAACACTGGGACTGGACGAGAGAAAAAAACACCCCCACACACGCAGACATTCTACTAAAGTTTAATAGGAAAAGCAATGAGTGCAGCTATTCGGCTGGGGTATATATGTGCGGTGGTTGCTGTTCTGTTCCCCACTGACAGCTCACAGTCTGGTAAGTTTAAAACACCTTTTTTATTGCAGGAAGAACAGGATAAAACGCACGATTATCTTTTGCGCACTCGAAATTTTTGCGAACTGACTCACTAATCTGGTCTGAAGCATTTTCTTGTTTTTTTTTCCTTGACTTGACTCCAGTTCATTTGAATCGATCTAATCATTGATATCATTTGTTTGTCTGGTCGTAAAATCAATAAATAGACTAATCATAAGCACGTCGTATTCTTTAAGATCGGACCTATAGGTTTTTCTATTTATATCTTTATTATAGTCACTGTTATTATTAGACAGCGTGAAAAGGTGTTTAAAGTTGCTTTAGTCGATTAAAAAAATCTTTACATTTACAAATATAAGGAACTTAATAGAAAAACTAACTTTTTTCTGTTTGGATGCGCCTCCTGTCAATCATTTTAGTGTCATTATTTAGGACAGGAGGCGGGGCTTCGTAATCATAGGTGGATATTATTTAAATATCAAATCTATCCAAACTTAAGACTTTTTTAAAAATTATTCAGTATTTTTCAGTGTTTAAATTATAATTAAAAACTGCAAATAAAAAAGTAGAGATTTAAAAGTTATCACTTTATTCTAAATTTACCATTTAAAACGTCTTAACCACGTAAAATAGCTGACTATAATTTAACTGCTGTGCTGGAATCTGCAGCTATTATACTCTTATATGGGATTGTATAGTTTACCTACAGGATGTGCTATTTGGATTATAAAACCTTAGTATGTTAATCTGAACTCATCTCATAACTCGTAAAAGCAGGATTTGGGGTTCTGTGCTTTATATAAAGAAATTTATTTGGACAAATAAATTGAATGTATAATATGGTTTTATTCATCCTACACATAAGTTATATTTACTTTAGATCTGTGGGAATCAGTAAATGCTTTTTCTGAATAAATAAACAGTATAATGATGATAGATTTATATGTGTGTGTGTGTGTGTGTGTGTTTGTCCTCATTAGATCCTCCTGAGTGCAGTTCAGGGGGTCACACAGTTTTGCAGAACCCTTCCCGGCTAACAAGCTTCAGCTCCCAGCAGCATCTTCAGTCTGGCGTGCATGAGAGGCTTATCTGTGACCACACACTGACACCTGGCTGGTATAAGTTCCAGATCTTTGATAAACCAGCTCAAATGCCCACCAAATGTGTGGAGGTACAGAAAATATATTTTATTGAATGAAGTGTCTGTTATGTAGATTTTGATTTGGCATTAGGATTATGTAAATTTGTGCTAAAAGTCAGCAACAAATAAACATCAATATTGAAAAATTATGTACAAATGAAATTGATTTGTAATCAATTGATCAATTGATTTGTATTCCCTGCTAGTTATCTTTTATACGCAGTTTTTTACTTATTTACATGCTACAGTACATATATGCCTTAATGTTTGTGCTGTAAAGAACTCCATTAAAGCGAGCAGTATTTTGTTTATTTACAAAGTGACAAAACAACATAAACTTAACAAGACTTGACTTAACTTAGCTTATCTTAGCTTAACTTAGCTTGAACACAAGCATAAACACTAATTTATAACACACAAATTTGACTAGACAAAACTTAACTTGACTTAGCCTGACAAACAAACTCTTGACAGCGGTACAGGGACCCAACCGAAATCCACGAGAAAGACATAGGGAAACACAGAATACACAGGACCAACTAATGGGAACCCGACACATAAACAAGGGGATCACGTGACAAGAAGCACATGAGAAACAAGGATCACATGACACGGACAAAACAGGAAGTAATAAAGACATGCACAATGAACATGAACTATATAAAACAAACATGAAACATGACAAATAAAACAAGAAACATAAACATGATTAAACATAACTGATCACACTTACTGATCACATCTATATTTAGTTATTTCCCAAACTAATGCCCCAAAAATTCTCCAAATCCATTCGAATGTTTTTCCTGAAAAGCAGAACTATTTTATAGCAAAGGGGACTAAATTTGGAATCTGGTGTCCACAAACTTTGGGCTCTATCATATATGTTGTAATAGTATTACTTTTCTGCCTAGGTCAATCACTGTGGTACCCAAGCTCCAGTGTGGCTTTCCCTAGCTGGAGGGGAGACCCTCCCACGCCCCCTAGAGGTTAAAAAGCTTACTGCTTGTGCTACCTGGCAGTTGTTTAGCGGGCCGAATAAAGACTGCTGTTTGTTTCGATTGCCTGTCTCTGTGCGGAACTGCGGGCAATTCTATGTGTACCAGCTTCAGCCCACACAGGGATGTATGGCCTACTGTGCTGAGGGCAAGTCATTCTGCCTCCTAAATATACACTAATGGCATATTTCAATGACATTATCAAACCATATTAGTGCTTTACAAATTTTGTAATGTTTTTCTCTGAATCTGAAATGTACAGAAATGGCAGATTCCTCTGAATCCATTTGTGAACCGGAGCCCAGGAACAAAGATGGAAGTTGCAAAGGTATTTTGGTATCATGTTTTACAATAAAGTCTATAATGTCTGTTTAATGTTGTTAAAAGCAACTTCCTGACATTAACTACGACAGCTTAGTAAGAACTGTAATATGAATAGAAATACTAACTTTATAATGAAGCCAATGTATTTATATATTATGAATACATTTATATGGCATAATTATTTGTCTGTATTTCTTTATCAAAAGAACGCATGCTTTTCTATGGAATTATATTGTGGACAGTTTTATAAAGGAATTGCAAAGTTTATTTTCTAAATGTGGACCCATAAATTGTAACACAATCCAAACGCTAATGGGATTTTGAAAATCCTATTAATATTTGCAGACATTATTTTGAATCTTTATGTATGCTGGTACTAATCATTTATTAAACCATCATATTGTGCTGAATGATTTAAATAATGTAGGTAATCAGTGGAGGACATCATGATACTCGTGCAACAAGTTCATGGCAGTTTATACTCTACAGACATCCTTTTACTTAGAACTTTGCAAACCCACAAGATTTTCATGACGGACAGGATAACGTAAAGACCAGGACGTACTTTAATGGCTATTCCAGCAGAGCTGTGATTGTCGTTGATCATGTGTCTAGCTTGCTCAGCAGCTTGGAGTATCTAAAAGAACTATCCGTAGAAGGCGGCGGTTATGTCAGCCAGGCTTTGTGAAGGCTTTTAATTTTAATTTTGTGATGCAGCTTTCAGGTATCTTAAGCAGTTATAGTGCTGAGAGTGTGTGGGGGGGAGCACTTGTTTTTGTGGTAACTCAAACTTGTGTTTGTTTGCTGGTATGGGGGTCTGTAATTTGTTGGCCTAATTACATTGCAGTTATTTCAATGAATGCAGTTAATCACACTTAGATATCATCTAAGATATTATCTCGATACTATCAAGATATTAGATATAATTACAGACTAATCATTGAACAGCTTAATACTAGTACATCAGATCACAAACAGTGTTTGTTCTAGATTCCCAGCTTCAGGTTGCAGTTCCCCCCCGGTAACAATCACAGTGTCACATCTTAATGTATATGGCATATTCTCCTAAGACCTGTTTTGCACAGCTCTGGCATTTGGGCCCTAATTATCATTATTGGATTTACCTTAAAAAGTGCATGCTATTATGTTTTACATATATTTGGTAAAATATATTTTTGAATACATTGAATTTTGGGTGTTACAACATGTTTTTTGACTTGCATGGCTGTTTGCCAGAATTTAACAGTCAATTGACGAATTTTCCCAGACTGACCGTATATTTTCACTTGCATTCGACACACAGTGAAATCTTTCTTTTATGTAATACTTTTCTTTATGCAGACAAACAACCTCCAGCTCCATCAGTACCAGAAATAATGGCTGAGCTCTCAGGCCCTGGTGTGCTATTAAAGTGTACATTTGATAGTCGCAGTGGAAACAACTCTCTTGGATTCGTGGTGAACTGGTGGCGTCTTTCACCAAATGGAAACAAAGAGGAGCTAAAGCAGGAGACAACGTTACAGACTTCAGCCTATATCGAGTTAGATGGTATCAACCTTCGGCTTGGAGACAGGGTATAAAACAATATGCACAATTTCTATACTTCAGCCAAGTGTAATTACCATATAATTACTGTGTAATAACATACCTATACATGTACACTGAAGCATAATAGGCTACACTACATCAACAAATAAAAATGATATAGCCTTTATAAGACTTTTCATTATTATTAGTATACTGTATGTATGTATGTAAGCGTTGTCATTTTGTACAGATCTGTTGCAGTTGCTCCAGTTTCCTTCTAGATGCCCCAGAAAGACGGAGTCCTGATGTTCAGAGTCAGGAGTTTTTTGCAGGGATTCGAGTAGGTCCATGGCTTATTTTCACAGTTTCTTTCTGGTTAGACTAATCCTAACTAATAACCTAGTTTCGCTGCTTTGGTTGAATTGTAGCTGAAGCCCAAACTCACCTCCATTTTAGAGGATGGAAAGGAGCATGAGCTGGTCATAGAGAGCACCGTTCCTATTCCCTGTCTTTCAGAGACATGCACACTTACATTACAGCTCAGCACCAGCAGCCAAGGTACATACAGTAAATATCTACGACTGCTTAAAGTTTGATGTAACTGTGTTGTTTTTGTGACGTTCCATTTCTGCTGTTTATGCCGTTAAGTTGAAGAGATTGTTTTAACAACCACACAAACATGGTTTAAATTACGACACAACACTGTAAAATAAGTGTATGTAAACTGATATTATTTTATGTTGCTAACAAATCATGTATGTCCAGTATAAACACTAGGGAAACACATTTAATGAATAATAACACGTTATAACTAATGTCCAAACCGTCAGTAACTAAAATCTACGTTGACTGTTGTAAATCAAGCGTTATGTGTTATTGTTTTTATTGTACAGAATTGGGACTGAATGTACACTTACTGCAGTAAGATCAGTTATGCATAAATCCCAGAAACCAGGGTATTTAATCATTAGCCAACAATGCATAAGTAATTAAAAAATTGTAGCTATAAATGTCATTTGCTTTAACTCATCAGATCAAAATCATAGTAAAAATGTCCACTGGTTAAAAAAAAACAGTCCACTGGTTTGTCATGTTAACCATGTAAACGTAAAACTTATTTAAAAAGTTACTGGCAAGCTGGTTTTGGTCGAAAAGTGCCGATGTTTAGCCGGAGGTGTTGTCTGTTCAGATGAAGAGGTGCTGGGTCCTGATCTGGTTCTGTCATCCTGTGAGGTAAAGCTGTCACATGCCCCCTGCCACAAGGAAGTGTGTAGCCAGACGGTGCTTCACTACAGCGCAGTAACCGATATGAGCAAAGATGGAGACAGACACACTGAGATATCCATTAAACCCATAATCAGCAGTGATTTTCTCTGGAATGGTCATACACCAGAAAGTGTTCAGGTATATAAAAAATATTGTCTTGTTTATTGTTCAGTATTTAATGATCTATCTATCTATATATATATATATATAATTATGTAGTTTTTGTATTTATGTTTATTATTATATATATTATGTAAAAAATGCTTGTATATATTTTTGTTCCTTTCAGGTTATCATAAAGGATGTTTTACCTGCTTACTGTTACATTTTTACTGATCCTCACATCATAACATTTGATGGCAGGTACAGTAATACATCCACAACAGTGAGTGTGTGAGTTACAAAGCCAGAGCCAAATGCTCTGGATGTAAAAAATCCTCACAGCACATGTTTATGAGCCCTTGCCTTTTTTTGTTCCTAGGAGGTATGATAACTTCCACATAGGCACATTTGTGCTGTACAAGAGCACAGTTCTGCCGTTCGAAGTGCATGTGCGCCAGTGGGAGTGTGCTAGTATAACAGCTCACCCCACATCCTGTGTGTGTGGCTTTGCAGCCAGAGATGGAGCAGAGATCATCTCTTTTGACATGTGTAATGGACCGGCTGGAGAAACAAAGCCCCGCCTTTTAGTAAGGAATGGAGACCTGGCAAAAAGTGGCATTCGCATCACAGAGTCTTATCAGGGTCGCAAAGTCACTGTAAGCCGCCGTTCACTAAACTAAATAATTAAATAGGACAGGGCTAGTAGTAACACTTGTATTATTTGTGAGTTACCATATTAAAGTTTGTGTCTTGTTTTTATTTAACATGGTGCAACAGAAAGAGAAGCACTTGTCTGTATAAATATACATATTATATATAATATAAAATCTTCCTTTTCTGTAGCTGACATTTCCTTCAGGTGCATTTGTGAGGGCGGATGTAGCTGTCTGGGGCATGAGCCTGACAGTGATGGCTCCTGGTTCTGATCGGAGCCACACTGAAGGTCTTTGTGGAACATTTGATGGACAACCACATAATGACTTCAACAACGCAGGAGGGACAACTTTAGAAGATACTTCTTCTTTTATTAACACTTGGAGGTAATTTTTTATACACATTCTATAAACCTGATTGAAAAATGTATGTATGAATTAATTTAATAAAATAAATTTCATCGTATTTATTACAAATAATTCTTAAAAAAATTTTTTTTTTAAAGAAATAGTGTTCTTGTTCCATAGGCTAGCTCCAAGCAGCAGCTTTTTTGACAAAATCCCAGCCTATGAGCATAAAATGAGCAGCCGGCATTTTTGCCACTGTGAAAAGGAATTACGGCAGTCAAACCTTCAAACTCGTCTTCCCTGCTCTAATTTGGCCCATTTTCGCACCCCTTTCATAATCCCAGCTCGGGATGTCACAGCAGAGTATCTCAGACCCATCAAGCGTTTTACAGCCAATGCCAGAAACCATCTGAAGGTGCAGCAACAGAATACTGGCACCAGAAATCGAGGAACGGGCCAAGACCCAAGACAAGCTGAGTTATCCAGTGCGTATCAAAGCATGAGCCAGTCAAATCCAGAAGGCTTTAACTATTTCTTTCCTGAGGACCAGGTTCTATCGACACATCCTGAATTACCAGCCCCAACATGGCCTACTGAGTCTGGCCTGACAGAGGCAGATGCCCAGCGGTTGTGTGGTGATGCCTTGCGCAACTCCACTGTGGCACTTGGCTGTGTTGGCCTGTTGGATGAGGTGATGGAGAAAGTAATAGAGATGTGTATGGTGGATCAACAGCTAAAGGATGAGAGATCCTGGCTTGGAGCTACTGTTCCCCTTCTGGAGAATGAATGTGAGAGAAGAGTGGTCCAAGAAATGGGGAGAAATCAAAAGCTTCAGGAGATACTCACCTTCCTACGGTGCCCAAGTCTTTGCAGTGGCAACGGCCAATGCACTGAGCGTGGTTGCACATGTTTTCCTGGGTTTGGCTCATATGACTGCAGTCAGGTCTCTGGTGAGTTTTGGATAAGCAAACATGTATGGAAAAAGTCAACACACACACACACACACACACACATACATTTTCAGCAGGATTCGTTTCAAACATTGTAATTCATTGATGGTAACTGACACAAATTCAGTGTATGACAACTAGTTAAAAAGTTAGGAAACATTAAAACTTTAAAATTAGAGGCATAACAAGTGAAGCCTGCAGCTTCTTAACAGTTTTTCTTATGGAACAGCATTTATTGTTTTCAACTAATTTTTCAACATGACTTTTGCCAACAGTAGCAAGTATTCCAGAAATTTCCTGTCGCCGTGTTAGTTTACTTTACTTTGGTATACAAGTAAAGCGTTCATATAACCTATAAGCAACTTAAAGAATACACATCTATAGAGAGTAATATTGAAGGGTGCGGCACACCGCACAGTGACGGCGCAAGGAAAGCGAAACCTGCTTGCTAAACTTTGCCAATCGATGCGGCGTGGCATGGTCATTTCTATTTGACTAAATTTTGGTGCATCCCTTAAAAATAAATAAAAATAAATAAAGTAAAAAATACATAAAGAACTTTGGAACATGTTGTGAATGGAAAAATGGTAATATGTACCCTTAACGTTTGCAGATCAGACCCCAGAGATCACAGAACTGGAGGGTGGAGGACTCTGTGATGTTAAAAGCAGCCCCTGTTCCACTGTCAAAGTTCTTGGGAAAGGTTTTCGAAGCACATTTGAACTGAAATGTGAAGTCATGAAGGAAAAGGTGCATCGTTTTTCCACTCGTTTTTTATCTGGGCTTTATCTCTCTGGATGTATGTTAATGTACTGTTTTGTACAGATAGTTGATGGCGAGTGGTTATTGGGGAATCCTCTGATGGTTCCTGCTCTGTTCCTCAGCACATCTGCTTTAGAGTGCCAGCTTCCTGTTGAAGATGTGCAGTCTGCTGGTGTCCATCACCCACCTGTCACTCGCTGGCAAATCAAGGTAATTGTTAAAGCTTTTATACTCTAAGAAACATGGACACTCCCACACTTTAAGTTCTTAATCCTCTAATTCATAAATTTACTTAATAATTCCATACCTTAAATTCCATACAAATGTGTATGTTTAATTTCTGTCCTTCTAATTTAACCGTGGGTTTTTTTCGAGTACTGTTTTTAAAGCTCAGTGGGTAACATCAGGTTCATTTAAAAAATTACACATAAATTACTGCTGGCATCGGAGGAGTAACAGTGGACAATATTTGAAGTCTTTCTTTAAGCAGCACTAATACAAGGTGGGTAAAATTAACTAGCAATATTCAATGGATAAAGAATAAAATGGAATCCGGGTAAAATTGCATTTACACCTCATGTAAGTGACCAATTGGATTTCAGGCCTTCTTATCATTTTACATTCACATTTATAGCATTTGGCAGACGTTCTTATCCAGAGCGACTCACATTTATTTTTTATACAACTGACCAATTGGGGGTTAAGGGCCTTTGCTCAGGGGCCCAGCAGTGGTAACCTGATAGTGCTGGGAATTGAACCCTGGTCTTTCTGGTATCAGTCCAACACCTTAACCTTAGGCCACCAGTGCCTACGCTTAACTTTTCCTTTGGGATAGAAAATACCTGTTCTGTTTTATTGCCACTTTAAATACCTAGTTACCCACTAGTTACTTACCATGTATTTATCCTTTTAAAGTAAAAAAACAATATTTTTGATAGACTTAGACAGATCAGCAAACACGAGACAATCCTCTAGATGCAGCATACAAAAAAAAGGTATCTGCAAATAAACTTAATATTAACACCATATAGCATAGCATAACCTGCTACAGGACATAGCTTACCTGGTTTTGAATTGTACTTTGAGTAAATGTACTGTATGTCTAGGAGACTTAAAGCAAAGTGTTTCATTGAAAAGAGGAAAAATTCTATCTGTTTTTAGCCTCCTTGTCTTTTTTCGGCTTTGTGCAGGTTTCTAATGATGGCTACAGCTTCAGCAATGCCAAGATATTCACAATGTATGATGGCACATGCCAAGAGTGCACACTCAGCCGTGGGGTTCATTGCTCTTTAAAGGTGTGTGTCATACACAGGCTAACATCTCTATACAATACAGCTAGCATTTATATATTAATTATACATTTTGTCTATAAATTTTTATTGTGGCAGTCTTAAGTGACTAAATTTAAAGCTTGAATCTATAAGGAAGGATAAAAAGTAGTTTTAAAGATAAAAAAACAATTGGATAATGAATTGTAAGTGTGTAGGAGGGCATTAAAAACGTTTCATCAGGGGTGTAAAATATATTTTTGTATAAAGTATAATTAGTTGTGTGAAGCTTTCTTTTCATTTATGTTAATACACACACACATACACACACCTGCTTGCAATCTTTACTAAACATAGGAAATTACTTTACTCTACATTAGTAACCAAACAGCTTGAAAAGCAAGCCAGTGAATTATTATGTGGTGTGTGTGTGTGTGTGTGTGTGTGTGTGTGTGTGTGTGTGTGTGTGTGTGTGTGTGTGTGTGGAAATAATTTAGCAGTTTGTGCCTTTTGGCGCTTCACATTAACATCATTAGCTGTAAGATTTGGCATGGGCTCCTTATGCTCCAGGGGTTTCCTTCCTACCACCCCAAAGGCATGTGTTATAGGCTGATTACTATTTCTGACTATATGATTATCAGCTGTGTGTGTGATTGTGCTCTGTAATAGGCTGCCATCAGCAACTACTTACTAGATAGGTAGCACATGACTTTGTGGAATAAGTGGTACAGAAAATAGATAAATTGATAAAAAAAAGTAATTGAAATTTTAAAAAAAAAACAGGAAGTAAAAATAGAGACAACATAAAGATGGAATTTTTGAAATCTATATAGTCACTGGGATGTTTTTTTTTTTGCTTTTTCAGAACAGCAGCTGTAGCATTAACAGTCAGTGTTATGGAGAAAATGAGCGCAGTCCCAGCAGCCCCTGTCTCATCTGTCGTCCTGATCTCTCCATGTCCACCTGGTCCATTAGTAAGAGTAAGACAATAGACCTTATACAGTTTATATTAACATTCGTTTAACTACTGCTGTTAGTGCTCAAAGACCAGTCATACCTGTTATGTAACCTTGGGAGGTACCCACGATGGTGCCGGTATGTATGACTGGACATCTGGTATGTGATTTGTTAGTTTTTGTTTTGTTTGTCTGATTTCTGGCCCAAGACGCCACCGCTGTCTGATTAATCTTGTAATAATATAATTTTGTAGAATGTAGGAAGTGCATGGACATACAGTTTACTGATTTGCCGTAAATGTAAGATTATTTTTGAATTATATTCCAGACAACAAGCCTCCCGTGTTTCATCCAGAACAAGCCCACCTACAGACATTTTATGGGGAAAACTTTGTGTATCAGTTCGTATCAACTGATCCAGAAGGTTCCGCAGTTCTCTTCACGCTGCTGTCTGGACCCAAAGATGCTGTTCTTTCTCCTGCTGGACTGCTTATCTGGAAAGCTCTTTCATTCTCACCCGTGACCTTTAACCTGGTTGTGACGGATGACTGTAATGCAGAGACAAAAGCCATGGTAAAGGTGAGGTACACTTGTTTACAAACTAAACAAAACAATGACATATTTAAAGTTAATGCATGTTTAAATTCTCATCTACAAGTGATGCATAACATCAATGTTTGTGATGATGCTTGGGGTTAAAATGTCCTGCTACTAAGCAAACGGATGTGACTTTAAATCCCAGGGCTATCAAAGTGCCACAGTTATTGATAAATATAAATATAGATATAAATATTATAACTGTAAGCAGTGGTGCCCTTAGGGGTAAAAGTTAGGATGATTCCTAGGGCCCATGCACTTTGGGGGCCCCCAGAGATTTGTTTTATTTGTAGTAAGAGTGCAGAATGGGTGTAGTAGGAGGCACAACCTCATATTCTTTCATAGGGCCCAAAAGTGCTAATGGCACCCCTGGCTGTAAGTATTTCTGGATAAGACAAACAAATACTGCAAATTTTACATTTTTTGTGCATTTTATGACCACAAGAGGGTGACAAGTGGCTTCCTAAGAACCTCATTGACAAATATTATAAGCGTACCCAACCCAGATTTCTGCAGGATTATCAACAAGTTCTTTATGACTAATAGAAAGTAACTTTCTAACTGCTCAATTTAAAGTGGTTGGACTGAAAAATGAACAGACTATCAATTTAAATGACCTAAAATTAATAATTTTACCATAAATACAATTAATGAACAGTTTTTTCTTAACTTAAGGGACATTTATCTTTTTCACTCAAATGCCAACAGTGGTGATTTGGTGGTGCTGGGAATCAATCCCCGGTCTTTTTGGTATCAGTCCAACACCTTTAAGCCACTATGTCCCACCTCGACTCGATATTTAAGATCGTTGCCATATTGCTTTAGCTCCAGGTCATGTGACTTCAGTACGTTTTTATGTACTGTAATGAAGAAAAAAATGCCGGTTCTAAAATTCAGCTTTGATGAATTGCCCACCCTCACTGAGAGTAACTAACAGTGCTGTTAAAACTGATTTTCCTGCATCAGAGTAATTTCAGTATATTTCTCAGGTCTCAGTTCGCCAGTGTGACTGCCACCACGGAGCCTTGTGTATGACCAACATAAACTTCCCTCCTGGCAGTGGCGAGTATCTGTGTGTTTGCCCAGCTGGTCTCGAGGGAGAAACCTGTCAAATTAATGTAAATGACTGCAAATCAAACCCGTGTCAGAGAGGAGAATGTGTGGACGGATTAAACACTTTTACCTGCATCTGCCCCGCAGGCTTTTCTGGTACATACTTTTACCAACCTTTGAGTGACTGTTATTCTGAATATAATTCTATAAACAGATATACTGGTCAGTAAGATAAACCTTCGATAAAATGGTTACGGTTGGTTGAGGACTTTTTAATGCTGTGTTTATGGCAGGTGTGATGTGTGAGGAGGACATTGATGAGTGTGTGTCAACCCCATGTTTCCCTGGAGTGTCCTGTGAAAACACTCTAGGGTCGTTTGTGTGTGGATCCTGTCCTGATCACTTCACTGGAAACGGGAAAAACTGCGTTCGTGAGTTCCTACTTTGCAATCTCTATTTGACTACGTTTGTAGTTTGATTACTGTGAAAATAAACACATTCATTCAGTTATGTAAGAAAAATGATAAAATAAAGTTTATTGCAGTGTAGCAGTGACAAAATACACAAAGTAATTTGGGGTCCCCGGAGTTGAAAAAAAGTCAAGTTACAAATTACAAGTTACAAATTACAAGTTACAAATGAGTGTGTTATAATATTACATTCTAGGTATTGTTACAGCTATTAAGCACACTAATTGTCTAATTCTAATATTGTTTAAATAATATTCATGTTTACATCTTATACTGTTAACTAGCGATGGTTTCTGATGTCCTACTGCTGCTCCCTTACTATAATTGATTAAACACTATTTATTTAGAATGATACCGAGTTTTACTATGGTAATTTTATTATTTTTTATTGGGAATGAGCTCACTTTGACACACATATTGGAGTAGACTATGATTAAGTCAGGCTGTAATTTCTAACAGTCATTATATCAATATCACTATCTGTGTTATTATTATTATTATTACTAATATTAGTGGTGGTAGTGGTAGTAGTAGAAGAGGCTCATCTAATGGTAATTGCTTATACTGGTTTCAAAGGTAAAACAAGACAAAGAGACCATACAGAAGATCAAGGAGTCAACTTCAGACCCTCCAAACCCAATCTCAGCCCAGGTAGAAAAGTTCATTCATCACTATTTTATACTAAAGCTTATATTTTGCTAGCTATCTTACATTATTTGGAAGCAGCTGTTAGCAAGTTGCTTCCGCTAGCTTAATAACATGTGGACACATTAGGTTAGCTCGTTTCATTTCTGAGTGTTTTCTTTAAAACAAACCAAGGACAATTTAGTTTTATGCTTTAGTAGATTTTTCTTGTTTGCTTGACATCTACTGTATATCAATAATCATTCCTCTGTAGCTCAGACTCCATGTTCCAGTCAACCCTGTTTCCCAGGAGTCCAGTGCTTTGAGAGTGTGTATACATCTGCTGGATATATCTGTGGTCCCTGTCCTCCAGATCTCTACGGCAACGGACAAACCTGCATGGCAAAACCAGAAAACAGTAAGGAAAAATTCAACAGGACATTGAACGTTTGTGGTGGTTATGTCACAGAAAGCAGAGTAGTGAACATAGATGTCCTTGAACAATAATTAGTTAATTTATATTAAGATTTACACAGTTTTTTTTACTAAATATTTAAAACATTTTACAGGACTAACATTAGACAGAGAAGAGAACAGACATTTCTCTTCATCAATCTTGACTTCTTCCTCATCTCAGAAGACGTCTGTACCATTAGTTAAAGCTGAGACACCTCTATCCAACAAAAGAACCCCATCACTCGAGGATAGAAAAACCTCTTCAAGCCCTGTTAACCTTGATGACACTGCAATAGCTGTTGGAGCTGAAGAGTCGCTTTACGAGGAGCGCTTAGAGCCCGCAGTTGTTAGTACTTGCACTAACTCTTCCTGTTTTCCGGGTGTGCCATGTGAGCCTTCTGTCACTGGACAGGTTAAGTGTGGCCGTTGTCCTAACGGATACAGAGGGGATGGAATCACCTGTAAAGGTTAGATTTTTTTACCAAATGTGATTTGAGTGTTAAGTAGGTTGTCTGTGGATAGAAATTACACTCTAGGTATTGTTACAGGTGTTAATTCATCTATTGAAGTAAAGATTGGATTAAAATTACTTAATGCCTGTGCTTGAGTGAGGCCTTCTCCTTTTACAATGTTTAAAATGTATTTTATTTCTGTCATTTTTACTTAAAAACACATTTATTGTGCCATCATGGGAAAATTGCTGTGCTGGATCTGTAGTGAAAATGATCTTAACCTTTTAGGAATTAGAAGAGTAAAAACAAAATGCGTTAATCCGTTAATACATTAAGTTCAGAAAATACTGTTACAAATAGATTCAACGAGCCCCTTCGATGGGCCCATGGTAAATGGGTGGATTTACCATGCTTGGTCTAAATCTGTTTTCTTTCACTAAGAAGCACCATGACCTTGAAGACAGATGCTTCCTGCCCAGAGGCAAACCAAGTTGAAGTGGGGCCCCCAGGCAACATTAATAGATGAGGCTAATTGTTAATATATTCAATTCAATTCAATTTTATTTGTTTAGCGCTTTTTACAATGGTGATTGTCACAAAGCAGCTTTACAATATCGAAGCAATTATAAGATGACAATGAAACAGAAATCAGTTTGTCCCTGATGAGCAAGCCGGGGGAGACGGTGGCAAGGAAAAACTCCCTGAGATGGAAACAGGAAGAAACCTTGACGCAACAAAGAATCCGTCCTCCCTAATACATCATATACACAACATACAAAAATTACTCAAAACACATATTATTAAACCTGAATTGTTTATTTTGAACCAGATTCATCTTAAAAGCAAAAGATCCGATACTGTACGATAAAATCTTAAAGTAACAGATCGTCACCTGCTAAACACTTCATGACACATGCTGCTGCTAAGTGCAACCCTAGCAAAACTGTGTCCCAGCAGCGCTATTAGAAAATAGATTCATCCTGCAAATAATGTAACAAAAATAAGTTGAGAATTAACGCCGAAAACATTTTTTTACGTCATATTATCCTTTAATTAGTCTGACCTCCATTACTGACCGCTACCGTGTTTCCTCATTTCACAAACTCTGTAAGGGAACACGCTGTTTTAGGACAAAGTTTTGTTCATCAGAATGATAAAGATGATTGTTTTGTGTTTATACTCTGTGTGCAGCCATGTGTCGTTATCCATGTGGTCAGAACATGGAGTGCACGAGGCCTAACACATGCACCTGTAAAGAAGGATACACTGGATATAACTGCCACATTGGTGAGCTTTTCTCAGGTTTACACAAAACACACCATTCCCAAATAAATGGGAATGGGATCATGGGCATGATCTCAAAGTCTGTTGCTTTTGATCAGCTGTGTGTCGGCCTGACTGCAAGAACAGAGGGAGGTGTGTGAAGCCCAACGTGTGTGAGTGTCCTGCAGGCTACAGTGGACAAACCTGTGAAGAAGGTAGGATTTGTGATATTTTGCTCCCAATTTGTTACAGTTTATAGATATATTTTGTGGTAAAAAAAACAAAACAAACTGTGCTATTTTAATTTATATATTAAAATATAGTTTTCACATTAATAATTATTTATGCAAAAAAATCTAATTAAGTAATCTTTAATAACAGTCAAATATTATTCAAATATTATCTATTTTTTCTTTTTTCATTAATTACAGTAAATTGAACGTACAATTCTTAAACATATATCTAGGATATTTAAAACTTTAGATTTTAAATTTAAGGAATATTTTACATTTTAGGATTTAATGTTTTATTAATTCCTATTATTTATAAAGGAAAATATTTTTCTTTACAATTATTATTTGTAAAGGAAAATATTTCATAACGTTCTCTCTGCTTTCTCTTCCAGCTACATGTGATCCTTCGTGTCAAAATGGAGGCAGCTGCTTATCCAGAAACCTGTGCACCTGCTCCTATGGCTATGTGGGGCCACGTTGTGAAATTAGTGAGCTTTTTCTCTCTGTTTATTTTGATGTTATACATTATAATATTGTTTAAGCTCTAAGATACTGTTTTGCGATTGGCTCACATTAATTTTGTCTGTGGCTGTGTGTCTGCAGTGGTGTGTACCCGGCACTGTGAGAACGGTGGCGAATGTGTATCTCCTGAAGTGTGTAAGTGCAAGCCTGGATGGTATGGACCAACATGTAACTCAGGTACATGTTTTCCTTCTTTGAATATTTTAAACTCAATAAACAATTAAAGGTACTTTAATATTTTCAGATACTTTTCCAGTCACCAAAAAGACTAATTACACGCACCTGAGTCTCAGTCCCAAATCACACTCACACAATATTTAAGCCACTCACTCACCTCAGTTCCGGGTCTGGTCTTAACCAGGAAGAAGGAGTTTCTCGCCTACCTTCGTGATCTTCTAGCATTTTTCCAAGTTCCCTAAACTCCAGGACGACCAGACTTCTCACGCTCCAGGCGTTTAAAAGAGACTTCCCGAGAGTCTCCGCTGTTCTGGGTAATCCTATGTATCTTCTTAGTTCTCCATTTATTTCAAAAAGACTTTAACTTCGCTACAACTTCCTGGTTTCTATCAGTTTGGAAATAAAGTGATCTTTTTGATTCTAACCCAGTGTATTTTTCCTTGGGTTTAAACTGCACTTGTTTGACATCATCCAAGTAAAAATTATCCAACTTTAAATTGTGCCGCTATGACGACTTATGATATGCACCAATGTCAACATGGAGGATGTAGTACATCTGAATTTTACTTAAACTACGCATAACTATACAACATAGAACATGCAAAATAACCCACTATAACACCTGGATAGTGTTTACATATGGCGATATACGACACGCTACACAAAATATACAAAGAGACAATATACACATGTACTGTAGGATTCAGTACACATATATACAGTAGTGGTTGAATACACAATGTGTATGTAAGGAGAAATCCATTTTGTAGTGGAAATGGTATTGTTAAGAAGCATGCAACATCACTAAACCAATATTTCAATTTTATTTGACATTTTTAAATTCCCCAGATGTGCCTATTAAAACCAGTAAGTGGAATGTTCCCGAGTGATCTACTTATTTTGCCCCGATTTTGCATACGATGACACTCTTCTACCTGGTGAGCCTGTCTGAGAGACGACTCGTCATATTCGGAAATAGTTAACATTTTAACTATTAATCTGGCTTTAGGTATAAAAAAAATAAAAAACATTGTTACTTGAAGTTAAATTGCACTTGTTTACATTTACATTATTTAGCAGACGTTCTTATCCAGAGCAACTCACATTTATCTCTTTTTATACAACTGAGCAATTAGGGGGTTAAGGGCCTTGCTCAGGGGCCCAGCAGTGGCAACCTGAAGGTGTTGGGAATAGAACCCCTATCTTCCAATTACCAGTCCAACATCTTAACCACTGGCTACCACTTCCCTATTATTACCATCTGAGTAAAAACTGTCCATCATTAAATTTGCGCTGCTGTGACGAAACATGTCATGTGACAATATCAAACATGGCGGATGTAGGGCAACCAAGAATCAGAGTCGTGTGTTTCTACACTGTACTATAACAATAATTTGTAATCTGGTTGTTTTTCAGCTGAATGTAAGCCAGTGTGTCTGAACGGTGGTACCTGCATCAAGCCTAACATCTGTGTATGTCCTAGTGGCTTCTACGGATCACAATGCCAGATAGGTACAGGGTTAATGATACCTGTAATCCTTTCATAAAAGCATTTCACACAACCACAGGACTTAAAACATCTTCCCACACTATAAACATACACATTTACATATTGGGGTAATAAAACAGTATTCAGTGGGAAAAAACTTTAGATTCCAGAGAATCTAAAGTTTTCACCTATTCCTATCTCTACATCCTTTTCACTCGCACCCACTAACTTTATGTCCTCATTTATCGCATCCATATACCTCCTCTTTGGTCTTCCTCTTTGCCTTCTGCCTGGTAGCTTCATTTCTAACATCCTCCTACCAATATATTCACTATCCCTCCTCTGGACATGTCCAAACCACCTTCTCCCTAAAACATCTAACATGAATCGTCCCCCTGATAAACTCGATCCTAATCCTATCCAACATCGTCACTCCCAAAGAAACCTCAGCATCTTCAGCTTTGCTACTTCCAGCTACTTCCTCTGCTACCTGGCTCTTCCTCAGTGCCACTGTCTCTAAACATTCTCCTGCCACACATCACTCCTGACACGTTTCTTCACCCATTCCAACCTGCCTGTACTCGCTTCTCTATCTCTCTTACACATTCTCCATTGCTCTGGACTGTTGACCCCAACTTCTTTACCTTTTCACCCAGTAATCTCAAAATCTGCATTTATAGTACTTCAAGCTTACATTGTAGATCTGCTAGAAAATATTTCAATAATGCAGTAAGCTGTGTTTTCTGTTGTAGCTGTGTGCAACCCTCCCTGTAAAAACCGGGGTCAGTGCATGAGGAACAATGTGTGCTCCTGTCCTGAAGGCTACACCGGCAAGAGATGTCAAATGAGTAAGAGTTTATAACATGACTGTAATTACAGTCTTAAACATTAACATTTACGGCATTTGGCAGACATCCTTATCCAAAGCGACTTACATTTATCTCTTTTATACAACTGAGCAATTAGGCTTGTTAAGGGCCTTGCTCAATAGTGGTAACTTGATGGTGCTGGGAATAGAACCCTTTCTGTCCAACACTTTAACCACTGCACTACCATTTAAATATTTGCATTAATTTATTGGTACCTGATGAGTTTCCGTCCATTTTACCCCACTGACGGTGTGAATAATTGCAGTAAGGTTTTTGGTGTGTATGGAACTTAGTGTCTGTTTTCCTTTGCACACAAGTGGCACATAGATTTAGCCTTCTGCACGCTACAGTTGTGATTCTGGACCCTGTCATGACCTACTTGGACACAAAGCACACCATTATTTTAATTACAATTTATCTGTGTGTATAATATCTCACCACTGCACAAACAGATCTGTCCATAAAGCTATTTTATTTTTTTTTGTTGAAAAGTTTCGTTACTTTTTAGAGTTGTTTTAAAATTCATATCGTTCTGAATTTTGTAAATATGTAAAATTTGTTGTTCTCCCTTGTTCATGTTTGTGTGTAGGTGTGTGTGATCCAATGTGCATGAATAAAGGAAAGTGTGTGGGTCCGAACATCTGTTCCTGTGCTTCTGGCTGGCGGGGGAAAGTCTGTGATATCCGTAAGTCAGTTTTTATTGTAAAAGATTGCTGTAAATGTACAGTAGGTCTACTTTACAGTACAGTTTTGTAATGTTAAAGGATTGTATTATTGCAGTGTTTTGGTTTACAGTAAAAAATACCAGAAAGGGGTTATTTATACTGTGATTTCTGTTTTATCTTAAATTTAATTTTATAGGCTAGTAAAAACTTTAATATAATTTAGCTATAGCTATAATATTAGCTATAATTTATTATTATTTTGTATTTTCAGTACATAATAAAAAAACATAACAGGGATTATCTGTAACAATATTACAGAATGTTACTGAATACAATTTTAGAGTAAATATATCGTATTATAAATTCTTACAATATATTAAGCATAATCTCTGTTCTGTTTCTAGCGGTTTGCTTACAGAAGTGTAAAAATGGAGGCGAGTGTTTGGGACCCAACACGTGTCACTGCCCGGCTGGCTGGGAAGGCTTACAGTGTCAGACTCGTAAGGCTTAACTGATCATTAAACTGTGATGTGTTACATTCTCAGCATTTAATGCGATGGATTTTACTTTCTGTCCTCTTTTAGGATTTTCTGACCCATTGTTGCCATATGTCCAGGAAACAATCAGTTACGCCGTACAATAAAAAATTCTCTCAATCCTTTCAACGAACTATAAAATAAATTATACGTTCATAATAAAAAAAAATACACACTTATAAATAGACACTCTTATCCAGATTACTTTTATCACATTAAGGCCGCATTTATACTACATGTATCAAAAGAACCCAATTCTTCCAATGTGGCACAAATGGAAAATGACCCATGATGATGTAAGCAGGCAAAAAGCCCACGGATTCTGTTATTTTCAAAATCGGACTCATTGGCTGCATTTACACTGCAGGTCTTGATGCCCAATTCCGATTTTCTGACTAAATCTGATTTACAACCGGCTTACATCTTTTAAAACTGACCTGTGTCTGATATCTGCATTTACACTATACACTGCAAAACAACCCCAGGTAGATGTACTGATTGGAAAATGGAAAAAAAAAACGGCAGCATAATCAATGGACACAATGGACCAAGACAAACTGATTATTCAGTATTTTGCTTTGCGTATCATTGCGTATCATCATCAAGGTTAGCAGAACGCTGCTCCAGCTGGTGTCCAGCTGAGTTGACGTCATGCAATATCGTCACTTATTCAGTAACATACGACTCACATTGGCAGGTGAAAATCTGATCTGTCTGCTTACTTTCTTTTGATCTGAAAATGACTAATGATGAATCCATGACCTTTTTTCTTTACATGATCATAGCTTATATGAGATCTGTGCCACCATGGAGGAAAAATCGGAATTAGGTCACTTGATGCATGCTGTGTAAATGTGGCCATTCGTATGTGGAAATAAATCGGATATAAATCGGATACATGCATTAGCGTCTGCCATGTAAGCAGACAGATCGGATTTTTACCTGCGAGTTGTACGTCATTGAATAAGCAACGGTGGTGCATGACATCAACTCAGCTGGACACCAACAACAATCTGTATATATACCTGTATCTAACTGAGCAGTTCATGGTTAGGGGCCTTACTCAGGGGCCCATAAATTGCAGCTAAAATTCAAACTAATCAGTAGACCAACACTTCCCCGCTCAAGATATAAAATACAATTTTACAAAGTTACTATTAGTGCATGTTGGTAATTACATTTTAAAGGGCTGTATTTGTGTGTGTGTGTGCAAAGTATGCAGATGGTGTGTATAGTATGTGGTCTCTGATGTGGTACTAAGCCACAGCACCACCAAGCTGCCACTGTTGGGTCCTTGAGCAAAACTTCTCTCTGCTCCAGATGCAGTGGATCCTAGGAAAATGTCACCATGTGTCACTGTAATGTTTATATGACAAAAACAAAGATCTTTGTTCCTTTAATTTGCATTCTATTTGCATCGTGTGTGTGGGTGTGCGTGTGTGTGTATGTGTGTGTGTGTGTGTGTAGAAAGGATGGGCTAGTTGACACCTTCTTTCCATTATGAGACATAGTAAAGATGATATGGATAATAATAATACATAATAATACTATTATTAATTACAGCCATCTGCAGTCACAAGTGCCAGAATGGAGGAAAGTGTGTGTTTCCAAATTTCTGTCAGTGTCGCTCAGGGTACACAGGGTCGACCTGTGCCGCCAGAGTAAGCCGAGTTTCAGCTGTCTACACACTTTGATATTACACTTTATCACAAGCAGGAAATAACGATTAAATCTGAACTTTGTATTTCCAGAGCAGATGATTAAAGAAGCACATGGACACCTTTCATCTGACGGGATGCTTGTATAGTAACTGTCTGTATCCAGCGCAGACACACTACAAGCTGCACAGGATATTGTGTTACATTATATTGTGTTTATGAATGTGTGTCTCAGGCAGCAGACACAATTTGACATTTTTGTTTTATGCACATTGAACTTGTGTCATCTTTTTAAAGGTAAAGTCGTCAGATTTTCATATATTACATATTATATAGCGCACATTGTATGAGAGACTTTCTAACAAAAACACATTAAGTTGGAAGTATATATTTTTATTTGTCTAGAAATATTGCTGATTATTTTTTACTTCATTTTTCTATCGAAGTTTATTAGTTTTTGAATTGCCATTTTATTAGGGATGTGCTGACTTTTTATCTCTTTTGGATGTGTGAAAGCACAAAAACTATGACGGTAATGAAGATTTGTTAAAGTTCTATTAATTTCTTTAACAAATCATGTAACTATATGACGTTAGCGCTCCTCACTCTGGTACAGGACATGATTTGTTAAATAAGATTAATAGATCATTCTCTATTACGGATATATATTATTTTAGAATAAAATAAATCAAAATAAAACATTTGTAATGCTGGTTTATTTGTGTGAATGTTGTAATTGATTTTATAAACTAAAAATGGCTAAACAGTGGGTATCGGAATTAAATATATATATACTTATTCTTCTTAAAGTGATTTGGAAATTATTTTTCATTAGATTTTTTTAAAAAGTGAATTTAATTTAATGTACTTACATTTAATATATTTACATTTACAGCATTCGGGCAGACGCCCTTATCCAGAGCGACTGGCATTTATCTCTTTTATACAACTGAGCAATTGGGGGTTAAGGGCCTTGCTCAGGGGCCCAATAGTGGTACATTGAGGGAGCTGGGAATCGAACCCACAATCTTCGGGTGGGTAGTCCAACACCTTAACCGTGAGCCACCACTTCCAAAATATATAATGCAAACACGTTGTCAGTTATGTATCTGCTTTTGGTTACATTATAGCAGTTTTAGTGAACACCTTCCTAGCACACCAACTCGAGTGTTCTACACAGTGTCCTGACTCTCGCCTGACCACAATAAACACCTTTGGGATAACCTGGAACACCAAATGCACGCTAGATGTCTGAGTGTCTGGTTTTACTAATACTGTTGTGGATAAATGAAAAAAATCCCATGGAAAAAAACACCTGGACGTGATGGTCAGGTGGACCAACACCTTTGTCAATATAGTGTCGATGCAATTGTTTCCTAAGCCTTAAAAATGTATTACATATTAAAAGCAGCCCAGATGATCAACCTCACACATATACAGCAACGTGTTTTAATTTATAGTCATTAAAATACACAGAATTCATATAATATAACAAATGTGTTTACAGACAGACAGACAGACAGACACAGTACATAGATTGGTAGATATCTGTCGAATAAAAAAAAAAAACACAAGTGAATTAAAAAGGTGAATGAAAAGCACCATGTTGATCAATCCGAGTGAAACTGCCAGGATCAGAAGAGTTTTTTCCTCTCCTCACACTGAGAGCCGGAGAACGGAGCGCGACAGCGGCATTTGTCTGGAGACACACACTTGCCACCATTCAGACACGGCTTCTTACACACAGCTGTGGAGAGGAAACCATGTGCAAAAGAGTAAACATACTGCTTTGTCTGCAACTGATCTGAGATCAGAATTTCAGTTTAAAGAAATAAACTAAAGACTATAACTATGACTACAACTACTGCATGCTGTAAGATTTTATTGAAAACAAAATTTATTTCATATGGCTCAAAGACACGATAGCTAGATAGACAGACAGACAGACAGACAGACAGGCAGGCAGGCAGATAGATAGACTGACAGACAGACAGACAGATCGATAGATAGACAGACCGACTGACTGACAGGCCGATAGATAAATTAATAAGTTAGAAAGATAGACAGACCTACTGACTGACTGACATTGACCGATAGACAGACAGACAGACTAACAGACAGACAGACTAACACACAGACAGACAGACAATCAACCAACAAACAGACAGACAGACAGACAGACAGACAGACAGACAGACATAGATAGATAGATAGATAGATAGATAGATACAGAGAGACAGACAGATATTCATCGTGTGTGTGTGTGTGTGTGTGTGTGTGTGTGTGTGTGTGTGTGTGTGTGTGTGTGTGTGTGTAGTTTGGCTTACCGATGTGACAGGCTCCACCCAGCCATCCTTCTGGACAGCTGCAGATTCCTGGGGCCACACAGCTGCCTCCATTCTGGCAACCCTGAGGACAGACTGCTGTAGATATAGAACCAGCACACACACACGCACACACACAAACACACACACACACAAACACACACCAACACATTTAAAATGGCATTGAGTCATAAACCACACACAGAGACTCAAACAAGTTCCTGTACTGTATTTTTCTCTTAACGTTTTTTTAACCTCATCATTATTTTATTCAACCCTAGTGTAAAGTTTTACTGTATTATACATCACATACTACTGTAGCCAATACTGCTGAACGAGTATTGCGGAAATTTCAGATAGGAATTGTTAATTTAATTCTCTAGGATAAACACAGACACACCTCAAATGAGTTCCATGTGTCCGTCATTTAAGTTTTAACAACATTCAATTATAAAGCCTTATTAAAATGAAGCACATTTCCTATAAATAATAAAGGAATCCAAGCGTAACTATCTTCTACATGGCATTAAATCCTTAAAAACTGTTTTTTAATTTTGTTCTGTTAGTAAAGAGAAAATCAACAAACCTTCCTGACATTTGGATCCTGTCCAGCTAGAAGAACAAATGCACTTGGCCTGTCCGTTCACTACAATGCATTCTCCACCATTCCAACAGCCGCCATCACATGCCACTGTTAACCACAAAACACTGATTCGTTTAGCTCTCCGTTATTAGTTCTTAGGGCTGTGTATTGGCGAGGACTTACGATACGATACACATCACGATACATGGGTCACGATACAATATATGACAATGTGGAAGAAGAAATCGTTAAAGTTTAAAATGTAATTTAAACATGTATCGATACTTTATCGAATATCGATGCACTATCCTGAAAAAAATCACGATAAGTAGCCATATCGATATTTTTACACAGCCCAAATTGATATCATTTTTTTTATTTGTACCTTCACCTCAAAGTACAATCAAAGTAACTCTTTCTTATAAAAGTGAAATCGTAAACATTTTATTGTTTCAGAGAATTAAATCAGAACAGTAAGAATGAACGGTACCTGTAAAAGCTATTAAAATACCTTTTTCACAATATTTTCCACCAAGTCCTGGAGGACATCTGCACTTTCCGGGTCGGAGACATTCACCCCCGTTCTTGCACTTTGGTTCACAGTTAGCTAAAATAAACACTCAAATGTCAAATGTTTAAATGTTTTTAAGTTATAAAATATATACATGTTTTATTATGCAAAAAAATCTTTTTTGTATACAACTATACACACAAATACAATACCTTCATTCTCTCTCTCTCTCTCTTTCTCTCTCTCTCTCTGTCTCACACACACACACTCTCCTTACAGCCTCCTACACTCTTTCAATGAGTAAAAAAGTGGAAACATCACCATACTGGCAGGTCTCTCCTTCATATCCCCGTGAGCACAAGCAGGTGCTGTTTCGAATACAGATCCCAGCATGTCTGCATGGTGGATCACACACTGCTTTCAGGTCGAACACAAAAGGTAGGGAGACGCCACGAGGTGAGTCTGATCCTCCCAGACACGCACCAGCCAGCAGAGCCATACAGAGATAAATCCAGAGCAGTGAAGATGACTGACTAAATGCTGCCATTCTCTTATTTACACACACACACACACAGTCACAAACAATGAACAAGCAAGAGTGAGGGTCTGAGAATGATGTCCAGTTCTCTGGATCTCAGACCCTGTTCCACAGCACACCTACAGGAGAGAGAAGGAATGCCATTGAGAGAAAGGAACACAACAACAAAAAATGAGTGTGGTCTTTTTATATTCCTAAAAGCTGTACATGACAATTGATAAATCAGACAGATGAGTCCGATTGTTGGAGCGTTACGTTTTTATGAATATTTGTACTACACTGCGAGAGATCTTCTTTGGAGCTTTTAATTTCAGATGGTTTTTAATATGATAAGCATCCAATGATAAAATGAATCATATCAAATTGTAGTCTAATCTGGCTATAAAAAAAACATTCATATAAGGACTATGGCTGTGAGTCTTAGTCCACAGACATGCTTACACTACACTCTATCTTGAAACGTTCATGGTCTTCTAAAAAAAAAAAAAAATTACATTACCAGATGTAAGGAAATGCTTTTTCCAGATGTGCGCCAAACAATCCCCCTCCTCAAGACGAGTACAAGTCAATGTTTTTAGACCTGAGCTGATGCATTTCTTTCTCCCAAGCAAGACAGAGACAATCTGGATGTAAAACAGTTATACTGTAATAATAATAATAATAATAATAATAATAATAATAATAATAAAATTGTTGATTTTGTTAGTTGATTAGTGATCTCTTTAATGAAATTCTCTCTAAAAAAAGATCCTTTACAACATACTTATAATATAGTATAATATAATAACTATACTTATAATATTCTAGCAAATTAACAACAATTTTGGTGCACACTGTAGATTTTAGGTTAAAGACTGAATACTGACTGTGATGTTCTAGCTCAGTGTATGCAGATATTACATAGAAGTTGTGCGCATGTAGAAAAGCTAAGTACCTTTAAGCTAAGTATTCTCTTATAGGCTGTTTTCTCAGGTGTTGTTACTAGAACCAAAACTTTTTCCTGAAAAAGGAAGCAAGAAATCGTTTCTAATGGCATTAGCAGATGCCATCCATAGTTTTTTCCCCAGGAGACCTTTTCCCTCTTCCCTACATTTTAGGGTGTAAATACTTTTAAACATACAGAGCCTACAATAAAACAGTCAACTGGCACAGACATGTTACACTAAATCCAGTATTATAAGAAACTTATCTGACATGTATATTTATTATTTAAATATAAGTATAACTTATATTCACGCACAATGGAAATTTAAGATTAACGTTTCGAATTTGAGCAATGGCGCCATCTAGCGGCTCATGAAATATTTTATTAAACAAGATGCCAGGATCTACATCAGATAAATAAGCTGTAAGTTAATTCTGACAGAATTTCGTGATCGTAATAATTATCATAAAATGAAGCATCTTCGAAGTACCTTGCAATTTTTTTATTATAGATTACCGCAAATTTTCTGTAATTTTGAGCCAACATGGGATAAAAACAATTACCAAAAATTTAAAATAAGAAAAACCCCACATAAAATCCATGATTAGTAATAACTATTGACTCGATTGGATTTGCCTTTTGGATCCAATATATATAATAATCATAGATATTGTCAGGATTCCCTGACAGTTGATCACTTTGAATTTAATTGATCCATTGCCCTGGCAGAAATCCAGTGTTTAGACATCAACTTAAAAATCAGTTAGAATATATTTACATAATATAACTCTGACATTTATCCCTTTTTTTATACATCTAAGCAATTGGGGGTTAGGGGGGCATGCTCAGTGGCAGCTTGGTGGAGCTGGGAATCAGACCCACAATCTTGGAAGGACCTTTAGTTGTAGAAATAACACAAACGTAAGCTCTGAATAAAGAAATCTGTTCAATATCTGAAATGTTAATTCATTTATTTAAATATCACAATTCTGTAGATTACAAACTCTTAATAGAAAGTAAATAATTTGAGTACAACCTATTTTACATTAATCCAGACAAAAACAATCTACATAAAATGATTGAACTTTAAATCATTAAGGGACAATCTGTATCTCAAGCAGTATTTTTAGGTGGTAAAATAAATTAACAACATACTTATCAATAAAAACCCAAATCACAGCTGTACATGATAATTAATACTCACATCGCTAAAAATCTCTTTAGAATATTTTACATTATGTATGTGTATTGAATAAATTCTCCCTAACGGCTGTTATCATTGATCATTTCCCTTTTTCATTAAATAAATATAAAGTATAAAAAAAGCAGATTAGCTTTACTAAAAGGTCTCGTCATACTGCTCTGAGTGTGAAAATGATAAATAGTGAACAGATAGAAGGGCCAGTGGTTCATATAAAACCTACAGAACCTAGCTTTATGCCATTGCAGTCAATAAGCAGCAGATGACACTAATTGTGTGGTGTGTTCCTTTTATGTTTCCAACTCTTCCTAGACAAACTGAGGTATTCAAATGTGTCCTCACAGGACCAGCAAATCACTGCAGTTATATGTGAAATCTCATTCTTCTAAATCTTCTACCCAAAAAAGTCCTTCATAAATAAGTCTGACGAAAGTGCCCTGACGTGAGCATGCACAGTGCCTGGCACATATCACAAAGACTCTCTGGGTGTGAATGCAGGAAATGATGCTGTTCCGCTATCAGGTGTAACGCGTCACTGTATCACTGTCAAGTGTCCATTAGGACTGGTGCTGTTTGCGCCGCAGTCCACATACAGGTAACTCTCCTGAGAGACCTGCTCAGCGTGACCAAAGTACACGGTGGTTACGGTCATCCTGAAATACACAGACCACCAGACAAACTGAGTTCCCCGAAAGTACGGCAGAACAAAGGTTAACAAAGTGTTCACAGCTTCATATTAAACAGTCTCTGGTTTTTCTGATCTTCAGGATGTTTTTTGGAAAACTGGACCCGGGTATATCCATGTATTTGCTAAAAAAAATTCTTGTATACTGCAATCATCTTAAGAATTATAATGACTACTGCAATAAAGCATTTTACCTTTTTAATTTAAAAAAAATGATTATTAAAATATTTTTATATTACAGGCTTTGATTATGCCATGAAAAGACATATACAGTGCAGTATACGCCAATCAGATATAAGCATTCCACAGAATTGGGGTACAGACTAATCAGAATAGAGCATTTAGGAAAGGTCTGGTTTAGATCAATCAGAATTGAGCATTCAGCGACAAATAAAGAACTAAGCATTACACAGAATTGGGATACAAACCAATCAGGATAGCACATTTAGCAAAAGTATAATATAGACCAATCAGAATTGTGCATTCAGAAGAAGTCTGGCATAGACCAATCAGAACTGAGCATTCCACAGAATTGGAGTACGGACCAATCAGAACTGAGCATTCCACAAAACTGTGGTAAAAACCAATCAGAATTGAGCATTCATCAGAAGTCTGGAATAGACCAATCAGAACTGGATATTCCTTAGAATTAGGTTACAAGCCAATTAGAGCTGTTTATTCAGCAAGATTGTGGTATAAATATTATTAATGACCAGTAGTCAGACTTTACTCTATAGTATGGCAACATGGTTAACAAACTATACTTACTGTATGATGACCACAATGTTGTGCACTTTTATAGCCTGCATGGTACAAAAGTCACTAAAAAACAAAGAGAAATGTTAACAAACACAAACACACAGACACACTATAGTCTCAAAACACACAAACTTACAAATTTAAATACTTACTAAATGTAGCCCATCTCATTGGTTATGACTGTGGAAACAGGGAAATCAACCTAAAGAGAATGAGACACAGTCGGATCCCAAGCTGTTAACAGTGCTGACGATATTTACACAACATTGCATTTGATTAGGCATTGTAAAGGAAATAAGAGTAGAGAAAAACGGCAAAAAGATCGGATGCTTGCTGTAACAATGAACAACACGTATAAAGTATTTTATTGTTAAAACCTCTCAACGAGAAATTAAACATCCGAACACACTGTTTCTGCACTGTGTTTGATATCTCTGTAAACTGCACAGTAGGCTTATTTCCAGGTCGACTGCTCTACACTCTATTGTTATCTTGGGTTCATGAGTCGATGACTCACTTTGAACAGGCGCTAAAAAACAACATGGAAAGCCACTCCTGAAACTAAGCTAATGACTAACTGGCAGCAGGACACAATCACTGTAGCCACAGGCACAGAAAAACACCTTAACAACGCCTTAAACGTGTAAAACTATAGCATAAATCTGTGGTTAAGGAAAAACTCTGGTAAATGTTTACTTGTATATTATTATTAAAAAAGGACCTGTTGCTCTTTTACATGTTTCCCAACCACAAATAAAGGTCTGTTTTCAAAATCAGAAGTAAAAAAAGAAAATCATTTTCAGAGCTATCTAACGCAAGCTACGTTTATTATTATTAACATGGCTGTGTGTGTAGGTATGTTAAAACTTTATAGCAACTTTATATAAGCCAACCACTGTTGGGTCCTTGAGCAAGACCCTTAACCCTTCCTGCTCCAGGAGCGCTGTATCATAGCTGATCCTGCGCTCTGACCCCCAACTTACTAAGACGGGATATGCGAAAAACACTGCATTTCATTGGTTCTGTAAACGTACCTCGCACAATGACAATGAAGTTGAATATTTATTTCTTTATTTATAACTTTACATATGTTACAGTTTTTCAGTAACTTCACAAGTACTGGATATTTAATGTGACAAAATCACAAGTTTTACTCATTTTGTCTTTGTATATGATTTAAAGTCTAATAAAAAAAAAAAACAAAGTAAAGCTAATAACCGACTAATTAGCTTGTACTTTAAAGGGTTAAATTAATGCTTAACCTCATAAACCTTTGAGTTATTGCATTTTCAGCAGCGTGTTTTCCCAGCACAGTTCCTCCTCTCACTATACTAAATAATTAAACTTTAATCGGAACAAGCAGCTGCTTTTTAGGGAAATAACTGCAGCCTATAAAAAAAGCTATCTGAGGTCGGGAGTAGTTGCATATAGATGTGAAAGCAAACCCAGTGTGAATGTTTTAAAATAGTTACGCACCTGCTGCATATCCAGGGGCATTACGCGTGTCAGATTGCTCACAAGTGACTTTCCGATCACTGTTTTGTAGAACTGCACCTGCGCTGTGATGTTTGCCACTTGCACCGGGTAGAAGTTATTATTTGTAATGTTCAGAGTGTTCTGAAATGAGACAAACTTTTCATTGATTTATTCCACATAGCTCAAAATGACACTTCTCCTCTTCTCATTCAGTCACAACAACAACTGATCAGATGGATTACACAATTAAACAAGCAACTGAAACATTAAATACTCCTGTCCCATTACCCGCACTTGCACAAATTGATAGGGGATGCAAGGTGTCCCAATTCGCTGGTAAGCATTTCCGCCCTGTCTACTTGTGCATTAATGCACGCTTTCTATATGGGTTTAAGCAGATGTTCGCTTAAGGATATTACTCAAAATCGCTCAAAATTCTAAAGTTAAGTGCAAGGGAAAGTTTGTTCAGGTAATTAATATTTTTAGCAGCAATACTGCAAACAGCAAGTTTTTTTTCCGAGTTGTGTAGCAATGACGTTTGACGCATATTAGGTCACATGCCTTAAACCGCCCCATTTCTGCACGTCAGCACACTGGCTCCCTTGCACACTTATCAACTAAAGTGTAAATTTGCATAAGGGCAAGGGCGTAGTGTGAGTATTGAGACAGGGTAATTGTGTTACTAAGATAACAGACCAGACCATTTCCAAACATTTTACATTCGCATAACAATATTACAAATACAGCTGCATGTAATGGAGGTATAAATCTAAAAACTATTACTCCAGGGTTACAAATTTCTTCCTTAACATTACAAGTAACATTATGCTATCACATATTATTCACTAATTAATTAACACAAACGCTGACATCGTATGTTATTGTGTAAATACTGACCAACGACTCCGATATATAGCCTATACCATGACAATATCCTGTAAACATGTTATAAAATGCAAACACATACTGTAAATACTCTAAAATATTTATTCCCAAGGTTTTTATACTGACGTTATATTTATGTTAATCGATGCTTAATAGAACTTAAACTGAAAAACCCTAAAGCTCTCACTGTGATGTTGAGATAGACGATTCGTTGCTCTGCATCAAACTTGACAGTCGTAGATTTCACACCGATGTAGGTGACGTCGATGGTGCGTGGGAAGAGAAAAAACACAGCCAGGCCAGAAAGCAGGAGACACAACACCACTGACAAGCTTACATACAGCTTACTGTAATACAGGGGAGAAAAAAAAAGAGACATATATTCTCTATATCTCCTCCAAAAATTACATATAACAAAAGGCAAATGTTATAATAACAGACCGGTATCTATTTTTTAAAGCAAACAGATCTTACGTTCGTCTGGGCCTCAGTCTTTGGTCACTGTATGGAATCAAGGCAACAAGCTCATTTTCTTGTTCTGAGCAGGAGAGAAAACACATCATCAGCTCATTTGCTTGTTTAAACCCTTTTTCTGTTTGCCAGTGGTGATGCTCATATGATATTAAAGACTAGGGTTACAGTACACCTAAATGAAAGCCTGGAACCGAGTTAAGTGACAGTAGAGTAACCGGAGATCTGAAGCAAACGTTGTCAATATTTTAGTCTTTTAGGTCTTTTTTACAGACTGCTGATTTAGGTACATTAGTGCAATATATATATCTGAAATCTCTTCTGTTGCATAATATTGCATAAGACTACATAATAAAAGAGGCAACATGGTGACCTTAAGTACTGCAAGCTACTAAATGATAAAGCTGATTACAATATTATAGACCACGTTTTACGATTTGACTTTTTTTTTTTTTTACCTCTTGGTATTCGTCCTGTTCCTTGGCAAGTGGGACAAGTGACACTGTCCCTGCCTGTGAACTCAACATAGGGAAACTGTGATATATCATCCTTATCGTCCTCTACTGATTCCGAGTTAGGGTCATCAGATGTCAGTTTATCCTGGCCTTCACTTTTGTGCTTCGGCAAAGAAAAAATCGACTTGCCCATGACTGCAATTAAGAGAACAAGAGAAAAAAAGACAAACTGCTTAAGCGAAGGACATTATTTCATAGCTGAATAACTCATAAAATAACCGACTGCATGGTTACTACAGCGCTCAACTGACAAAATGATAAATAAATACTTCGGTCGCAGTTAAAAATTTAGACTATGTGGGCAAAAGTAGTGCGACTTGCCCATCACATCGATATTTAGTATCTTATTCTAGCTTTAATCTTACACGTACTCTTATAATAACCTCCACATGGCTTTCACTAGATTGTGAAAACTTCTATCGTGACTATAAAAATTTGAACATTTATTAAGAACAGCATTCGTTACTTCAGACATTAATGTTAGATGAGGAAGTCTAGAGTGCAGCTAGAGTTCACTCCAGGTCTTCTACAGCACCTCAACATCGTTTAGCTGTAATAAACGGACATTCTGTGTCATCCAGATGAGGGCAGGTTCCCTCTAGAGTCTGGTTTCTTCCTTATTTCATCTCAGGGAGGTTTTTCTTGCTACATTCGGCCACCGGCTCGCTGATTAGGGACAAGCTTACGCTTTATTTATTCTAATTGAATTATCTGTGTAAAGCTGCTTTGAGACAATGTCCATTGTTAAAAGTGCTATACAAATAAAAAAAAAGCGATAACACACCATGACTTCAAGGAGTTTAGAGGCGTTGTCATGCTGGAGCAGTGTTTCGGTCTGTTATTTCTAATAAAGGTGTAATATAAAGCTACAGCCTACAATAATACACTACACAAAACACAGTGATGTGGGGTGATGGTAAAGTGCCCATAAACATTTGCCCATAAAGTGTCCTAAATAATGCAGGTGAGTTTATTAAGTTAGTTACTATAAATTATGCCAATATATTGACAAAGTATAAAATAATTACCCAAATTACTAAGATTTAACAAAGCCAATAGGAGCTACATTAATATTTATTTACAAAAGCTATAAAACCATTTTATTTTCAAACGAAACATTAATGATGTGTTAATTATCAATGTAAAGTACTAGATCATTAAATACTGCATTAGACTTAGGGTTCAGGGTTCTGGTTTACCTAAATTATTAGGGTTAATGTTTAGGGTTCAGGGTTCACCTAAATGATTAGGGTTGGGGTTTAGGGTTAGGGTTAGGGTTCACCCAAATTGTTAGGGTTGGTGTTTAGGGTTTACCTAAATTATTAGGGTTAATGTTTAGGGTTCAGGGTTAGGGTTTGGGGTTCACCTAAATTATTAGGGTTGGGGTTTACGGTTTACAGAAATTATTAGGGTTGGGGTTTAGGGTTAGGGTTCAGGGTTTAAGGTTAGGGTTCAGGGTTTAAGGTTAGGGTTCAGGGTTTAAGGTTAGGGTTCATGTTCGGGGTTTGCGGTACGAGTTTGGATTCGGATTCAGGGTTTACTTAAATTAACAGGTGCTCCTACATTATTTAGAAAATGAATACTACACTATATTTTTCAGTGAAAAACATCACAGCAGCAAAGTGACTTATTTAATACAGTTAACCGATTACAGGTGTCAATAGAAAAAAGGGTTATATAATATACTTTTTATATAATATTTTAAGTCTTAAAACAAGGAAAAATATTTAAATAGCTAATTTATTATAAAATGATAACAGGGCAATTATAACCCTCTATTTCTACGCGACAGTAAAATAAAGTCTGAAAGCTGAACGCCGGAAATGGAGCAGAGCTGAAAGGAGACCGAAAGTGTTTTATTCTTGTCAATAAGAACGTTTATATATTTATGTTCAGTATTTTATACCAGCAAACACATACTGCGCATTTAGGGACTCGATAAATCCTCGAATTTGCTGCTGAACTAAACAAATGTGTCGTCATTCAACCATTAACAGAACAAAACAACATGCGCTGTAGACTAGTATAACTGTTAGTTTAAAGAACTCCGCAGTGACTCTTTAGTCCGGTTCTTACCTTCTTTAAAACCCCTTCTGTTACTACTGTATTCACGCTTTACCCCGTTTATCTCCACGCTGCTGCTTATTTAACACTGGAATGACAATAGTGGAGAAGACGTTGATGCATGAATATTCAATACGCATGCGCTGATCTACACGCAGGCGCGCTCGACGTAGAAGAAACGTTCAACTGAGGCAACGATTATTCAAGCTCGAGCTTCGAGGTTATTTTATTACAGGTGCAATTAAAACGTTAAAGCCCATTTCCGCCCCGCCCCCCCTTTATCAAAAAAAGTCAAAATTATGATAATTATGAGATAAAAAATTGTTAATTATGACTTCGAAATTAGAAATTAAATACAGCTATTCAAGTCATCTGGTGAAATTATTATCATAGTGTAACATATATTCCAAAAAAACTATTTATTACCTGTAAGTAGAATAGAGGGGGAAATATTAATTAAAAAGCCTGCAATAGGAAAGGGCAATAAAATGACTGTAAAACAGGAATTATTGTTTATGATATTCAAAACTGGGGGCAATGTTGCCTCACAGCAAGCTGGTCCAGGGTTCGATTCCTGGGCGGGCAGGGGCTTTTCTGTTTGGAGTTTGCATGTTCTCCCCAAGATTGCATGGGTTTCCTTCCACAGTCCAAAAACATGTATGTTAGGTTGATTGGTGATTCTAAATTGCCCATAGGAGTGAGTGTGTGTTTGGCCCTGTGATGGACTGGCGACCTGTCCAGGGTGTACCCTTCCTGTCTTTCGTCCTTTCAGAGACGGCTAGGATAGGCTCTAGCAGAACCCCGTGACCCCGAATTAGAGAATAAGATGATAAAGAAGATGAAGAAGAAGATATTCAAAACTGATACCAAACCTGAGTAGAGAAGATCAGATCATTTTAACAAGACTAAGGATTTCTGCATACAAAACCTAATTCTACACTTTACATAATAGATAAACACAGTACAGGATTAGATAAAATATGCTAAGTAAAGGAAACTGTTGATCATGTGCTTTTACACTGTCCTATGTCTTCTTTTCTCTTTTAGGCTGTTCCCTTTTAGGGGTCGCCACAGCGAATCATCTGTCTCCACCTAACCCTATTCTCTACATCCTCTTAACTCGCACCCATTAACTTTATGTTTACGTTTATCACATCCATATACCTTTTTCCTCTTTGCCTTCTGCCTGGTAGCTTCATTTCTAACATCCTCCTACCAATATATTCACTATCTCTCCTCTGTACATGTTCAAACCACCTTAAACTGGACTCCCTGACTTTCCCCCCAAAACATCTAACATGAGCCGTCCCCCTGATGAACTCGTTTCTAATCCTGTCCAACCTCGTCACTCCCAAAGAAACCTCAACATCTTCAGCTCTGCTACTTCCAGCTCTGTCACCTGTCTCTTCCTCAGTGCCACCCACTCTAAACCATACATCATAGATGGTCTCACCACTGTCTTGTACACCTTTCCCTTGATTCTAGTCGATATTCACCTGTCACACATCACTCCTGACACGTTTTCATCACTCTGTTCTACATATGAACAAAAAAAGAAATGAACTATATAGCGAACTACATAACTAACTTGTGGGGAAGGGGTACTGCAATGGTTAAGGTGTTGGACCCAGGTTTGATTCCCAGCACCACCAAGCCACACTGGGCCCCCTCTAGTACCCCTCAATTGCTTAGTTGTATGACAACATATTAAACACAAAAAAATTATTTGTTAAATAACAAAGAAAATTTTTCGTTATTAAGAATAGCAGACTTATAAATAAACTCCACATATTGCTCCAGAAGACTCTATTACCTAATAATAATATAAAATAAAAGTAATTTAAGGCTGTAAAAAAAAATAAAAAATGTAAATAATAAATTTAGTTATAGTGGAACTAAAACTTGTACGTAAAAATAATAATAAAAAAAATATTTTTTTTGGCTGGTTAAAAATTCTAATACAACCATCTTTTAATACCACAGATTAATTAAGTTATAATACCACATAACAATAAAGGTTTTGCGTTTTTATTCCAATTAATGTGAGTTCGGAATTTTCCCCAGTTTCGCTCTTGAACTTTTTAAGCAATGATTAACGATCATATCATTGTGTACCAGGACCAAACCATTTTACACAAATATCAAGGAATACCGGGCGTAGCCAGTCGACTATAAAACGTAATATCTACTAAATTAACGTCGATAAAATAGCAACATAATAAGCTACATAAGCAGTCTTTATAACGTTATATTAATAACAACCTGTCATATATACATCTTGCTAAAATATATATATTAAATATTTTTCACGGCCCCCATGTGAGTTTCGGTAGAATCGAGTTTGGTACAGTCGCCCTTCCTCCTTCACCTGTTCACTTTCAGGTTGCAGTCTCACACCTACGCAACTCAGCACGAACAAAATGGACGACTCACCTGTGTGAGGGAAAACACACGTAAAGACAACTCAAATGTCGTGTCGACTTTCTCATTAGCGATAGTTGTATTGTTTATTTTTTTAAATCTTGGTTTACGTGTTATTTTTTTATTATTATTAGCGCGTTCCAAAATGCGTTTTCTTGTGATCCTTATCATATTCATGGTAACAGGTACGGGTGTTCGCCATATTTATTTCCACTTCACATGTTTACTTTTACTGTAACTTTCTTTCCCTCACTTTTTCCGTCATTCTTCTTTAACTTTTGTTTTAATATTGTTTTGAGTTCCTGGCAATTGACGCGTTTATTTGAACAGGCTGTTGCATGCGGTGAATTTTAGGCCTAATTTAAGCACATTGTTTATTCAGTGCAGTACAAATAACTCAATTATTTCTGTGTATCTGTTTCAGAAAAACAAATATTTATTACCTCAATCTGTTTGTAACACTTTTAGGCTTTTTTTTTAATTTGCTATTAAAGCCACAATTGATTTTAGAATCAACATTTTTATATTATAACATTTCATTAAAATTACCGTCTAATCATAAAAATATAGGCACTAAAAACACAGTAAGTCATTTCAATTAAAGTTATAAACCAGCTGTGTAAGTTCTGTAACACATCTGTAATAATTTCCAACTGTATGTTGACACATGTGACTGTACATTTTAATGCATACAAGTAGATTAAGAGAGATGTTTACTGCATGACTCAACCGGTGGCTTCTGTCTGAAGCGTTTGCGTCATAAGTTGTTGGTTTCGGTTACCACAATCCTTTAGAAATATTTTTCCCTCTTTATGGCATAGCTTGGAAAAAGCTCTGGAAAGACAAGCTGCTTTTGTTCTACAGAGTGTACAGATGTGTCTAACAGCTGTAATGCAGCACCTGACTGGGGGTTTGTGTCTCTACAGTTCACTAAATACTTCTTTGTATTCAGTCATTGCATGCTAATTGGCAGAAAGTTACTTGGTACGCAGACTCTAGAGCTTATCCAGAGTGACTTTCATTTATCTCTTATCCGACTGAGCAATTTGGGGTTAAGGGGTCTTGCTCAGGGGCCCCGAAGTGACAACCTCGGTGGTGCCGGGAATCGAACACCGGTCTTCCGATTAGCAGTCCAACACCTTAACCACTACGCTATCACTTCCCCACTTATACGTTTAAAATGTGTTTGGAAAGTTGTGAGTTTCAATCCCAAAGCTGCCACTGCTGGGCCCTTGAGCAAGGCCCTTAAAACATAGCCGTGTAGTTGAATAAATAAGCTAATTGTGGCTGACTTTGGATAAGGGTTCCTGCAAAATACTGTAAGTGTTAATGCTGTTTATATAATCAGTCATTTAATATCAGAATACGCATTTACAGTGGCTAAAAGAAACAGGAAGTTGGTGTAATTCTGTTTATTTATTAGTGTTTATCTCCTTCAAATAAATACTTAAAGAAAATGACACTTTCTCTAGCCAGAAATATTTTTGATGAAAAAAAGATATAAATTTGACTTGCTGTATACCACCAAAATGGGTAGTTTAAGATTTTTGGTCCCCTGGTTGCCCCAGACTGCATTTATTACTACAGAATATGTGGTATCATGACTAATTGTTCTGATCTAATGTGTATGGGTGCCTAAAGGCTTAATCCTTGCATTGCTAAATTAAGACCACAACAGATTAGTACTACAGGACAAAACCCTTTTTTTTTAGGTAGTCTTTGAAAACAAATCATGCATTAATTGTCACCCTATTTATCAAAGCAAACCAGTTGCTGAGACTGAATTTTGCTCGGGTTTTTTGCTGGATTCCAGGACATGGTGGAATTGTTAAAAACCTGGCTGTAGAACAACCTCGTACAGGAAATGTAAATGAATGCCAACTTCTACCTTCTAATGTGACGCCATTAATCAATAGATACATATTCGAGAAATGGCAGGTGGAATGGGATAGATGTCAGAATAACAAACGTTTGGAAATAAATTCTGTTTATAGAAACAAGATATAAGTCAAATGTGATTATAAGGACAAACTCTTAAGGACTTGTTTTGTAAGATGGACCCAGGAAAACAATTTCTTCCAAAAATAAATCTTTTATAGAGTTTTACATGCAAAATGTTGTTTTATATATACATTTCTCTATTTATTTTGTATTATACACTACTGTGTTGTTTTTATGTATTTATAATCTTTGTATGCCATGAAATACCTCCCTGTGTAGCTGATGTGGCAATAAACTTCTCTTTAAGGCTTTTCCACGGGGGTCAATGTCATCTGCCCGGTGAAACGCTATGTGGTCATCCTCTTCCAGCCTGTCACTCTCAGATGTGATTTTACAACCACAGCTCAGGTTCCCCCTCTTATTACCTGGAAGTACAAATCCTTCTGCAGAGATCCGATCCAAGCTGCCCTAAACCCAGGTAGTGCGGAGAACACTTTGGCCCAGGCGAACCCCAACTACAACCCCAACATCGAATGCTCGGACAGTACAAGAACTGTACGCATTGTGGCTTCTAAACAGACAACAGTTACACTGGGAAACGAATACCAGGGCCGCAAGATCAGCATCATTAACAGTAAGAGGCAATAAATGGGATATAGGGTGCCGGAGGAGGTACTTTATTCCTAACGGAGACACTGTTTGTGTAATGTTGAAACACTAATGCTTACCATTTAAGTTGTCAATAAGTAAATGCTAATTAAGTACTTGAATAACCAAATATAGGCATAATAACCTGTTAACTAATTGGTGGATTTTTTTTAGATGCTGATCTTAACATTGCTCAGACTGCATGGGGTGATAGTGGTGTGTACGTGTGCAGCGTTGCTTCATCCCAGGACCTGTCAGGAAATGGCGAGGACTATACCGAGCTCATTGTTCTGGGTAAGATTAATCATTTTATTAAATAATATTTAATATCTAATCACAGAAACAAAATTTTTGCTGGCACCTGTACATTTTTTTTTAATTTCTTCATGAGTGGTGGGGTGTTTTTAAAAAGTTGTAGAGGAGTTAGAATTGGAGGAGGAGTCTTTCACTTTTGTGGCGCTGTTTTAAACTAGCCGACACTCAGCAGTCGCAAGGTTGATTTGTAAAGAAGAGCATTTTAAAAGGAGAGAAATGTTATTTTTGGCTAGTCGGAGCAAATCCTTTTTCAATCATGGCTTTGTCCTCCTTCTTTCACAGAGAGAAAGTCAAATACTACAGACCTGCTGCCTGGCATTGACTTACTGATCATGGAAGGTACACTATGTGCACCTCTGTAGTCCTAGAAGCCCATTTGTGTTGCGTGTCCACATTTCTCTCCTTTATCAAAAAAAAAAAAAAAAACTTTCTTTGTTAGATCAAATGCTGAAGGTCATTGAATTGCACAAAAATCTGCAAAATTGAATACAAAATCATCTTTATGGATATAAAGTGTGTTTAAGAACACAGAGAAGTCGGTCTAAAGAAAAGGGTTATTGGTTTTACGTTGCCAACAGGAAGCCGTCCAGCCTGCAGTAGAAATTGCTATAAAAGTTACATAATACCAGGCATCAAGGTAGTTATGTTCAGACGAGAATCTGGGCTCAGTGTGTGCATTTGTTTGCAGTTACTTTGTTTATGACTTTGGTGGAAGTGAATAACTGATGAGACAGACTTGTCCAACTGGTTTCGCTTCCTTTTTTCCTTTTTAAGATCTCATTATTTCCAGCGCTGCACTGTGTCATACTCTTCATTGCAGAGGAAAATGAACACACTGCCCCATAAATAAAAAAACTCAGCAAATTTTTAACATCCCCCAAGTCCACATAATGGCTGGGACACATTCTCTTTTTTTCTATTTTAGACTTATTTAATTTAGACCTCTGCATTTTTAATGAAGTAGTTAGAATAGTAAAAAATAAAAAAATATAGAGAAAGGGTGCACTGTAAACAAATAAAATCATTATTAGAATTTTAGATTTTGGTCTTTATTTAAAAGCGGATTGATCTTCTATCTTAAAACTAACAGTGCTTAATACATATCTATTATAGCCTCCTAATAAAAGCCCAAACTGTCTAAAATTATTTTTTTAACATCTAAATGTTTGACATTTATTAAAATCTGCATTTTTACTAAATTTGCGGCTAAATAATTGTCACACTGTAGAAAACAGTATATGTATTCTGTGGATGAGGTTCTTTGCTTGTGTCATGCTGGTGACATGGATAAAGGCCAAAGATAAGTTTAATGTTCTCTTATTAACACAATTCACACAAGGGTGGGTTTTTTATTATTATTATTCTTTTCTGTTTTGCTGACCAGTAGATAATTTTGATTTAAATAATTTAATTTGCAATAAAATATGATATTTAACATATATTCTCTGTATATCGTGTGAAATTACATTGGGGGAAAAATATTTGATCCCCTGCTGATTTTGTATGTTTGCCCACTGACAAAGATAATTTTTAATGGTAGCTTAATTTTAACAGTGAGACAGAATAACAACAACCTCCAAAAAATCACATTTCAAAACAGTTATAAATTGATTTGCACTTTAATGATGGAAGTAAGTATTTAATCCACTGTCAATAAGCAAGATTTCTGGCTCTCAGGTGTTTTTTTTTTATTATACAGGTAAGGAGCTAAGATTAAAATCACTCACTTAAGGGGACTCTCTTAAACTTTGTTACCTGTATAAAAGACACCTGTCCACAAAAGCAATTAATCAGTTTCCAAACACTCCACCATGACCAAGACCAAAGAGTTGTTCAAAGGATGTCAGGGACAAGATTATAGACCTACAACAGGCTGGGATGTGCTAAAAGACTATCATCAGACAGCTTTCTGAGAAGATGAAAACAGCGATTTATTCACATATTTAAGATGCTTGAAATAACTGGTCTGGGATGCCATGCAAGATCTCACCTCATGGAGTTCCTGTGATCACGAGTGAGAAATCAGTCCAGAACTACATGGGAAAAATCTTGTCAATGATCTCAAGGCAGTTGGGATCATGGTCACCAAAAAAACTAGGGTAACACACTATGCCATAAATGACTGAAATCCTGCAGCTCCCATAAGGTCCCCCTGCTCAAAAAAGCACAAGTACAGGCCTGTCTGTAGTTTACCAATAAACGTCTGAATGATTTGGAAGAGAAATGGCTAAAACTGTGGTTAAATAAGCTCTTTGGCATAAACTCAACTCGCCATGTTTGGATCCCAAAAACACTTCACCACATTAAAGGGACGAAGGACGCAGCCATGTACCATCAAATATTGGGTGAGAATCTCCTAAAAACGGGTCGAGTATTTTAGCATGATAATGGCGCAAAACACACGGCCAAGGAACCAAAGGAGTGGCTCAAGTAGTACATTAAGGTCATGGAGTGGCTTAGCCAGTCTCTAGACCTTAATACTGTAGAAAATCTGTGGAGAGAGCTGAAGGTTCCAGTTGCCAAATGTCAGCGTCAAAACCTTAATTACTTGTAGAGGATCTGCAAAGAGGAGCGTGACAAAATCCCTCCTGAGATGTGTAAAAACCTGGTGGCCACCTACAAGAAACTCTGCGACTGCAAACAAGGGTTTTGCCACCAAAAAAGGGTTGTTATGCAAAAAGGTCAAATATTTATTTCACTCATTATAATGCAAATCCATTTATAATTTTTTTGGAATGTGTTTTTTAGTTGTTTTTGTTATTCTTATTGTTAGAATAAAGCTACCATTACAATTATATACTGATTATATCTTTGTCAGTAGGCAAATATGCGAACTTGGAAGGGGATCAAATAATTTTTCTCTCACTGTATCATTAGGAAATGTTAATTTTACGTCTTTAAATGTTCTTTTTATACCACTGCTATTAACTGCTGAAGGACTTTTATTCATGGCATCTTATGCAAATGGCTCTAAACAGGGTCAAGGTTAAATTTTTTTTATTTTTTTTCCCAAAAAAGCTGTTAAAATGGGCTGGACTTGTTGCTGAATTCTTTTTTTTCCCCCCAGTGTTGCCCAGTAATTTATGCAGCATGTGTTTTTAAAGCAATGACTACTAAAAATGCATTTACATACTAAACAACTTGTAATGTGTTTTATATAATTTAATGCTGCATGTTTATATGATTTTAAAATATTATATTCTCTAGTATTTACTCTTAAAATAGGCACTTTAAAAGTGGCACTTTAAAAATGTATATAAACCTATATAAAATTAATTTTTTTATCCCTATTTTTCAAAACCGGAATCCGTTCTTTCCCCTATTTTTGTATGTATTGCAGGATTGAGTGTGTCGGTTTTTTTTTCTGAAGTAGAGTTCAATTTGTGTATTCTTTACTTTTGTTTATTTTTACCTCTTCTCTAGATTGGTTGTTGGTAGTATTAGTGGTGCTTGGGTTCCTCTTGCTGCTGCTCCTCATTGGGATCTGTTGGTGTCAGTGTTGCCCTCACACATGTTGCTGCTATGTGAGCTGCCCCTGTTGCCCAGAACGCTGCTGCTGTCCAAGAGCATGTGAGTATAATAATGCCTGCCTGTATTTATCCCTAAAACATGCAGTTAATTTTAGGTTAAAATTATTGTTTAGAGAGTTTATGCTATATATTGAACTCAACATCGAATCCCACACATGCTTTTACTCATCTGCATAATAACTGCTTTATTACAGTGTATGAAGCAGGTAAAGCTGTAAAGGCAGGGGTTCCTAGTCAATATGCAGCCAGTATGTTCGCTCCCAGTTTGTATGGACAACCAGCATATATTGGAGGACCGTCGCCACCCATCCCAATGATGCCTGTGCCTCAGGGTATCGGTGTCCCTCCTCCTAACGGCTATGGCAGGGACTTCGATGCAGCCAGCTCAGGTGGGTAACCTCTCAAATCATCTATTCTTTCTTAAGGTAAAATTTCATTTACACTGTTATTGCTGTCTTTGTATGCTTTTTTTTTTTTGGACATAATGTATTTAAATTTCCACTTGTTGCATTATGTCTTTTTTTTTTTTTTTTTTTTGTAGTTGGTCAAGGATCTCAGGTACCTTTGCTACATGACCATGATAGCGGTGCAGGCCAAAGTAAGTAGTCTAATTCTCCCATAGCTAAAATCTGTCTAGAGTCTTATGTATTTCCTTTTACTAACCATATTTTAGCTTTTGTTACTTGATTTACAATTCCTATTAAAATGCTGTTGAGACCGTCTTTTTGCTGTACACTCAAGACATTCTTTTAATCCTAAACCCAAATCAGCATTTTGTGTCTCTGTCTTGTTGTAGTTATTAATAATAAATAATAAAAATAAATGCTTATCGCATATCCTATCTTAGTAAGTTGGGGTCAGAGCACAGCTATGATACAGCGCCCCTGGAGCAGGAAGGGTTAAGGGTCTTGCTCAAGGACCCAACAATGCGGCTTGAACCCAAGTCTTCCTGGTCTCCGGATCAGCAACATAGCACCTTAACCATTTGAGCCATCAATATTTTTGCCCAATATTTGTTAGAATGTAATGTGTATATAAAAATGTACTATGTATATTATAATGTATATAAACTTTTGCTTACCTAAATAATCGAGTTCACAAACCAACTAACCATGTATAATAAAATGACTTGGCCTTGCTATACTAATATTTCAGACATGAAGGACACAAGACTCATTTTTTTTAAACAGATTTTCCAAAAATTGCCTTTGCACAAAAGTAAATATTTTTGAAACGCGGGATTTTGACATATTCTCACTCGTCATTTTTGCGGAGCGGCTTGCTTTGTGCTGCAGAGCCTCTGAGATCGGCAATGCAACTGTGAGACTGCCACACATCTCATTTTCAATGACTGTCAAACATGAGCGGTCTTTTGTTGCTTCCCTATAAAAAAAATCTGCTGACTTTACACTAGCCTTGCTGCGCCCCTTTTATTAGATTTGTTTGGAAACCACTGGGCTGTTGATTTATTTATTTATTTATTTTATCATTTTTGTTTTATGAAAATATTTATGTTTGCGTTACAGCTCGTAGTGGATATCGTATCCAGGCTAACCAGGATGGAAATCCTACTCGTTTATTGTACTATATGGAACGAGAGCTAGCCAACCTGGACCCCAGTCAGCCTGGAGGCGCTGCAGGCAAATATAATCGATGTAAGTTTCTTTCTGTTTATTTAGAATAGCTATGAAGTCTGATCTTAGGGGACACTTTACTAGATTCTCTCTGTATCTAGGCTCATTTTAGGTGTGGAATTAGAATGAATCATTTTTCAGTATCGTAATTCTTTTTGTTGGTTTATTATTTTCATATTTACATTCTCACTTAATGGTAAATATTCTGCTTTTCTCCATCTACTAACACTGTATTGTCTCAATTTTTTCTCTTCTCCTCCAATTGCTTCTCTTTTCTTTCTTTTTCTTACAGCTGATGGTATGAGTGAGATCAGTTCCCTGCATGATGGTGGAGACCCTCGTAATCGTGGTCGTTCGCGGCCTCCCCAGCCGAACACGTTGTATGATGATGAGAACATGAGCACCATCAGCAGCGTTTCTCAGAATATGCGGAGAGATGATCCCAGAAGAGGAGGGGGCAACGGTCCCAGCCGGGGCCGTGCTCGATCCATGGACAACCTTGATGATATCGGCAGACATTACAGAGACCGTGATTATGCCCCTAGAGGAGGCAGAAGAGGGTGAGTAATTAACATATAACCTGTATCTAAACTAGTATAATTATGTGTCTGTGTTAAATATACTCAATGTCGATATGGCTGCAGTTCTGATGATGAATGGAGCAGCAGCGCTCGTGGATATGACCGTGTCCCAGACGATAGACATCGTGACTATTCTCCTGACAGTCGTTTCCGTAGTGACTCTCGGGGAGTTGGTCTTCAGGGCCGCCGCAGTCGCAGCCGTGATGACTTGATGGATCTGGAACGCGGGCGTGGCGGCGCGGGTCGGGATGCATACGATGACAGCTTCCTGCGAGAGGCAATGGAGAAGAAAAAGATGGGAGAGCACCAGCGGGCACGAAGCCGTGAGCGCCTTGACAGCGATAGCGAGCGCTCAGACCGCTACAGGGGAGGACATGCAGGGCCACCACCACTTCCTCTCAGCAAGCCTGCTGGCAATCCTGACCAGCGACGCTTCAATAATGCCAGCTTTCCGCCTCCACCATCCTACGCTGAGGATTCAGACAGCATAGCGTCATCCAAGAAGAGCAATCTACGCAAGGTCAGAGCTTCTCACTCACATATTACACACAATGGTTAATTTTATGCATTTATGATAAATAAATAACAACCTGTCATTTTGGATTTTTTTGTATTGTTTGTGGTAAATGAATGTATGTGAAGTATAATGGTAAAATTAGAAGGTTTACAGGTGGTTCCTTTTTTTATAAACTAGAAAATGTGGTTGTGTAATTTACAGGAAATTGTATCTTCTTTTACAGAACGGAGCTGTGAGTCGTGAAAGTCTTGTGGTGTGAAACATTATGCAAGTCTGGTGGTCGTCGTGTGTTTATTGTGTTGTACGTATGTGTTATTCAGTGTCAGTTGCTGTATGTTTTTTTTTATGGAATTAAATAAGTATGTGTGTTAATGTGATTTTATCAGAGACTCATGACTTTGAGATGTTACGATTTCAGTAGTTTTATGAATTTGTACGTAATGTTTTTTTTTATATCTTAAATCAATTTGTTTTATACTTTTTAAACAAGCTGTGTCCACCCAAACAACCCACCTGACCCCAAATCTCAGCAATGTGTATACATTGAACCCTCTGTACATCTTATCGCGCCAAAAGTGAATTGTAAATGTGTACAAATTATAATGAAAACAATTTTACAGATTTTTGTATTTACTGTAAAAAGATGTCCTCACATTTTGTTTTTGTCAGCAATGATTTTTTTTTTTTTAATGCCCGTTTTTAGCTTGCAAAAGATGTTGAATCTTCTTCGAATGTCATATGCAAGTTGAATGAATGCTTCTTTTCTATGCAGTTTTTGTATTTGAATTAACCAGACATTTGTTTGCTGATATTTGTAACCTTGATCGTGTAATACATTTTTAATGGTTTATGAATCAACTCACAATAAATTTTTCTCTTTGTAATTAATGTTTGACTTCCTTTACATGTCCCTTTTTGCCACTAGGTGGTGTTAATGTCTTTTTAAATGTTGCGGAATTACTGTTTTGTGTAGCTGATTGTGGGCCTGCAGTTCTGCATCTAAAGAACTCTTTGCATTCTATAGTACAGATTTGAGATGTTTTCACGTTTTTCCATGTTAAAGTTTGGTTTCTGTTAGTTAATTTAGAAATATTGCAAAGCTTTTATTAATAGAAGATAACTGATGCTCAATATTTATTACACAACGAGCTGATGGAAGGCAGCTGATTGTTTAAGCATCTTTTATATTGTTTTGTTTAAAGTGTTCATAAAAATGCACTATTTACAGAAAATTATACAAAATGAGCCTAGATGTGCAGGCAAGAGATGCAAGATGTCGTCTTTCAGTCTTAACAGAAGAAATTTAATTTCAATCTTTAAAAAAATCTCTTTTTTCTGCAAATAAACCAAAACAGACTAAACATGGACTGACGGTATATTACAGACAGGAGGAAACATGTTCATATGTTTTTCTTACCTCGGACAATATCTGATTTCTTCACCACAATCCAAATACTTCAATGTTTACACTTATTGTAGGTCAAAGGAAAAGTGTTTGTGTGTTTATACGTGCTCACTGGGTGGAGGGGATTTGGTAGACCGTGGGATGTAAAGGGAGGGCTTTGGGCACAGATGCCATGGGGAAGACGATTTGCATCATACTGCCAGTGCTGGCATTTCAGTCATGCTGTTTAGGAAGTGAGGATCCTCCTGGAAGGTAAGTGTGCGCTTTGGGAAATTTTACCTGTTTAAAGTCTAAAATTTGTTAACAATAGATTAAAGGTTCAATTATGAATCGCAGGTCTGCAACATTGAATTTTGTAATATATTTTCTGTCCAAGTCATAAATTCAAATCTTAAATGTCAAAATGGTGAACAAGGCAATTTTTCTCAAATATTTAATCATGGGTCAGTTGTATAATTGTATTAATTGTTAATATCTATGAAAAGGCCAAATTTTATTTTTAATTAACTTTTCACATTGTTTGATGTGCGTCATGGATATTATCCTTATGTTGCTTATTTATATTTAACATTGTGTGTGTGTTGATTGGTGACTGTTGAACGTGTAAGTAAAGCAATTCTCAGGTATCAAATGCAGACCTGAACCACATCGTTAAACAGTCTGACGTAGTCATGTTGGGTCTTGTTTTTAATGTAAGTATTGCCAGTAAATTAGATTCATATTTAGTCATGATCCTAACAGAAGTTATGAAATTCTATCAATCTTAAGAAACAGGCCCCAAACTGCACTGGACATTTATTTCCTAATAAATTATGGTACTTTATATCTCAATCATGTATTTTAAGTGATGCTGCTGCCGCACCGCTCCAAACTTCCAGGTTAATTTCGAGATGAGGTTACCTTTTGTGGGCTTCACGTTTTCTGGTTTCCTTCAACCTCCCAAACACATTGATGCAGAACTATAAACGGTTGAATAGTAGTTAAGTTGTGTAAATAAGTGTGTGTGTGTGTGTATATATGTGTGTCCTGGGGTCCTGCAAAGAACCAGCATGTTATGCCTATTCTTCCTAGACTTGGCTTTGGATCCATCGCATTCTTTTTATCCATGAGCAGGAGGAAAAGCTTTCTGAAAATGAATACCAGAATGAATGTCTCTTAAACTATAACTGTTTGTCAATCAGGGCAATTGACATATTTACAGCATCATACCCCATCCATTTTCTATACCTGCTTATTCCCTAATTCAGGGTCACAGGGATCTGCTGGAGTCTATCCCAGCCGACTCTATAAGGGCGAAAGGAGGGGTACACCCTAGACAGGTCACCAGTCCATCACAGGGCCACACACTCACTTCTATGAGCAATTTAGAATCACCGATCAACCTAACATACATGCTTTTTATCTGGAGTACCTGGAGTAAACCCATGCAAGCAAGCACACAGAAAGGCCCCTGCCCGGGAATCGAACCTGGGCCTTCTTGCTTCTTGCACCATGCTGCCACCACTTATTTTTCTTTGCAATTTGTTATGTCTTTATATTTATACTTTGGCAGATGCTCTTATTTAGAGCCACTTACATTTAATCCAACTGAGCAGTTAAGGGTTGAGAGTCTTGCTCAAAGAACCAGAGGTAGCAGCTTGTTGGTGCTGGGAATTAAACCCACCATGGGAATTAAACCCACCTTATGAGCAGCTATAAAACACCTTAACTTACTGATCTCGCACTTCCCCAATTTCTTCATGCATTTGACATTCTCTTAAAAATATTAACTAAATAAAGTACAATTAAATATAGACTCAATTAACATTTGCAAGAAAGTTTATTTAACAAAGTTTATAAAGCGGTTGCCTTTATTAGTGACTGTAATGTCTTTTCATTAACCATGCAACTCTTGTCCTCCTGATTTATTGGTTTGTGCTTCTTTTTATTGTATTGTGAGCAAGGGTGCCGCTAGCAAGTTTGGGCCCTATAAAAGAATACAGGTGGGGCCTCTACCACACCTATTCCCAGTGGTGGAAAGTTCCCATTTTTGACTACTTTGACTATAATTAATTAATTTTGGTACTTTTACTTGAGTTGTTTAAAAAAAAATGTTTTTTTCACAAAAAGGACAAAATACAAAAAAAAGTTATAGATTTATTCGCTTTTAAGGTGTAAAGCATTTGTCGGGGAATATAATTAGAGAATTATATAATCTGTATAGGTTAAATACTGAGCTATTGCCCTTTCTTGAGCTGAGTATTGGGGTTTGTTAGAACGTTTAGTAGTTCAATCGTTCAGTTCAGTGTGTAGGGTTCGGTATCGTCTGAACTATAGCGATTCTGTTTATTGATTAGATTTCTAATCAATCCTTAATTGTTAAAAGTTTTGATTTAACAACCAACCAAACACCATGAACAAAAACTAGCAGCCAACAGAACACTTACACGAGGAACTGTAGCCTTTGTTTTACCAAAAATACCACAGCAATAAATATTACAAACTTTGAACACTATTAAAGAGTAAATTGTAATAAAATAAGAACAAATGAGTGAATTTCCTTTTACAAGCAAAAAACATGAAAGACAACTTGCAGTAATTAAGAACCCAATCTGAGTGGTAGCACAGAAGTGCTGAACTGAGATCTTTATGTACCTGAATGGTTTATAATCACGTTACACACTAAAGTACTTTGAAAAGCGGTAACTTATGTAGTTATTTTTGAAAAACATATTATTTACTCTTACATGAGTCATTTTATTTTTAAGTACTTCTCCTTCTACTCAAGTGAATTATTACTATGAAGTAGAATACTTTATTTATGTACATATTTCAGTACTCTTTTCACCCATTCCACACTGTGACTACTAATAAAACAGCTTTCTGAGGGTCCCCAAAGTGTGTGGGCCCTTAGAATCGTCCTAACACCCCGACCCCCACCCCTTAGCGGTGTCCCTGATTGTGGGTGTACATAATGTACACGGCTGTAGTGTGTTTATAAATTGTAACATAGTAAATATGTGAACATTATAGAGAGGAACCTGCCCACACTGTTTATCTAAGAGAATGTTGGAGACATCTAGTGAAGAAGTAGATTTTAAATGATGCATATTATATTTACTAATTCTGATCTAGCTGTATGATCAATTGTGTCTTACTTTACCTTTCAATTTTGCATGTTTATAGAACCACAGTTTACCTTATTAAAGGTGTTCGGTTGAATAGCTTGCTAGATCTCATTTTAAGGTTAGCATGAGGACAATCAGGTCAGGTGCGTCGGCAAAATTAAGGATGCCAATAGGAAATTTCATTGACCAAACAACCACCCCTGATTCTGAAAAGACACCAGTTTGGCAGCAGCTCAACAAACTATAATTAAGCCCACCATCAAGCCAAACACAGGGAATAATAACACATGCTATGTACATGAATGCATATTTTGCAGGTAAGGATATATGTAGATGTTACAGTGTGTGTGTGTGTGTGTGTGTGTGTGTGTGTGGTTATCAAACCTTCAGATACAATCTTAAAGCTCTTTAAAGGGCATGTCATAGGGAAAAAAAATTGAGGGCCAAAACAATATGTCAGGAAAAGCTGTAATTTAGATCTTTGTTGTAAATACAACCAGTAGAATTCTTTATGTCAATCACCCAAACTACAACCCTCAAGTGCTCTAAAAGATCGAAGGTCTTTATACAGTTGAGGAAATAGTGATGAGTCACTAGAGACCAGCTATTTTGGATGATGAGTCAGGGTAAAAAATATCCTTCATACAGTAGACTAGAGTTTCGGTTTGAATAGGCATTCTGAGATGATGGTGAAGGAGTTTTTCAAGGTTTTGTTTCATTCACTGTCTCCCTAGACTGGGTAAACCCACCAACCCAATCAACAGTTTGCTTCAGAGATGTTTGCGTCTTGCTTACTGCCCCTTTAGGAAGTAAATATTGCATCTTTAGTGTTTCACATTGCTTTAGATTATTTTGTGCACCTGAAACAGTAAATCAATACCTGAGGTCGACATCACAGAGCCTAAACCAAGACATATAGCACAGTCTAAACTTATAACACTCCCTTCTATTGACACAGGGTTCTGATATCATGCCAAGGACAGAAAACCATCAATCATATGTCCTCTTTTTTCTGGACATGTGGGATTTTGGGGGATTTTTGCTTTCTATAGTCACCATTTATTAACATTTAGCAGATGCCCTTATCCAGATAGACCTATTTATCTTGTTTTTTGGGGGGTTAAGAGCCCTGCTCAGGAGCCCATCAGCAGTAACTTAGCGGTGCTGGGAATCGAACCCACAATCTTCAAATTAGCAGTCCAACATCTTAACTACTGCGCTACAACCGACTCATTGTGTGTATTTTATATTGCTTTCACAAGTTTCCTTAAATGCCACCTTCCACGCACCGAGATCGGTCAGTCATGTATATAAACACTAATCAAATTGCATCCCAATTATTACCCTCAGCACACTGCCAAAAGACAGAGCAGCGGATTGGCTGTCAACAGTGGGTGGCACATGGTTCCTGAAATGCCCAAACGCACATGAAAATTCATAGAAGATTTACAGAGAAAATTTATGTGTTTATCTGTATTGCATGACATGCAAAGCTGGCGCATTCGTGTCAGTAGAGAATAAAGGGTGCTAGCAAACAAAAAGCCTGCATTAGCTCTACAAAACATAAAACTGCAGATAAAAAAGCATTTGTCATGTATATTAACTGACTATTTTGTGAAACCAGGTAAAACAGAAGTGGGTTTTTGATATGGTCACCCTAACTGGTTAACACTAGTACTACCACTGCACCTAAGAGACAAAGAGAGGAAGTGAGATGAGATGACCCATGTACACCAGAAGTTTTAGATTTAAATCTTGGTAGCTATAGAAGATGAACCTTAAACTGCTGCATGTGATATTTGTATCTAGACATTCCTTAAGCTACAGACTGAACCAAGCTGACCAGAGCTACACTCTATTGCCAAAATCAACTCACCATCAGATCCATATGTGATTCTTCTCCAATATGTTGCTACAAATCTTGAAGCACACAGTTTTCTAAAATGTCTTTGTATGTTGTATTATTACAATATTCCTAAGACCCAAACATTATTTCACCATTACAAATCCCCTGAGTAACATTAAGACATGTGTGTTATGATTACAGTGAAAGAACTTGAGTGTTCTGCACAAAGCCCTGACGTTTGAACACCTTTGGGATAAACTATAACGCAGACTCTACCACAAACCTCCTTACCTGAGGTTAGTGCCTGAACTAACACATATCTCACACTCAACCTCCAAATTGTAGTTGAAGCCTTACTAGAAGAGAAGGTAAAGCTGGTGTCCACAAACATAGTGTATCTACGATAAATGTAATTCTTCTCATGTGCACTAACATGATGTGATTTTACTCTTTGATGGTTCCTGTCATCATCCTGTACTTCTGAAGTATTTGTGTGGACCTATGTGGCCGGAAAATAATATTTGACCCTCTGTATAGGGTTATAATAGGATTGACTTTATTAAATGATTGATTCTGTTAAGATCCCATGTTCCCTCTGTGGTTGTATAGCTGATGCTGGCCAGTGACTGGAGGGTGTTCACTTTCATATAAATCTGAACATGCTGTTTGATATGAAGCTCATGGCACAAAATAAAGCAGCAACATTGTTGCTGCACAATGCATTTGCTGCACAGTGCATTTAATTATATTTTCAGTAATCAGGTTCAGCTGCACGATTTTCCTCCAGCCAATCAGACTGCATATTGGTTGGTTGAATTAAAAAGTTTGTCACCACATTAATTATCTATCAATTAAATTGAATCAGCATTAATAGTGACTGCCTTATTAATGCTTTTAAATAGACTTATTAATATTTTTTAGCATTATCTATATGAGCAGAATAAACAGATTTTTTGAAGACCCTTTATGAACTTAAATGATGATCTATAGCTGAGGCTGAGGGGCTTTTAGAAGTAAAATTCACACACCATACAAAAAATATGATGATTATATCTCTAATATTCTTTTCCTCTGTTATTTCTCTACTGATTATAGGGAGACATTAAAGGTCATATTTAATTTTAAGAAATTAGTGTCTAATTAATGTCTAATATGTCTAATCTACTTTAAGTTTAAATATGAAATAATTACAAGTATACAGGTAGCGGTGTTATTATTGCACTGCAGATTTAATGAAGTAAAAATCAAGCGGTACGGTAGTTTACACACTCTGTGGTGTCGTTACCTCAGATCTCTATAGCTGGGTGTCATTCTGAGTCAGTCTGTTCCATGACTCCTCTCTTTACACACTCCACCATCTTTTGATTCGTCCATAGACCCAATCCATCTAGTCTGTCTCTCCAAACAGATAGAGGGACAATAGTCTTTTTCTCAAGCAGTGAGCCTGTCCTAGAGGGCACAAACACTGGCCTGTGAAGCACTGACATCATGACCTTTACAAAGAAAGTCAAGTGGGGTTTGGAATAGAGAGAGATGAATTTGCCTGTAATATAATGTGAAAGAACGCACGATTGGTCATAACTATAGATAAAAAGAATGCAAAAACACGGTTTAAGCTCATACAGACAAGGGAGGGATTTCAAGAAAGTTAGTTGAATAACTATAAGCGTGCTTTAACTTCCGTCGTGTCGTGTGGTGTCAGGCTCGAACTGGCCTGTTCGGACAATAAACTCTGTGTGTGGAGACACAAAGGGCAGGCGTGTGTGTGTGTGTGTGTGTCGGGTGTTCGAGAGTGTAGTATTTGGATTGTCATTTCATGGCTGAGTGTACTATTGTCAGATAACAGGACCATGAAAAACTGTGGTACAGTGTTATCTGACACAATGACATCATATCTGTGTCATAACCCCACATTAAGAAAACATCCCACAAAACTCAAGTGTTTTTGAGTTTTTTGCTTACTTAATTCACCTGTTTTAAATGCCTACATAATCACATTTTTTTTGTTATATTTTCTACACATTTTTTTTACTTTTGGAATGAGAAACTGCTACATTATATACAGTACAGGTGTTCCAGGTGCTGATCATTAATAGACAAGGAAACAAACCAATAGTATTGTTTTTTCCCCCCTTGATTCCTCAAAGGTTTTTTCATGGTAAGCAAACATTTATACCTTCACATAGCATAACGTTTCTTTTACTTTAAAAAAAATCTGTTATTTGTGCTTTTTTTTCTAAAAAAAAAAAAAAAAAGGAATACCTTTGCATCTTTTTTAATCTTATTTTTAAAAATTATACATCTACTGTATTTATTTAGTAAGTTGACATAAATGGAGCCATTAAACATAGGAGCATGGAGTATTTCTCATTCGCATCATTTTTTTCGTATTCGCTCGCATCAGTTTTTCTTACTAGCTATAAGATCTGTGTTTCTGTAGACCCCAAACCGATGACGAATTTTTGCTACTACTTTTATACCACTAAAAATGTCACGAGTAGGAGGGCGACTGTGTAACTTCTGTTCCTGAGTCATTACAACTCAAACTCCAGAGAATCCAGAGGGGAAAAAAAGCCATCGTTGTATCATCACTCCTTTTGATCTATTTGCATTTTTCTTCATGGAGTCATTCCACCCTGCATAGAAGACGCATATCACTTATTCTTTTCTCTACATCCCATCATTTGTTCCGTTCTCTCTCTGCCTCACCCGTTTTGTGTTGTGCCAGAGAAACAGTGGTGCTTATTGTGCCACGAGCAGCATAGGGGTTCGGTTATGAATGGCCTCCCGGTAGAACAATGCTCTGTACACTGTAGCCCTGACATCTCCATCCAGCGTAGAGGGAGTGGAGAGAGAGTTGGGACAAGGTACTGAGGGAGGAGAGATAGTCTAAACTTGACTCCAGGTTGGGTGGTACAAGGGGGTGTGTGAGTGTGAGTGTGTATCAGGGTACGGCTGCTAGCCTTGCTGATTAATGCCTGCTATTTGATAAGAAGAGGAGGCCTGGATTGATTTGCTGGGTGAGTTTTTAGAATTTAATATATACTAGTCAATATTTGAAGTGGAGCAAAACCACTTTTAATCATCGAAGTTGTCCTAAAACTAAAATAATACTCGCTCTTGTACTGATTTGATTTGTGCCGACTTTTGGGTGTAGCCTGTTTTTGGTAAGCTTGTATAGGTTTTAATTTCTTATAAATTTATGCTAGAAATGAATTACAACATTCCGGTAGGCTTTTTTGTAAATCTGTAAATTTGATTTGGTACCATTGGTATTTGCGGTGGTCAGAGGAGGAATCGTGTCTATGACCACGTCACGCTGTTCTGGAGATAAGCTAGAGTGTGGGCGGCTTGGAAAGGATTGCTTCTGCTGGCATAAGGATGTTACTGAGACAGAGCCAATACATGGATGGAGTGACAGAGTAATAGCGAAAGATGCTCGGGTTAAGGAGGGGGTGGAAAAACCTGGGATGTATGCTCTTTTTTTCTTTTTTTTTTCTTTTTTTATTAATACAGATTAACCCATCGGCGCATTGACAAGTTTCCTTGCTGTATGGGGAATCAAGTTGTTGGTTTTTTTTGTTTTTTTAACTCTTTACCAATAATTTGCCTTAATTCTCTGGTTCTTTTTGAGAACTTTGACTATGGCAATTTGCAGTTATGAGATTTTTTTTTGCTTAATTGGGAACAGCATGATTTAAACAGGATTGGTCATTTCTATTTATCTCTCTCTTTTTATATAGATATATATATTGTGGTGGGTTTTATAGTCATTTAATGTATGTGCTATTACAGAAAAAAAATCAGTTATATAACAATTACCTCGATTTATATATTTATATTAAGAACAACAGTTTAAAAGAAGGAGAAGATCACGTCTGAATTGGAATCAGGCCTCTTTCTCTCCACCCTGAGGTGTGGGCAGGAAGTTAGATTGTAGCACGGAGAGACCACTGAGTCCACCATCTGCCCATAGCTGCAAGTCAGTATACAGCAAATAGAAAATAACACTGCTAGCACACACCGCAAAGCTGACTTGAAAGAGTACGTGACTTGCCAAGGTACAGTGTTATTTTGGTGACTAATCAATTGCTCATAATCTAGAAGAAAACATGAGAACAAACCAAGGCGATGGCCAGGATTGAGCAACTGCCCAGCTGGGTTTAAATGTCTGAACATCTAAAGAAGTATAAGCAGGTAGTAATATATGCGATGTATGAGAACAGAAGATTTTATGTAAACTAGATGTCTGAGAAATGGCGTCTTTTTCCAAATAATAAACACGCTTTTTACACAGCTACAACATTTTTGCTCTGATTATAGGTTAGCATCAATCCATTTACAACAGGACAAAGATTTATTGTTATACATCCTAAACCGGGCTTGTTTTAGTTTTATCCTACATTTGGTTTGAGACCAAAACCCAGCAATCTAATTCAATTAATTATTATTTATACCTAAAGGGTATAGACAAATATACAATAGATTTACTTTTAAACACAAGGGAGTAGTCAGCTTTTGCGACCATCTGGTCTTCGGGTAATTTTAGTAGAAACCTGTGCCGGTGTATGGGGGGGAGGGCGTCATGGGCTAACTGCAAGGCAAGCTGTGCATTAGCTTGCTTATAATAAAAACATAAATGACTTAAATACGAAATGTTTCCTTTTTTAAAGAAAATTTTTCAATTAGGAAAACACAATAAAAAAAGGAATATTACTCAGCAGTCCACCAACGAATTCACACTGTTTATCTAATAACTATCGTATCGTATGTCTTGTTAAACCTCTTGGGTCTTATTTTGTGTGTGTGTGTGTGTGTGTCTTCTCTCTCTCTCTCTCTCTCTCTCTCTCTCTCTCTGTCTCTCTCTCCCTCTCTCGTTCTTGATTATGATTTGCTTAACAAGATCACATTGCTTCTTTGTTATACTAACAGTTGTGTAAAGCAGTGTGTTTCAGTCAGTGTGTAGGACCAACTTTTCCCTATGTGTGGGGTGCTGCGGCATGTTGTGTGTCATGAGCTTTACACAGTCCACTTTGTTGGACTTCCATCTCTGACTGCTTTCTTCCATCTTGCCTACTTAAATCTACTCTATATAAGGGTTGTTCCGTTGTCCTTAAAGCCCTTGAAAAGCTGTACGAAAGCTCTACACTCAGCTTTAAGGTCTACAGAAGCTCTACATTAAGCATTGAGAGAAAATTTCAAAGAGTGTTTAACCTACAGATTCCGCCATATTATATCGAATGATGTACGGTGACTCTACTGGAGCACAATATTTAACAATTTCAGTTAATAATTATAAATATAACTGGGTAAAAAGTGTTAAGGTATATTTTTTGAAGATAATCCAGATAATAATGTTGTATATAACATTATTATACAATAATAATGATTAGGCTTCTGCCGTGTTATAAAACAAACAACATTTCATATTATATGCAAGAGTTGTTTGGGGGTTTTAAGGTAAAACAACTATAATCTTCATAGGTCGCACAAAAGGCAATGGTGCCAATGAAGAGGAATGTTTGGTGTGGGTTTGAAGCATGAAGAGAAATGTCTGCATATTCAAAACTGCCCACTACAAGTATTCACTGATATCCATAACTAATGCATCCTTTTATCATCTCCCTTCCCGCACCATGTCTTTGTCCTCTGGACTTTTAGAGATCTTTGAAGAGAAGCGAAGCAGAAACGAGGCAGGAGGAACTGAGCTTCAGCCTTTAGAAGGCCAGAGCAGAGCTGCGAGCTGCGAGCTGGAGCTGGTATGAGGCAAGTGCTTTGGCCATTCTGTGAAAGTCTTGTTTGTCTGCTATGAATAATGTGCTTGTTTAGCTGGGGCAATGTTTCACTGTTGGAGAAGCACTGATGTTTACTTGTAGTCACAGTCAACTGGTGCTTAGTTCTGGCTGTAGATATGATGGCATGGATGTTTCACTGCTTTGATGAGTGAGTCCAAAGTGGTTAAGAAAATAGCCAAGGTTATTTAGAACAACAAATATTTGGCCAAATAGTTTAACACTACAAATTTTGCTGGGTTTATATCATTCCTGGTATGTGTTATGGAAGACCTGTTCCTTCCTTGTGTAGTGTATTGTTTACATATCATTCTTGATCATTTCTTTCCTATAAAAATGAACAGAAGTTTTATGTTTTTCTCAGTAAGGCAGGCTTATGAGCTTAAGCTGTATTTGGAATTTTTAAACACATCCATCATAGAGATTTCGAAACAATCCATTCCAAATATCCCCATCTGTGATAGCCGTCTGTTCATAACGACGTGTTAGGGGTTTTTGTTTTGTTTTCGAGACGTGATTGTGTGCATGTGTCTTTGTGTGTAAGTCGGATAAAAAGTTATTAAAAGTCTGTGTGTAGCTGTCTGTGTGTTACTAGGGGATGCAAACTGGCAGTCTATAAATAAACTTAAGCAGTTGGTGATGCCATTGCTCTCTGGCTAATAATTTCTAATAATGTGTCATTACCAATGTCTGACATCACACTAAGCTATTCTGTTCTCCCAGGGTTAGATATCAGGTGCTGATAATTGCTGATGTGTGGTCATGGTTGCCAATGAATCTGTGTATGTGCAAGATAATGTCCATTGTCTAATGTCAAGGCGGATGATAGAGTTCACCTATATCTGATGTTTGACATGTTTAGAGCAGTGAAAAAGACAGATGATTCAAGAAGTGTTAGAGAACTGTGTGATTATATAGAGGTAGGGGTTGATCGTGGTTCATGCATTTTAATGAAGTCCTAGTCAAATTAATTAACACTTTTCCTAGCTACAATGTTTATTTGTATGTCAATTTATTTCAGGTTCATACATAAATATTTACAGTGTAAATTTAACATGTTTTTTTTAAGGTTATTGGTCCTGAGTTGAACTGACAATATGAAGTCTCTGGAACTGCTGCTGCCTTTACTGCTACTTGTACGAGGTAATAACTGTATATCTGTCATTTCAGGCGTCAATGCTGGACTAAAACTAACATCCCTCTTACAAGATATTCTTTCTGTGCTAAATTTTTGCAATGTTACTTTGTTGGCCCTTTTTCTACAGACATACACGCTCAGTGGAATGTATGGATGCCCAGGGACATCTCAGCCATGACTAACTCCTGTGTGGTAATCCCATGCACATTCATATACCCCTCAGGAGTCAGGCCATACAGGGGTACACATGGGATCTGGTATTTTGGCCAGCCATATCCACAACTCTTTCCTCCAGTGGTTTTTAAATCCCGCACAGATATTGTGCATGAAAGCTACAAAGGTCGTACCAAGCTCCTGGGTGACCTGTCACAGAAGAACTGCACGCTGCAAATCAGCAACCTTGGAGTTGAGCATGCAGGGAGGTACTACTTTAGAGCCGATCTGGGAGGAGCAAACATCTACACCTACCCAGATTTCGCTGAGGTTAAAGTGTTGGGTAAGACGCCTTGATTAGTATGATTAGACCATCTAATAATTGTCCACAGAGTTAAGTATTAAAAATTTATGTTTGGACTTTTGGTCTACAAATATTTGTCTATGCTTCCTTCTTAGACCGGCCCAACATTGATGTTCCAGAAGAAATAATCAGTGACGAGAGCTTGGACTTGACTTGCTATGCTCCAGACAACTGTCCCGACATGTCTCCTGAGATCCACTGGATGTTCACAGATTATCTTCCTGATCCTCTTTTTACATCAGACTATGTGGAGGAAAGCAACACAGCAGTGATGTCCAGCACACTTACTTTTACACCCAAAGCTATGCACAATGGACAGCTGGTGGGCTGCAGAGTCCATTACCCCAACACAACTTTTGTCTATGAACGCCTCATCTCCCTGGATGTCAAGTGTGAGCACATAAACCATTAGCGTACTCTGATAAGTTAAATAACTCTTCAGGAAAACTGTTACTGGCTTATAGCATACAAAGGCATAAAACCTTATTAAGTATAGAACACACAGTAAAATGTCATCTTTTGCTGTTTAGGAGTGTAGGTCAAGGATAAATCAGTTAGTCCTATTAAAATAGAGGCAGTGGGTGATGTTGAATGTGGCTGTTTAACATGAAACCTGAAAATACATGTTGGTAAGGAACTGTTGACTAATTCAACATATTCCAAACGTCCTTTCTGTAGATGCCCCTCGCAATGTCTGGGTAAATGTCTCTCAGGAAGTCATGGAGGGGAGCTCTGTGGTACTTCACTGCGATGTAGACAGCAACCCTATACCACGGATTTCATGGTTCTTCGGGGATGAACAGCTGATGACGGAGATTGCCTCGAATGCTTCTCTTTCTCTTGATTTCCTGACTGCAGAGCAGGAAGGTTTATACACCTGTGTAGGGGATAATGGCTATGGGACAATGAACACCTCCCTTTACTTGGCTGTCAAATGTAAATATTTATGTCTCTCTTGTAAATTATTATTTTTTTTGTATCTTCTTTCTTTATTTCTGCATTTGCCCTTTACCTGACTTTTTGTTTCACGGGTTGTCCTATAGATCCCCCAAGAGAACCAGTGGTAAATGAATCTCTGGTAGCAATGGAGGACTCCTCGCTGGCTCTCTATTGCAGCAGTAAGGGAAATCCTGTCCCTACGCTTACCTGGCTTAAGAATGGACAGCTAATTGGAACCATAAAAGCTGGAGAGCTGTCTATACTTGAGCTTACAGATATCAATCCACAGACAGATGGCACATACCGATGCCTGGCTGAGAATGAACATGGCCGGGCCAGTAGCTCTCTAAACATCACTGTGGAGTGTAAGTTAACTGAAACTGAAATGTTAAATGAGGCTTACAGGCAGATCAGAATAATATGAAGCCTAAATACTTTCAAAATTTTGGTCTTGAGAAATCTATAAACAGATTATCTGAAGGTAGATTCAATGTAAGTTCCTGACCCTTGTGTCTGTCCCTACAGTTGCTCCCATATTCCATGATGATTCCAAATGCACCATAGTGCGTGAAGGTGTACAGTGTGTCTGCATAGCCACAGGAAATCCTGAGCCGTCCATAGTATTCTACCTGCCTGACCGTAATATCACCATTAATGATACAAATGGACGCTTTAACTTCTACACACATTCGGATGGTTATACATCAACCGGCATTATTAAATTGAGGGAGAAGGGCGAGCGGGAGAACAACGAAGAAATAGCTGTTCATGTACATTGCAGCGTTTCCAACATATATGGTTCTCAGTCTATGCAGCTGGAGCTGCAGCAAGAGAGTGAGTTCAAGATATCCAAAATGGCTTTACAAAGTTAGAAAATCTAAATAAACTTAACCCAACATATTTATTGGGTTCATTCTTGTAAACATAAAGATAATTTTGACAATGTAAATGATTGACAATAATTTGAACCATTTCTATTCTTTTTAAAATGTATATCAATCAAGCTATTTGTGTGATGGTTTTAGAAAAATACCTGATGGCTGTAATAGTGGGAACCATTGGAGGTGTGGCAGTCATTGCTTTCATCATTGCAGCCGTAAGATATGTAGGACAAAACAATAAAAAGTGAGTAATTTACCATACCCATTAGACAGATCTGGGGAAAGGGGCAAAGCAAGGAAACACCAAAGCCTAGTCATCCATTCTCAAATGTGTTTCTTTTGGATCTTGGTATATACGTGACTTATTCAGAGCTGAAACAATTTAATCAAATGGTAAGATGGTACATGCAACGAGTTGGCAAACAAAATGACAGTGTTGGCCATGATGTGGACTCCAGATGACCAGACTAACAAGATTTTGATTTGTCTTCCATTGCTTTCTAGCCTCAAATACTAAGCTAAGCTAAACAAAGCAAAGGCACTTAACCTCAAGTGTTTCAGCAAATATACAACCACTATTATGCTCCAACTCACAATCAAAAACAGTCAACCAACATTCAAAAACCATTTTGACAATGCAACAAACAAAAAAAAAGCAATTCACGAGAGTCTTATGGTTAGGGGGCGAAAGTGATCTGCCTTTCTTAAAATGGATGCCCAGGCTTACTGTGTTGCCCTGAGCTAGTCAATAGCGTCGTTCCATGTGAGACAGAGTCTGATCCTCTGACTCCAACCTCCAGAGAGAATGGCAACCCTGGGCAGGACGTGGGCTCTAAAGTGGAGAATCCCTCCATGTACTACAGCGCAGTCAAGAAGGACAAACAAAGTCTCAGGAAAAAAGTGGTGAGATATTATGACGATGAATTATGATTATAATACTATTTTTACATGTGTAGTTGTTTATAGTGGCATTTTGCTGATGTCTTGGGGTTGTTACATGCTTTGCAATAGCACTTAAAACATGAGCTGTTAATCTCATTCATTGGATTCTGTACAGTCAGCGTCTATGAGTAAGAGGTTGCGTTTCTGCTTTTAACACAGGTATAAGTATTAGTTAATATTATTTTTAAGCATCATCACTAAATTGTCAATGGACATTTCCTTCGTATTTTAATGACCTAATTTGGATGTCTTAGGCGATGTTCACATTTCAAGCTTCATTGCATAATCCTGTGTGCTCAGATTTTTGACACTTTTACTGACATAAGTGAGACATTTTATCACAGTTGAAGCAACAAATGGAAATTGAGTATTTCCATGTTAGATAAAAGAGGGTTTGTCATACAAAGGACACTCGAGTTGTTTATAAAAGGGGCACATTCATGGACGTGACGATCAAATGATTGTCCATTTACCCTTAAAGCACTTTAATATTTGAAAGTTTGTTTGTGCCCTTGTTCGGGCATTTTTGATTGATAGAGTCACACTACTCGGCTTTGATAGCTACCTTCAAGTTTTGCCTGATTTGATTAGTTTTTACAAATATGACGTAAATCCCCAATTTCCCCATCCTTCGCTGATATGCACTAAAATGCAACTGGGAAAAAGCTACATGAATTCTTATCTGAACATTCTTATTTTGCCACAAAAATGAGTTAAAAATAGAATTTGGTAATCTGAATGTAGCCTTGTAGTTATTCCGCTGACTGCGCTGGTACAGTGCTTTTAGATCTGTGGTGTGGTAAGGTTTTAAAACAGGAATAAATGTTGTAAAGAAAACTGTCTGCGTATTTAAATGTTTCTATTAATTAGCTATTTCCAAGTATTAGACTGTGGTGAAGTTCCAGAAGACTAGGTGTTAGTTATTTGCATGCTTGTTGGAGTGTGGCCTTTGCTTTAAAGCATTTCCTGATTCTTCTTTTCTCCTTCATTGCTTTTCTGCATTCTGTCTTCTTTGTCTTTTCCCTAACTTAACAGCTTAAGACTGAGCTGCTGGGCTCTAAGTTTAATTCCATCCTAGAAGAGAGCACGGTAAGGCTAACAAATCAACAGCTGGAGTACAAGTAAAAAAATGTAGAAAACAAACTATATAAGACACTGAGACTACATTTTATCTAAACTTGTTTCTCATTCTGTCATGCTTACATTATATTGGTTATTGCCTAACAGGAAACCAATGCCTGGCTTTGGCTTTGCTACGTTTAACCTAACAACCTGCTTTTGATTGCCAACTCATGTTATTATTTTATCCGGATACACAATTGGGGAAAATTTGATAAGGCCAACCAGTAACTGACTCTGTAGTCATTAATCCGTCTGCAATTGTTGCAGGGAGAAGACAGCGATTACCAGCATGTTGGCTCGTCTGCAGGCATGGAGAGGCAAGAGCTGAACTTTCTTGGCCGACGGCGAGAGGGAGTATTGGGAAGGGGGGATGACACCACTGACTACACAGAGATCAAAACCAAATGAATAGCGATCCTTCCCTGAAGCCTCGACCGAAAGGGATACAGTGGCCTCTAGTTCCAAACAAATGTCTTTGCCCAAGTTGTTTTATTCTATACCAGATTTATGATTCCAGTAGCTGGGGCTGTTGCCCATATAATGTTTTTGAAAAAAAAAAACTATTTCATGAAAAGAAGCCAGTCCCTGCATACAACTATATGTAGTGCCTCTCAATTTCATTGTTGCATTTGGATGTTATAGCGTATGGGCACCAAAATGGGCAATCACAGGATTCTATTGAAGTTATCATGGTAAGTAATTGTTGAAGAAGGCCTTGGTTGTATCGCAGACCTCTTTCACTAGTGGTCATTAACACTGTGTCCGCAGCAAGCCGAAGCGTCAGGGAACGAGACATGCAGCATGTCTCGATGTTCTAGCACTATCTCCAGTAGAATGTTTTCTCAAATCCAGATGATCTCTCACCCACTTTCTGAGTGTACCATGATAAGTATTCAGTGAAGTATGCATTCCGTATTTTTGAGGATACACCCCTAAGTGATTGTCTTTCAGTTTATGTGACTCCTCGAAGTAATGATAAGGATATTGTTTACCTATTGAATACCTTTGAAGTGGGTTAAAGAAATGGCTTAATAATTATTGGTCATTTTCTTTCTTTGTAGCTCAAAGTAATAATGATAATGTTAATAACGTGAAACTTATTTGCCCTGGAAAAGTAAGACAGGTTTTGGGTGTGGTTTTCCTTTGTGATAGTAGTGATGCAATTGTAGTGCTCTTGCAGTGTGAAACACTCTTTTAAAGAGGAAATGGTGTCATGGGTCAACTATATTGCTTTTGTACACATTTAAGACACATGACAAAAAGAACTTTTACATCCCTCTTTCTTTGTAATCCATTTCCTCCCAATGTATATTTGTGTTCTGTTTTGTTTCAGCAAAGCTGGAGGCTTAAATCTCTTTCCTAATTTTTATTCTAAGGATAAATATTAAATATCAACCAACCAACCAACCACCCAGAAATACAGCAAAATGCAATCCAACACAACCAAATACACATACAAAGTAAAGAGGAAGTTATGTAAGCTCTGTTAAAATGAATAAGCAAAAGGGTCATATTTAAAACTATCATTTTCCCAGGGGTGCTTTAATGAAATGCATTATTTATTGTCCTTGAAACATCCTCTATTGAGGTTATATCAAATTTATTACTATGTACGATGTATGTACATATCTCAATGCTTAACTTATGCAACTTTTACTAAGTATTTAACACATAATATCACTTACCTTATATTTGTAAAGAATTGATCAAAAGGCACCAATAGGAAGGCATAGAAAATGTGTAAATATGCATTTATTCTCTGGTGTAAATCCTTTGAACGCCATCAGATTTCGGATTTGCAGCACAGAAAAAATAAACATGCAATTAATAACAGATTTATGTATAAACATTCATTTCATGTTTAGAGGAGAATTTTGGTAGTCCGGTCTAATTATTTACTTTCTGTATTGTAGGGAGTATTTGTAAGCATTTGACTGTGTGATAATAATAATAATGATGTTTAAGTTTCCTTATTTATGTAATAATTTAGACAGGAACAAAACAAATTTGTTAAGCGCTAATCATGCATTTGTTTTTGTTTTTTTCTGTTTTGTTAAAAAATGTTTACCTTCAATGCCAATGGCAACAAACAAATAAATTAAACAAGATGGGAAAAAAATAATCAGTGTATGTTTTTTTTTTTTTTAATGTAAAAGGTAAATATGCTAATGTAAAACTTCTGATAGGATAATTTGTTGGGAAATTCAATTAAAAAACGTCCATTAAAATATACACAATCCATAACACGAAAGTATTGGGACACCTTATCATCACATCTATATGTGTTTTTATGCAACTAAATACATATATATAGTCTCACTCTTACTATAATAACCTTCACACTTCTGGGCTTTGTGCACAAGGACACTGTCAAGTTAGAACAGTGTTTTAGCAGCTGTTGTACAGAATAAGTAACATCATGTTACAAAGACATTAACAAATGTATGCTTCTAAATTTGTGATAATGGTATTGGGGAAGACACACTTATCCAGAGCGACTTACATCTATCTTTTTTATACAACTGAGCAATTAAGGGTTAATGGTCTTGTTCAGGGGCCCAACAGGGGAACTTAGTGGTACTAGGAATCGAACCCTGATATTCCAATTAGCAGTCCAATGCCTTAACCACTGTGCTACCTGTATTATGTTGTCATTATATACAAGCATTTATTAATTATTGAATTAAGAGTCAGTTATGTGACTGTACTAGAGGGGTCAGAAGGTGGCAGGGCCGGGGCAGGGTGTCCACAAACAGTTAGACATATTGTATAGATATATTTTATACTACCCACTGGCTTTATGGCAACAGGGTGATCCTGTCATGTAAACAGAAGTTGAAAACTGTGTTTTTGTTCCTTTTTTAAAGCTAATTTCCAATATTACTGCAATGTTTTAATGCTACTGTTGTAAGATTAAAATTTTGGTTCTAACCAAAGTCATAAAAGAATCCCGAATCCTAAAAGGGCATATTTGACTATGCTATGTGAAGAATGTTGATTTATCAGCTTCTACGAAAGTGTATTTTCGAATGTATGTACACCAGGACACACCAGTAAAAAAAGAAAAAAAAATGTGGTGTGTGTGTGTTTGCGAGTGAGACCAGCGCAGTGGGTAGTCATGCATGATTGAATGTAATTATGGTAAAGTGACTTGTAGATGTCCAGAAACGTGTTAAAAGTGGAAGTGCTTTTGAAAGCATGAGGAAGGAGGTGGAAGCAGTTAGAACATCCTTTAACACAGCATACACTCTTTTAACACTCAAACTAAAACAAGTCCTGGGAAAAAGAAATCGATAACAGACAAAATAGAGGTAAGGAACCTTGGCTTTCATATGCTAGTTTATAACAGTCCTGATAGTAGTAATAAACGGTGTAAGTACCATATTGTTAAGTTGTTGTTTTCTTTAAAGACCACCAAGAACAATAGTACCAAAATTACCAATATCTCAATGCTACATTTATTAATAAACTACTAATATGTTGAATTATTAATATGTAGAAACAGGTGTGTGTATGTATGTGCAGATCTGTCTTTTGGGACGAGTGAAATCTGAAAGATGAATGTAATAACAATCTTTATATTGCTCTTCCTGCTCACAATCAGTGTTAAAGGTAAGTGCTGCTTACTGCCGTAACAGTTCTGCTGCTTTCCACATTTAATGTAGGAATAAAATTAATAAATAATTAGCCATCAGTTGAAATTCAATTGTTTATTTATTTTTAAATCAGATCATGTAAAAAGTAATGATGTTTTGTATAGAGACAAACTATCTTCCTTTCGACAGTAACGCAGTGCTACTCTTTTTTTCGTTTAAGGAACTCATGGTAATAATACATTCCAATCAGAGGAAGAAAACTTAAACAGCACAAATTCAGGTATAATTTTTTTTCTAGTAAATTTACCTTTTTGTTAAAATACTGTATCTTAATAAACAAACATTTATTTTTACACTAAATGATTATAAGGCCCCATTAGACTGTTACTGCAGTCTGTACTATATACACTGAAATAATATGTTTCCTGTATGATAGAAAAAAAAAACTTTTTTGAACCATCTAGTTTATTTTTCAATAATTCAATTCTTTATGTTATTGAATTTCTTAAATTGTTAAATCAACAGCAACATCTGATCTGACAATAGCTTTAATCAGCCACATCTCACACGTTAATGTCAGTTAGTGATAAACTGACAAAGTTACATTAATATGCTGTCCTGCAAAAACAAGTATACAACATATGATACACTCTTTCAGAATTACTTTTACCTGATTATCTGTGGACTGAAGATACAAACAATACCAGTGCTTCCATTAACACAACCGGTACCTGGGGACCAACAAGTAAGTTTCAAGTTTTAATCTAAATTTAAATCAGTAATTCTATATCTGCTAATAGTTTGTTATATTTTTACTGTTACGCTTATTAATATAGATCTTTTAATATATAATGTAACTGTTAGATTTATGTTTCATTATTTAATTATTCATTACATCATCATGTATTTATTCATTTTTGTACCACATTCTTGAATTCTTAAATCTGATTTTTCTTCAGAAAGTGTTCATTAGTTTACAGCAACAGCAGAGTTACACACCAAATTATCTTAAGGCCCCCTTAGACTGTTAGAACAGTATGTACTATATACACTAAAATAATATGTTTCTCGTATAGGATAAATAATACATTTTAATACAATAATACACTTTAATACAGTTTATTTTTCAATTTATCCTTTATTTTATTAACATTTTTAAATTGTTAAAATCAATAGCTTGACAATAGCTTTAATTAGCCACACATCTTCGTTAATGTCATTTAGAGATAAAATGACAAAGTTACATTAAAATACTGTTCTGCAGAAACGAGCATTTCAGAATTATCCTCACCTAATCTGTGGACTGAAGATACAAACAATACCAGTGCTTCCATTAACACAACCGGTACCTGGGGACCAACAAGTAAGTTTCAAGTTTTAATCTAAATTTAAATCAGTAATTCTATATCTGCTAATAGTTTGTTATATTTTTACTGTTACGCTTATTAATATAGATCTTTTAATATATAATGTAACTGTTAGATTTATGTTTCATTATTTCCTGATGAGTCATTCATTTATTCTTCTACCACAGCTCTGTTGAAGGTATTAATTAGTTCACAGAAACAGCAGAGATGACATAATGTCAGCTGAAAGCAAATTACAGACTTTAAAAAAATTTAATTTTTAATCAATTTTTATTTCTAAGGTAACAACATTCCATCAATTATTCATTTATCTTCTATACCCGATTATTCCCTAATTCAGGGTCACAGGGATCTGCTGGAGTTTATCCCAGCCATCTTTAGAAAGGCAGGGGGGTACACTCTGGACAGGTCACCAGTCCATCACAGGGCCACACACACACACTCACTCACTCCTATGGGCAATTTAGAATCACCAATCAACCTAACATACATGTTTTTGGACTGTAGGAGGAAACCGCAGTACCTGGAGTAAACACACGCAAACACATGCAAACTTTACACAGAAAGGCCCCTGGCGGAAATCGAACCTGGGATTTTTTGCTGTAATGCAACAGTGCTAACCACTAGGCCACCGTGCTGCCCAAGTAGCAGCATGTTATTGGAAATCAACTTTAGGGAAAGGGGTCACAACAATCTATTTAATGTTGGACCACATCACACCAAAATTTTTACAGTATTTTTTTCTAGTATATTTTTTATTTATTAGTATAACTAGGGGCAGCAGTGGCTTATTGGTTAGCACTGTTGCCTCACAGCACTTTTACTCCGGGTACTCCGGTTTCCTCCTACAGTCCAAAAACATGTCTTTTAAGTTGACAAGTGATTCTTAACTGCCCATAGGAGTGAGTGGGTGTGGGTGTGTGTGCGGTTGTTGTCTATATGTGGCTCTGCGATAAACTCTCGACCTGTCCAGGGTGACCCCTGCCTTTCTCCCAAACAGCTGGGGTAGACTGCAGCAGATCCCTGTGAGTCTGATTGGAAATAAGCACATATAGACAATAAATGGATGGTATATCTAGGTACCAAGTTGTTACTATTTAATCTTCCAAATGTATTTAATACAACTTTTATGTGACTTTGCTCTCCTCAGAATCTCCTGACATCCAGAACCCAATCAAATGTGAAAATAAATCAGTCAGTTATCATCCAGCAGATACAGACACAAATACAGGTAAACAATGGCATTGTTTCTTAGGTTAAAAAAAAGGAACCGCAATTATAAGACAAAAACGCGATTCAATATAAACTTAATAGTTAGATGAGGAACTCACAACTAGTCAAGTCAAAGGCCAGTTAATAAAAAAAACATTTTTCATAACCCAATGACAAAGTTATTTGCCATAAACTGTCCAGGAGCTCCATAGAGACATTTGGGATTAACTGGAACCCTGACTGCACCCCAGACCTCCTCATTTGACATTAGTGTCTTACTCTTTGTTTTGTGGTTGGATATGTAAATCCTTAAAGCTTTGCTCCAACATCTAGTGAAATGTCTTTTAATAAGTGTGGGGACTATTATAGAATTAACGGTCAGACTAAAGCTGGGAGCGCTTTTTTTGGCAGATTTTATGATCAGGTGCCCTGAAATATTTAAGTATATAGTGTGTGTTAGGCTGTTTCACTGCTTGTAGTTTGAAACTGACATATTAACATCATTGTGTTTTTTTCTTTTTGGAAGAAAAACAATCTGATCTGAAGTTGGACCTCAAGACAATTTTCATATTTTTGTTGGGAGCAGTTTGTTCCACAGTTATTTTATCTACCGTGTTGTGCTTTGTAGCCATCTGCAAGAGGTACCGTATGATTTTTTTTTTGTTTAAAAATAGGTAAAAATATATAGAGAATTTTATTATTTTCCAATTTTATTAATTATCCAATGTTAGCCATGTAATTTTATTCACATACTCATGTATTATAGTTGCTTAATCTTGAATCTACTTATGTAATTTTGAGTAATTTCTATCACAACTATTACTAATTTTAACTGCGGTTGACTAACATATTACAAAATAGTTTGTGTGTAAATGTATATCCTTTTTTGGGTTTGTATGCAAAGATGGAATTTTAGGACAGTTAATAAACATTGTGAATATTGGCAGCTATTTTAGATTAACAGGGAAAATAAAGATTCTTAAATGATATAAATTACAGAAATCTTTATAACATTGCTTGTGCCTAAAACATGTCTGGTATGTAATCCCATCCTGATGTTGATTAATCTGCAACGTTTCTCCAGATGCAGAGCAACAAATACAAAAACAGACAACCCAAGTGTTATCTTGGAGGCTGTAATAAGTGAACATGACCAAGTAAGGTCTTATCATTCATTATTTCATCTGGGGACTAAACTGACTAAGAGCAGTGGTGTAAATGGATAGCAGAGCAAAGTCTTTCTTGTCCATCAAGGAGTATTAGACACTAGTTTGTGAGAAGTGGTGGCTTAGTGATTAAGTTGTTGGACTGATAACAGAAAGACCGGGGTTCGATTCCCAGCACCACCAAATCACCACTCTTGGGCCCCTGAGCAAGGCCCTTAACATTCAATTGCTTAGTTGTATAAAGGAGATAAATGTACGTTGCTCTGGATAAAAGCGTTTGCAATAAATCTTAAGTAAAGGATGTTTTTTATGCTATAAAATATGGGCTGGGAAATTGTATTTCTAACCCAGACTGTAGATTCATGCAGCTTCTTGGTGACAGTTATGTCAGACGACTGCACAGCTTGAAATGTCTCTAAACTTGGTGTGCAAAAGAGCTAATTTATTTAATGCCCATTTCCTGTCACATCCATGGCATATTATCTGTAGTGATTGTGTAGTTATATTTGGATAAGGAAATTAGACTAATATTGTCCAGTCAAACAAAGAAACAAGTGTAAGAAGAAGAGGTTTCATGTCTTTTGAATAAAAGTATGTCTTTTATTGGATGTATGGATTATAGTTTGATTTATGTGATAAGATCTTGTGCTGTAAGGCTTTAAAATAATAATAATAATAAATTTTCTAAATTATCTGTCACTAAAAACATGCAATATGATCACTAATAAGTTACCCTATATCCCTGTTACATATTCATCTGTCTGTACTTATTTAAATGTGTTGCATTTAGTCATAATTCAGCTGTTTTAAAAGAAATATCCATAACTAAAAAGTTAAGGCTTAATACTTTGCCCTGCAGGCGGATGAACACGACCCTCTTCAGGTAAAGACGCCTGCTGGGGTCTCCACAAACTCAACTAGGTTTGATAACGGCACTGAAGAAAAGACAGAAACGGAACAGACAGAAGTGAATGAAGTCAACTACGCCACTATCAACTACTCACTTTTACCACAAAAAGATGATGGAGACTTAAAGCCACAAAAAGTAGAAAGTGATTATGCAGAGATACAGATAAAAAAGCCGAACAAAGACGAGAAAAAGCAGACCTTGCAAGATGAGGTAAAGCAAGATGAGGTGACTCAGAGTCAAGAGGGTGGGATGGAAAGTTAGAAGTGGAGTCAGAGGAAGGTTTAATCAGTAGTACTTACGAATAATAGTAGAAATTTATAATAGTAATAATAATTAAGAAGGACGTTGGCATTTTAGCAATCAATGTTTGTGAAAATCGATTGCCAAAAATGTAAAGTTTTGCATTACTATTACGTAAAACATTTCTCTTTGTTTCTATTCTGCTATTACTAAAAGCTGTAACCTGACCTGACCAACCCACTTCCTCTATTTTGAAACTTTAGAGTACAGTACAAAAAGTTTGACTAAAAGTGAGCAGACAACAAATGCTTCTGTAAAACAATTGTGCAGTGAGGAAAATGTAAATAAAAGCTCATAACCAAGATTCTGATTTTATTTTAATAACAATATTTATATCCCAAGTATAGATAGTTTCTTTTGAAATGTATGATCATTGCAGGTTTACATCACAAACAGCTTTAAAACATTTCTATGGAATTGAAAGATTTACTGTTTCATCTGAACAGAACGAAATAAAACAGCGTTTATTCTCATCAACTGAGCTGTCTTTTATGGAGCTAAACAGTTGGGGTGTGTTTGTGTGTGTGTGTGTGTGTGTGTGTGTGTGTAAGTAAATGTGGATACACAATGTAACACTGCCCACTTCTGGCAGAGGCAGATATTACCTTCATATTACATGAAAGGGTTTACATAAGAAAAATTGTAACAGGTTTTGACATTAGGTAACAGGGTTGACATGAATTAAGTGTCACCTCCATGTCTTTATAGTTTATTCGTGTAGAATAAACTTTTTATTTTTATCTAATATCTATATGATTATTCAGTGTGGGTGTCATATAAGCATCAGCTACAGTTTTAGTTAGTATTGTTAGTTTTAGTATCGGTACATACTTCTGACTTGTTAATGAAATATTTACCATTTAAACAGATTAAACATTATTGTGTTTACTTTATATTTTATATTTTTCTATTATAATACATTTGAAGGTTTTTTGTACTTTGTAATTTTGTAGTTTTGTAAGTTTGTAATTCTCATTTAATTTTAAATGCTACAAAAAGGTTTAGTTTATTTACATAAGTCGTTTTAATGCTGCCAGTTAATTTTAAGTTTGCAAAGATGTAGAAAAATTCCAGTAAATTTCTGGAAAAGTAATTTAGGCTACTACGGGTGAGCCTTGGTCATTCCAGTTACTTGATTTTTGTGATGTATAGAGCCATGCTTTGACCTGATCTTTTTTTATACCTGCTGTCAAATTAATTCGTTTTTAATATACTGATACCTATGTCTTTGCCCTCCATGGTAAACTTATGGGGGAGGGGGGGGGAATCCCTCACCAGGAATCCCTTTTTTTTTAGGGTTGGTATTTATAGTGTAATTGATTCATTCCCCATAGCCACGCTACACAGGGTAGACATTTAGCTAATCTTAAATCTGGTTGTTTTAATTAAGATTATGCTAAACTACATTAAAGTTCCTGGCTAACCTGCAATTTTGCAAATTTCCAGTTAATTCATGTTCATTTGTAAATATTCCTATTAATTCCTTTATATTCCTGTTACTTCCTATGGAAAGATTCCAGCCTTAACTGTTCCTGAAATTTTGCAGCCCTAGTTTTGATATTTTAATTACCAACATACAAATAAAACTCATTTGTTACATTATTGTCAGTAATGCATCCATGCTGGTGCAATAAGAAGAAAGAGTAGTAAAGTAACTGAAAACTCTCACTCCAGTCGTGCTATGTTCCAGCAGATCTTAGTTTGGTTTTAGATAATTATAGGAATCATACTAGATTTATTGCCTTACCCAATCCCCCTAAAACTTAAGATCTTTGTTAAATGTGATGTGCTTCAGTAATTCGACTATAATATATAATACAATGCTATTTAAAAAGCTAAAATTTAACAATACATTATGTAGACAAATATGTGCAGTGTATTCCAAAAAATGTCCTGTCATTTCTGTTACACCGGTCAGTCCTGTAAGTCCTGACATTAATCTTGTTGCTTCATAAAAAATTGTGAAAAACATATTTAAAACTGGCTTCCAGATTCTTGATCTAAATGACAAATATAATATTGTTTTCAAATATTGGGTTTTTTTCCCTTAAAAAATACTCCCCATGCATGAAAAAACTATTACATAGTTCTAATGAAAACTATAGTATACAGTAATGCTTTAGTCTGAAACAGGAATGACAAAAAATGTCAAAACATGAGGCGGAAAAATATTCATAATTCATTTGTTATACTTGAAAATATATAGGGCAGCACAGTGGATTAGTGGTTAGAACTGTTGCCTCACAGCAAGAAGGCCTGGGTTCGATTTCCAAGCAGGGGCCTTTCTGCGTGGAGTTTGCATGTTCTCCCTGTGCTTGTGTGGGTTTACTCCAGGTACTCCAGTTTCCTCCCACAGTCCAAAAACATGCATGTTTGCCTATAGGAGTAGGTGGGTGTGTAGCCCTGTGATTAACTGGCGACCTGTCCAGGGTGTATCCCTCCTGTTATTCGTCCTTTCAGAGACAACTGGGATAGACTCCCTGTGTCCCTGAATTATGGAATAAGCGGGTATAGAAGATGTACGAATGAATAAATAAAAAATATACATATGTTACACTTATATAGTTTTTTTTTCATATTTGAAAAGGCACTGATTTTGTGAAATGACCCACATCTAGTATAAAAAGGATAAAAAGTACAGCAAAAAAAACACTAACTTAAAAAAAAAAACTTCTTCGTTTTAATTGTATTAAGTTCTTTATTTTGCCTTCCATATGTGTACACCTCACGTCCTAGCTTTACGTGCATGGGCATTGAGAACTGCTGTGTTTCTGTGGATATGTAAGCAGATTAGGTTCATGTTAATAGGATTAGAATGTTCCACACACTGCAGGACATCTTTATATAGTCAGAACAAAATGGTCAGACTGTCTCTACTGTGATAGCCATCTCTGCATATTTCCCTTGAAATCATTCAATCAGAAGCTACCTGGAGTGATTGTGATCCCTTTTTGGAAAACTACAGGTAAGTAAAAAATCATTATATACTTAAAAAGTGGTTGTCTCTATGTTTTAGCCAAACGTTTACAGCATTATAATATAAGTATTGTATGTTAAACAGATATGAATAAATATACATTTAGTTTTAAGTAAAAACATACATATTTGCATAACTGCATTACAGATCACAGCAACAGGAGACATGGTGGATGTACTGAAGTGTCTTAACCTCCTGGAGAGCCTAAAGGAGTCTATTGAGAGGAACAGCTTTGCAGATATAAAGGATGCTGTTGAAAACCTTTTGATGAGTCGTATCGATATAGCAATCACTGGGGACAGAGGGCCAGAGAAAGCGGCTTTTATTAACTCCCTCAGGGGGCTTAGTGCTGATGATGAATTGGCAGCTCTGTATCCATCCAGTACAGCCCCAGAGGAACAGGCTGTTTTCTCCAATCCCAAGCATCCAGATTTCCGTTTGTGGGACTTGCCCATGATATCTAATGATGACTCTTTCAATCCTGAGAACTATATTGAGCATTATAAAATTTCAAGGTATAACGTTGTGTTTATGACCTTTACACAAAAGCCTAATTCATGTACCGTGGCTGTCTGGAGAGAGGCACGTTTACTGCAGAAAAAAACATTGTACTTTGTTTTACTTGCATCTGAGAAAGACACAGAGAAAAGTCTGGAGGGCAAAAAACAGGCTAGCCTTGAAGCACTGAAAGCCGAAGGAGTGGCTGCGCCAGATATTTTCCTTGTGCATCCTTCTGCTTTGGAAAAATCAGACTTCCCAAAGCTTTTAGAGCGAATGCTAGGTGACCTTCCTGAGATAAGGGCTTATGCACTTCTGCTGGCTTTGCCTACCTTTTCGTCTGCAATCACGTCACAAAAAAAGGATGCCTTTAAATCCCTGGGGTGGGCTGCAGCATCACTTTCTGGTGGGGTTTCTGCTATACCTGTCCCCATGGTATCATCTATGGTGGATGTAAGTGTTGCTGTACGAGTCTTAACAAAGGCCCAGATGTCCCTCTGCCTGGACAATGAGTCTGTAGAGAAGCTCGCAAAACAGCGAGGTATTGACTCTGCCAAGCTCAAGGCAATGCGCACATGCGTCCTTTCAGTGGAGGTCAGCAAAGACGAAGTAAAGAAGCGGCTTTCGGCAGCTGAGAAGGAGACCACCACAGCCACAAAGAGAATTGTAGAACTGGCCATGCCACGGCAAGCCAGAACTGTGAGTCACTCCTTTATTGTCATGCTGCAAACCATCAACTCTGCCATTGATGATATGAGTGCTGATGCTGAGAAGATTGTACTTTTGGCAACAGGGGCTACGCACTGACTGACAACATTTTATCACTGCCACCAAACTGTAATGTACTCGATGAAGAAGAACACAAAGTTTAGACAGTCAAGACTGCTTTGCTTGAATGCTGGCTACAGATATGACGAAAAGTTAAAATAAGATCCATTTTTTAGTTCCTTCCTGAAGTTTCTCAAGTGAGAAGGTTTTACAGAAAACTACCCCCATGTTACCAACAGCGCGATATCTTTTTATATATTATTATTTTATATATTATCACCTGTATGAAAAACGGTCCCTAATAAAATAAACAAACAAAAAACATTGTAATGAAATAAGGATGTGTAAATATATGTGTCTCTGTGAATGATCATATATGTAATATGAATTCAAGCGTCCAGTTTTACTTTCTTTTAAAACATTAGGGTTTTATCTGTACCTCTGGTAGAGGTTTATCTGTAAAATAAAAACATTTTTTTTTATTTTAGAGAATTTCTGAAATTTAACGCTTTTTAATTAGTTCACTCATACATTTAACTAGGTACAGTCTGACATGGATGAAACTTCTTCAATATCCCATAATGCCTTTACTGTGTCACCAGGGTTGTTCTTGACTTGTAGACTTGATAGAGCTTTACGAGTTCACTGTAAAAAAAAAGACTCTGCGTTATAAGTGCATTTGCATTAATAATAACAGAAGTTAAAGCAACATGACATTTATTCTACACTAAAATTGTTGTCCAACTAAAAAGCTTTAGATTCGGTCGTAAATAATAAAAAAAACAGAGCTATTAGGAATCTGAAATACAGAACAGGCAGTTAGTCCTATCGACATCTAACTTTAACATACAGTCATTTTGTTAATCGGTTTCTGTACGTAGATGTTATCTAGGTTAATATACTTATAACAGTGTTGCTGCAGAGTGAAACTTTGTGCTACAGGAAGTGGGCTATTTTTCACAAATCTGGGGTGGGGGGATGAAACTTAGTGTATATTAGCTTTTTTTAATCTCTAACCAGAATCAGATGCTTTTCTTTGAATTTTTTCCACATGGTTGATCAGGCAAATTCAGCACATTGTGAAGTTCTTCTTTTGTTCAACGTTTTTTTTTTTGTTTTGTTTTTTGTGAATTGATTTGGCCCCATTTTACTTCGAAGATTTCATGTTTCGGAGTATTTGGAGCCGTTTGCTGCATTTGATTATAAGGTATTGTAAGAATTCTTTTGTGTGTGATTGTTTTGTCTTTTTAATTTTTTTTAATACTTTCCTAGTCATCTGAAAAGTTGTGTAGAACTTTAAATATTGAAAAATGGCCCAATGTAAGAGAAACACTTACAGGACTTTTTTTTTAAAGAATGGTGCACTACAATATTGAATTTACATGGATAAATTATATGGATTTTTTTCTCTTTTTAACTAAAAATGTTTATTCCATACTTTTGAATGTCAGAAAATTTTGTAACATGAAATCTGCCATATTTATGCTATACTCTTATATTCATTAGAATATATATTAAATGAAATGAGACAATACAATTTTTACAAATTAGTAATTTTAATTTACAGTGTTGAATGTAATTACATGCTATGAATTTCCACTAACTAGAAGGATCCCCTTCTGCAAAAACATTTCCTCGGTTTCACACCAACTGTTTTAACTGCAAGCAGACACTTCCAGTGTGAGTCATTTGCAGCTGCACAAGGCCAAATTAGGTGATGCATTCACAAATAAGAAAATCTGATATGTCCACGTCTTATTTCTAAACAAGATTCAAAAACGGAAAGCAATCCAAAGCAATTGGATCATACCTGCAAAAGGATGTATTCAGTGTGGAATTCTGTCCTTCCCTGGGGTGTGTATTATTTGACATCTTTACAATATAAGATGATGTTGAAGACGAATAAAAAAAACAAAATTTCACTTCCTCCTTCACCAGTTACTTTCTCTAGCCTAGCCATAAAAGCTAACTAGTAAAGTACTGTTTTATTAGTCTTGACTATTTTCCTGTTTATCAGATTTACATGTTTGAATGTGTTAGTTTGGCTTATGCTACACTTCCGTTATAAAAAAAATGATAAACAATTTCATTGAATAAAATGTTAAAGTGTGTTATTGATTTTGTTTTTTCCCCCTCAGTTTTTTTGTGTTTGTGTAGCCCATCAGAAACAGCAAATATAGAAATCCAAAAGGAAAAAACAACACTTTTGGAGGGATCATGTGTTACAATTCAGTGCAAATACGAACCCAGGGGTGAAATGCAAAAGTTGTGGTTTAAAAATGCAAAGTGGAATAATATGGAAAAGATATTTAATGGAATAATTGTATATAGTAATACAGCGGATCGACCACAGGATCCTGAGTACTCTGACAGGGTGGAATTTTTCAATGAAATCAGTACCTGGTCTAATTGCTCATTAAGAATCAATGATCTTAAAATAACTGACAGTGGAAATTATTCATTTAGGTACATACAGCACACACTAAAAATGATAAGTGATATGTTTAATCTCACAGTCACAGGTATGTCCCTAAATTTTTTATGTGTCTTTCATTTTTTAAATTTTGTGTTAATTTTAAATGAATTACTAACCCTTTATTTTGTTAATTTATAATGTAGAAAATTCCTGCAAGGTCCACATTAGGCCACTAAATTCAAACAAGCCGCTTAAAGAAGGTGACACTGTGAGTCTTTACTGTGCAACAACGGCAGCCTGTAGGTCTCATCCTAAATGGCAGTTGTTAGGCTCAAGTGAGCTTCTCAGCACAGAGGATTATAATGATAACAAGGAAAAATGGAGTGAACTGAAATTGAACGTGAACTGGAAAGATGATGGGAGAACTTTTATATGTTTTTCGTCTGAAAACCCTGCTGATCACTGCCTGGATAAAAGTGTTACACTGAGAGTGGAATGTGGGTACAGAGCAACAAAATACTACACATCTACTCATCTACATTAAATATGTATTTATATGTTATATTTTCATTTTAATTATGTAACTCTTTCTCTTTTGGGTTTAAATTCTTAAAGGATGATAGGATGATAGCCATCTGTAGTGTATAACACATTATATCGGCAATATAGGCATTGTCTCAACAGCTTCTTGTTTTGTCTTTCTTTTGAAGCCTGACTTGTTATGTGACAGAGAAACTGTGATAAAGGGTTCTGCCTTGAAGCGTTTCCGGCGTTAGAAACGTTTAAGCGGCACCTTTTTTTACTTAGTTTCGCAGAAATTATCACTGTATTAACAAACTTAAAAGCTTTTACTTTGCATTTATGTGCTTCAAACTTTTTTAAATACCAATCTATTAGATTAAGGTATATAGATACCATATATATATATATATATATATATATATATAGTATATATATATAATATATATATATATATATATATATATATATATAAAACCGTGAGGTGTAGACTAAAGCTGATAAAAATCTACACATCTATAAAATGACCACAAACTTTAAAAATAAAAAAAGCCGACTAACGAGAGAAGAATTATTTAACTCATATTCAAAGTGAATATCTGCAGTGTTGTACTTTAAGAATGTGGGGGTTTTTTTCTTTTCAGCTTATGTTATCTTTATAGTTATTTTATTTATTTGATCTATTTATCTAGATGCACCAAAAGAAGCAAAGGTGTCTGGTACTGAAAGCGTGAAAGAAGGAGAACAAGTGAAAATTTTATGCTCCGCTAAGGCCCAACCTAATGCTGAATTCACATGGTTTAAACGTCAAAGCTCTTTTTCCTCGAGAGGGGAAATGCTTACTTTATATAATGTGGCCCCAGAAAATGAAGGCAAATATTACTGTGTGGCAAGAAATAAACTCGGGAATGAAACTTCAACTGACTTAATAATTAATGTCATGTGTAAGTATGCATGTTAATAAATCAGTTTTTTGGTAATTAAGCATATGCATTAAAATGTCTTTGGAACAAATATAATATGGGGAAGTGGTAGCTCCCTGTTTAATTGTTGGCTTAAGATTGTGTAGACTGTAAGATTGTGGGTTCGATTCCCAGCACCACCAAGTTACCACTGCTGTGGGCATCTGAGCAAGGACCTTAACCCCCTCAAAGGCTCAGTTGTAGGAAGAATGAGATACATGTAAGGCGTTCTGGATAAGGGCGTCTGTCAAATACCAGAAATGTAAATAATATACACTTATGTTTTTGTTTGATTTTCAGTTAAACCAAAAGGTGTCTCTGTCATCCCGTCATTCAAGAAGCTCAAAGAGAGAGAGATACTTACACTCACATGCTCTGTGGAAAGCAGCAATCCGAAAGTCAATTTACAGTCTTATAAATGGTACAAAGACGGTCAGAGGGTTAATAAAACAACGAAAGAATTTACTGTGCAAAGTGTAAAACGATCTGATATAGGAGAATATCAGTGTGAGGCCAGAAATCCAATAGGAGCGACCATGTCTACCAGCACTACTCAAGTATCTGTGGAGTGTGAGTATTATGTGGAACAAGCTACATATAAACCTATTTTGCCTTTCTCTATTACATCTAAACATATATTGGCATATAACATCAACAATATTAACATATTAATATAAACATATTTTCAAAAATATGTTTTTACACGAAAATGACAGTGAAGCTTTATGTTAAAAACTTTCATGCTGTGGGGTTACTCGTGTGTAAAAAAAAGCACAAAAAAATGGCATTTTAGAATAAAGCGATTTTATCTCCATGTGTTTTTTTTAACACGCTATTTACGATATGTTCTCATTCTTACTTCTAAAAAAAGAAAAACTCCACATTTCTGGAAACACTATTCACATGGTTGTGGAAATTTGCTTATTCAATCCCAGTATTGTGGAGTTTACATGTTCTCCCTGTGCTTGCATGGGTTTACTCTGGGTTCTCCGGTTTCCTCCCACAGTCCAAAAACATGTATTGGTGATTTACTGGTGATTCTAAATTGCCCATAGGAGTGTGTGTGAGTGGCCCTGTGATGGACTGGCGACCTGTCCAGGGTGTACCCCTCCTGCCTTTCACCCTTTTAGAGATGGCTGGAATAAACTCCAGCAAATCCCTGTGACCCCGAATTAGGGAATAAGCGGGTATAAAAGATGAATAAATCACAGTAGTATTAGTGAGTTTAGGTGCTAATGTTGGGTGCGGAGGTCTGAGGAGGCCATCAGGGTTGTAGTTCATTTCAAAGATCTATCATAGTTGGGATGAGGTCAGGGTTCTCTGCAGAACTTCTTTCACTCCAAGCTTGGGGTGCCTTTCATGCTGAACCAGTGTTTGGACCTCTTAGTTCCAGTGAAGGCATGATGTAATTCTAGAACTTGGAAAGTCATTTAAATCTTTTTTGAGAAAAGTTACAACTTAGTGAACTTCGTAATATTAAAAACACTGTTATTTTTTTCAATGAAATACTGATCTTTGTAATTTCCCTTTTTTACTTCAGATGTTCCACAAAACACATACATTGAAGGCATACGTGAAGTAAAGTTGGGTTTAGAGCTTAATCTTGACTGTTTTACTGAGGCTGATCCTCCTGCTAACAGCTATAGCTGGTATTTTAAACCAGAAAATGAACAGGAGTTTCAGATTCTTCCATACACGAGACACGAGTACGTAATTAAAGAGGTGGCTGTCATTAACGCCGGGGTGTATAAATGCAGCGCACAGAATGTTATAGGCAAAGGGGAAAATTCTTCTGAAACCAATATTCTGGTGCTTTGTAAGTAGAAGTCTTTATTTTTCCCTCTCTCTATTGTGTTAGGGTTAAACCATGTAAAATATTCAACATTTTATCATGTCCCACTAACCCTAAAACTAAAAATGGATAACTGTTTTCCCTTTTTTTCTATTTGTATATATATTAAAATAACTGTGAATGTTTCTGTTAAGGTTTATTTCTGTTAATCTAAAGCAGGGGTGTCCAAACTCGGTCCTGGAGGTTCGGTGTCCTGTAGAGTTTACCTCCAAATTGCCCCAACACACCTACCTGTAAGTTTTAAGTATACCAGGCAAGAGCTTGATTAGTTGGTTCAGGTGTGTTTAATTAGGGTTAAAGTTAAACTCTGCAGGACACCGACCCTCCAGGACCGAGTTTGGACACCCCTGATCTAAAGATATTAAGTTAAAAAGTTAAATTAAAAAGATCACAATGATAACCAATCCACTCCCACCTAGCAGATTAATCTTTCTGAATTTCCAGAATGTTACAGTTCTAATGTGTGTGTGTGTGTCCATTATATTTGCATACAGATTACTGGTTTATTTCATGCCTTTATATATACTGCTTAATTGTTTATTTTTTTTTAATTTCATATAAAATCCATACAAACATTTCCTTCTCAAATCTTGACCTTACTTTTATTTACAGACCCCCCCAGAAAACCAAACCTGACAATGAATAGCGCTGTAAGGGAAAATGAATTTTATTCTATAACATGTACTGTAAAAAGCTCACCTAAAGCAGAGCTCACACTAAAACGATCCTCATGGTCAAACCCAGAAAAAGACAGTCAAACAATAATGATGGTTTTGTCCAACTTTCTCAATTTTACCGCCAAAGCATCTGTGCAGCATGCTGGTATGTACACCTGTGAGGCGTACAACTCACAGGGACAAAGCTCCTCAAGTAATCAGCTGAAGGTTTTGTGTAAGTAAACCTACTTACCTATGCTCTTATTCTAACACAAAGTTTATAGTAACACTTAGCTATTATCAATAGTTAAATCTGTTCATGCTACACTTTACAGATGCCCCTAAAAATGTGAGGGTATCAGCATATCCTGGTGTCGAGCTGAAAGAAGGCTCTGAGCTGAAACTTCACTGTACAGCTGATTCAGTCCCTGAAGTTTCGGCCTACACATGGAAGAAGTCTTTGGGAACACACCCAGTGATAGTAGGACATGGGCAGACATTAACACTTTTACTGAGGAGCTCTGATTCTGATTATTACTTCTGTATCTCCAGCAATGAAATAGGAAGTGCTGAGTCTCAGGCTGTGAATATCAGAGTCAAATGTGCGTATCTGAATTAACAGAGATAATATTTCTAAAATATATTTATAAAAAATTTTAGATATTTTTAGAAAGGAGTCAAAAGAAAGAAAAAAGAGGAAAGGAAGGAAGTAATGAAAAATGAAGAAAGGTAAAAGAAAAGGAAGAAGAAAGGAATTAAGGAAGGAAGAAAGAAAGGAAGGAAGGAAGTAAAGAAGAAAGGAAGAAAGGAAAGATGGAATGAAAGAAAGAAAGAAAGAAGGAAAGAAGGAAAGAAGGAAGGAAGGAAGGAAAGAAAGAAAAAAGAAGAAAGAAAGAAAGAAAGAGGAAGGAAGGAAGGAAAGAAAAGAAAAAAAATGAAGAAATGAAAAAGAAGGAGAAAGGGAAGAGAAATGAAGAAAAGAAGGAAGGAGAAAGAAAAAAAAAAAAGGAAAGGAAGGAAGTAAAGAAAAAATGAAGAAGGGAAAAAGAAGGAAGGAAGGGGAGTGGGAAGCGAAGGAAAGGAAGAAAAAAAGAAAAGGAAGGGAGAAACACAAGGAAGAAGGAAAATGGAATGAAGGAAAGGAAGAGGAAGGAAAAGAAGGAATGGAAGAAAGAAGAAAGAAGAAGAAATGAAGGAAGGAAAAAGAAGAAAGAAAGGAAAGATGGAATGAAGAAAGGAAGAAAGGAAGAAAGAGAAAGAAAGAAAGAAAGAAAGAAAGAAAGAAAGACAGAAAGAGGAAAGGAAGGAAGAAAAAAAATGAAGAAATGAAAAAGAAGGAGAAAGAAAGGAAGAAAGGAAAAAAAGAAGGAAGGGAGAAAGAAAGAAAAAAGAGGAAAGGAAGCAAGTAAAGAAAAAATGAAGAAGGGAGAAAGAAAAAAGAAGGAAGGAAGGAAGGAAGGAAGGAGAAAGAAAGAAAAAGAGAAGGAAGGAGAAGGAAAGAAGAGAAGGAAGAAGTGGAAAATGAAAGGAAAGGAAAGGAAAGAAGAAGAAAAAGAGAAAGTAAAGGAAGGAAGGAAGGATGGATGGAAGGACAAAAAAAGGAAGGAAAATGAAGGAAAGAGAAAGTAAAGGAAGGAAGGAAGGAAGGAAGAAAAGAATGAATAAGGGAAGGAAGGAAAAAGAAAAAAGGAAAGATGGAATGAGAAAGAAAAGGAGTAAAACGATGATGAATAAAAGTCAGACATGGTATTATTCCTTGTATCAAATGTTCATCATTATTTTTCTTGTTTAGATCGTCCACGCATAACAATTATCCACAACATGTCATCAGTGGGTCCGTTTGAACGTTTGGCTCCAGTCCACCTGATTTGCAGTGTTCAGTCTGATCCACCAGTCACTCTTTTTGCATGGTACAATCTGGAGAAAAACACTCTCTTGTCAACTAATCAGAATTACACAGTTCAACCACAACACCCAGGAACCTACTACTGCAACGCAAGCAATGAAGTCGGAAAATCGAGCTCTGAACCCGTGGAAATATACCCTAATCGTACGTAACAGTTTACGCGTTTAAATGTATTCCCGACTGACAGTTTGTGAAGATATTTAATGCAAATTAGTACTTAAGATAGGAAATTTAACTGATTTCGGATTCATTACTTAAGATTTTATACTTTCCTTACGCTTTCTTTTGTTTTTTTATTTTCAGTAATATTATCATGGTGGACTGGGATATTAACTCTAACTCCAATTTATTTTCTATACCATAGAGCTCTTTATTAAACGGCTTGTTCAGGTCATCATCCCCTTACTGGTCATCCTCTTTCTGATTGGTGTCATATTTCTGGTACTAAGGTAGAAAACATCTTTGCTACATTTAGTGTTGATGTCATACAGTTATAAAAATTTCTGAATGTTACTAAATAATAACTATACAATTTTACATACCCCAGCAAAACGTCTTAGGGTTACTAGTATAACTAGTGACCGCAGTGTGTAATCAGTTAAATCGGAGTGCAACACGTCCCTGACGTGACAGTGACCATGAAACAAATGGACGCATCCAGCAATGCTAGAAGACGCATCCAGAAAGTTTCGATTCTAAAGTGCGTAGATAAAGATGCAGGCAAACTCTGACAAATAACTATGAGTACATAATGCTAATGCTGCCATAGTCCTAAGTCAATGTCTGTCAGTGCGTATCGCTACTAGGATAGAAGATCCCTGGATCCTGATGTCCCTGCCAGGTCCAGGTTATAGAATCTCACAAATGTGTGCAGAGAGGACCAGTCTCCTGCAGCTCAAAGTTATTTTAAAGGTTCCCTAATAGCCCATGCCTTGAATTTAGCCATGCCTCCACTAGAATTCGCTCTCAGCCTCTCCGGCATCCGGGCAGCAGAGGCCTTATACAAAAGTTTGAACCAGCCTTTCATGGCATAGCCTTTGCTATGGCGAAGCCTGAGCCGAGACAACTATGCACCCAGCCCTCTTTGACAAGAGCCAGGTGGGAGCAGAGCATGTGCGTCAGCAGTCAGTATTCTTAAGAGCTGGCTTAGTGTGTTTCAGTTCCAAAGAAGCCACACATGTCACATGAGATTCCATGTTCATAACAAACTGCGTGCATGGAAACCCACTTACTAAAGTGCTTCTGATGCATCTATTTATGCTTCCTGGTTGCTGATATCACCGTCAATGAAGTGTTCATTCTTATAGCGTTTTAATGCAGTGTTAAGTTTCTGAAGGGGAAGTGTGACTTTTTTTCTTCTGTATGTTACTTTAAAAATAGGTTTAAACATTTCTCTTCACAGATCATTAATTTAAAACATTACTGACTGTCACTCAAAGTGGCATAAACACACAACCCACTTTAAATAGAGCACAAGGCCATTTGTGCAGTTATCAATGTGTTCAAATAATGTTCACATCAAACATCAAAATGAAGAAAAAGTGTAAACTATGAGACTTGGTTGCCGCTGCTAATTGGGCTGGTTTGAGTATTTAATAACATCTAATATTCTAGCACTTTCAACAGAAAAGTGTTACTTACGAAAAACTGCATACGAGGCTATGCAGTCTAAAAGACCTTGTTATTGTAAGAGATCAGTGGAAAATAACCAGACTGGCCAACAGCATTAAACCATATAAAGTTTCTCTACTGACAGCTAATAGCAAGACTGGAGTTTTTTTAAAGTTTATTGGAAAAAAATATTCTAAGCCCATGATGAGCCTCAGATTCTTGTTTTTGATTGACCTAATTGGAACCTTATGTGGCATTCGGCTCACTGACTGATGTGTTGCTGATGTTAGATGCTTTTCTTCTTATCATTGTTATAAGGAGTGTTTATTTGAGTTACTATAGAGTTGGTGTCTCTCTTTAACATAGTCACTTGTGTGATGATCAACAGTTTCTAAAATTTGCAAATCAGTCTATCTAACACCAGCAACTTTGCCACAGTTCACATTTTCCCCACAACTTCTTATAATGTTTATGTAACTGAAGCACATGACTTGTATCGTGAATTTATCCCTGCCGCTGTTGTCAATGTTTGGCTGATTGGATAATTGTATGAATGTGCAAGTCTGAGGCTCTGTCTGAAATAGCATAGTTTTATAATATCTAATAGGCCAAACTAAGTATGCCAGGCAAGGATTACTCTATATCTGAATAATTAGTATGCAAACTACAGTATGTGAAAAGGAAGTATTCATACGATGTACAAATTGTATTCGACTGAATCGAATTTTTGTAGCTTACTTAAAGAAAAGAACATTGTTCCCTGCAGTTCATTTGCACTTAATTAACATAATCGAAGTTAAACATTCTTCAGCTTTACATTTGCTGGAGACGTGTGACTTCATATGCCATGTATCAACATAGAGGAAGCACTGCCAAATTTCATTTAAACTTAGTGCAACCATACTATATAGAACATACTTTTTGAAAGAGCGTAGTACATACTCAGTAAGTAGTACAAGATTTCGGATAGAGCCAGTGTTTGATTGCACTCGCAATTTCTATGACAGGCATATTACAGCAGGTTTAGGTTCTGTTTTTTTCCCAGAACCATAAATCTTCTGAACTTTACATTACACCGCGAGGACACCCATGTCTCACGAGACTTCACCATTTGGCAGTTTAGCTTTATTTTGTACTGTTCTGTTACATTTTTCTCTGTATAATATAGTTATTTGTAATGTACATTATAATGTTTATTACACTAGTTTGTCTATAAAATATATGCTTTCTGTACAATGTACACAATACACACTTTGGCACAATGCATAATTACACTTAACATGCTGTAAATACTTGCACATGCTCATACATACTCCATACTGACGTTGCAATGTTTTTTAATGTACATACTAACATATTTATCTGCACTTGCTCATTTGCACAGTTCTATTGTTTGCGCCTCTGGAAGATACTATTTTGATATGTACTTGTACATTGCACTGACAGGGAAGTGGTGGCTCATGGCTAAGGTGTTGGGCTACCAATCTGAAGATTGTGGGTTTGGTTCCCAGCCTTGCCAAGCCACCACTGCTGGGCCCCTGAGCAAGGCCCTCAACCCTCAGTTGTGTAAATAAGATTAATGTAAGTCACTCTGGATAAGTTTATAAAATGTCTTAACTTACTTTAAAAAAATAAATATAAAACTTTTTAGCTTATCTTTTAACTAGCAGCTTCTAATTGTGACCATTCAATGTTGGACGTTTTCAAAAAGTTTTTAATTACATCTTTATTTCCTAAATATATTAAATATGTGTCTGTTTGGTATATGTGTGTCTGTCTGTCTTCTCTTCTGGAGAAAAAAATGTTTAGGAACGAATGAGGCAGCCCAACAACCATTTTTCATCACTCCCCCACCACTTAGTTCAAGTCTGCGCTCATCGGTTAGTTTTCTTCTGTTTACTCTGAGAAATTTTCAAAGAAGTTTAGGAACACAACATTGACTAGAATATTTGTTTAGAAAATATGAGGAGAACATAACACTTTTGTGCTTGCAAGTTTTATTTAGCCCATGACAGCATTTCATGTTCAGCATTATAACAGTAATGTGTCATCAATCATTGACAATATTCACACCTTTAAAAGATTCCACATATATACAAATAATTACAGCAAAATATAAGCATCAAATAGTACTAATACAAACAGTGGCATTGTACATTAAATATTCTTAACCCATACTTTGTTATACAAATCTTACAAATATCTGTGCGTGGTAGTAATCAATATATGTATAAATCATGATTTGCACATGTTTAAGTTACCAAACTGTATTTTGTGTAGGACTCACATAACAACACTAGGGATAACCTGGTGACAGAGGGATCTTCAGAGATCTTTGGGTCCAGAGACATCCATTCAAGTACTGTTAATTACTCATATTTCCCAGCCAACAGGACCGCACAAGCAGGAAGGTCAACCACTCTGTGTTACATAAACTGCTTAGAAATTCGTCCTAAAATACTTTAATATATTATATTTTATAAACGCTATATCTGCATTTCCAGGCCAGATTATAACATTCACACAACGTATGATCGTTTGAAGTTGCCATCCATGCTGGTAAGAAATGACACGATTTCTTTATTTCTTTTTTATTACTAAACACCATATTTAAAAAGTTAGGTATACTACAACATATTTAAATATTATGATGCAATTGTGATGACCTATAATTGGCTTTGTAGAAGCAACATCATCATCAAGAGGATTTAACCATGACCAGTCTGAACTATGTCCAGTTCATGGACAATGATCCATATAAAAGGTATAAAAATGTGAAATATGAAAATAAGAAAAAAATATTCTTGAAACTTTTATGTAAGTTTATAAGCCTCAATTACAAGTAAAATGCTGCATTAATGTTTTTGTTGTTGTTCTCTGGTGTACATGATAGTTGTCACCCAGTCTATGCAAAAATTTCAAAGAAGGAAGAAATAGCAAAGGTAAGCCATACAATAACAAACTCTATGTTTGACAGTGGTACGTGTCTTAGCCACTGTCTGCTACCAGAGGGAGACAAAGAGCCATAATAATCAGTGGAAAATAGCTTTGCCGTTTACTAGATTGTTAAAGCATGCTAGTCAAGATTAAGCTGCTATTGGTGTGTTGAATTTGACAGCTGTACTCCTCTCCTGACTTTCTTTTATATATAAAAAAAATTTATTTCGTTTCCTGGTTATCTCTCTGTACTAAACATAAATAAACATGTCAATGACAGTCAGTTTCTCTGAAGGTTACGGCTAAAGTTTATGCCTTTAGTTTTAAACTGTATGCTTGTTCTAACTGTTTAACCCAGACCGAGTAAGTTTAAAGTGCAACGCTTGTTTATCTTTGATATCAGTCGAGGAAAAAAAAAAAACATATAAAAATAAATGAGGGCAATGTTAATTAAGTATAAATCTGGAGACAGCTAGGATGCCATTGCTGGGCCCTCTCAAACTCTTGGTTGTATACAGTAAATTAGATAAATGTAAGGAACACTGGATAAGGTGCAGTACATGAAAGAAATATTTTGGGCCTCCACAAGCAAAAGATTTATATATATCGAAAAGAAATATATATATCTGAAAAGGTGTCCTAACCATTTCGCCATTCACACAGGGGAAAGTGATTTTTAAAGGTTTGTTGTTTATTATTGATATGTTCGGTTAGTGTTCCTAGCATGTAGTGGTGGCTCAAATGGTTAAGGTGCTAATCTGAAGCTTATCTGATGACCAGCAACACTTGGGTTCAAGCCACACCACTGGCAAGTCACCCACTGTTGGGTCCTTGAGCAAGATTCTTAACCCTTCCTGCTCCAGGGGCACTGTATCATCTCTGACCCCAACATACTAACATGGGATATGCAAAAAATGCATTTCATTGGCTCTGTACATGTACCTTGCACAATGAAGTTGAACGTTGTTATTATTATATTATGTAAAACATTAGTCTAAACAGGCTCTGGTGTTTGTTTTGAAGTTTATTAGCTGTGATCTTGCTATCGTATCTATAAACTGTGTTTTGAGCTGAAAACTTAAACAGCGTGACTAGTGCCATAACTACAGTGGCGCAATGACTTTTCACCCAGCATATGTGAGGTTCGGTGGATGAATCCCACCTTCTATGTTCATTTAAACCTAGGTGTTCATCGGTGATTGTATATTAGGAGTAAGGACACGTTTTGTTAGTTAGTGCCAAGAGAACTGCAGAAACAAACAAGGAACAAATGGACCCCAACCACACCGGCTGTTATTTTTTTTGTTAATGTGTTAGCCAAAACAACACAAAGACAGAAGAAAAGAAAGAAAGTATGCAGAAATATTTTTTCAAGTTCTTATTCTGGAAAAGCACAGAATAGTCCAAAGTAGAAAGTTCAAGAATTTCACTATCAGTCACACACAAGACATTTTTACACATTGTCTTGTTGCTTTTTTGCAGGAACAACAAGCTGCTAAGGAAGATTATGAAAACGTGTCTGGTGTGTGCTCTTCGAAGCAGCCATTTCCGAACACAAACTCAGACTCAGACAGCAGTGAGTCAGGAGATGAGGTGGCCTACACAATCCCAATATTCCCTGCAACATCACACCATAATCCACATAGAGGAAGATATAGTTCAGATGAGGAAGACAAGACTGAATATTCACAGGTCAAAATTTAGGGTGAAAATAACATTTATCACATTTGTGTATATAAAGCTTCTAGTACAGTATGCAATCAACTGCTATAAAAACATGGTCCTCTAAAATGATACAGCTGAATCAGAGCATTTTTGTGTTTATTATTCATTGCAGTCTGAGAATGTAACTGTGACTGAATAAACCAGTTTAGAATGTACAATGGGGTTTTTTTATATATATAGACAGCTTTGCTAAGTTATGTATGAAGCCAGTGGTGGCAAGACCAATCAATGTGACCAAACTCGTTCTGTTGTAAGGTTAAAATAAGCTCAATAGTATTTATTTGTAATCAAATACTGGCATAGTATTCGAGTGACATCCAGCTTTTTGACTGTTGCTTATAATTAAAATAATGACTTCCTGTTGATTTTTTTTTACAAAAAATTTACGGTAATTGTCAAGATAGGACAGGATGTGTGTGTTTATAATGTGTTTTTAATTTTTATTTTTATAGTTATCAGGATATGCAAATAAAACTTTCACTTTGACAAGTACAGCCTACTGAAATGCTATTTTTTCTATTCAAGTGACAAACCACAATACACACTGAAAAAAGGTTTGACACATTTTGGCTCAGTGTCCTTACCACACTCCTTAGATCATTGAAGTTTTTTTTACTTTATTTTCTGTTTGCCTCTTTAGCCATTGTAATGTTAATGTGTAATTGGGACAGTTAGTTTGTTTAGTTTTTAAGTTCAGACTTTTCTTTGTGTTGTTTTTGTTCACTGATTCAATATTTCTAATAACAGGAAATAAAGTGTTTACCTTTCTTTCTGTGTTTTCTAGCGCCCCCATTTTTATGGTGTTCTGTCTGTGGTTTAACCCCTGGTATAGACTATTATTATTATTATAATTTGTGTACATGTACTGCAAATATCTACATGTTTGGATGTGTTGGTAATTTGTGAATTGTTTAAAACATTGTAAAAATAAACATAAAATAAAAAACGTTATCTAGTTGATTATAATACTGCGTAAAAATATAGTGATGGCCAAAAATGATTAGAACACTAGTATTTTTACCAGCAAAAATGTTTTTTAAAGTCGATTATTTCCATCTTTTGGAAACCCTAAATTTGTCATTAATTGTAAACAGTCAGACTGTCTAGAATAACATAAAGAAACAGAACAAACTGAGACAAACTAAATTCAGAAGACCTGTAGCAATGTCTCCTAGCTGCAAAGCTACAGCGCTGGTAAAAGTTTCAGGTACTTGTGTAAAAATGGTGTTAAATGAGGAAGCTGTCAACGATAATGTCATTCGATCCCTTTAACAGTTAACTTCTATTAACTGAATTATATCAAAATTCGGTGTGAGCATTCTTTTTCCCTCAGGGAACTTTGCAGGTCTGTCTCTGTGAGCATCTTGGACATGTTGCCACAGATCTTCTGGATTTATTTTGTTTGGATGATGATGATGAGATCAGATCTCTATGTTGAGCACTGGCTGTTACATTTAATGGCAAAATAAATGTTTGGAAATGTAAACTAATATTTCTTACTACTAAAACACTACATCAAAAAATGAATTAAAAGATTGTAAAAAAATGTATCTGGTGAAAATTCTGGTGTATAAGTAAAATTAGCCACTAGTAAATGTTCCAGTCTTTATTTTTATTCAGCATGTATGTAACATAATATCAAAAGAAGCTGTCATAAGCAATAGGCTATAAAATGTGGTATGTAAAATCACACAGATAAAAGTTAAAACAAAGAATAGACATTACAAAAGCTACTGCATCATTTTCAGTATCTTAATTGTTTTTGCATTATTTTACTTTTCATTATTATTCCATTAGTATTTCACTGCTTTTGTACTGAGTCTTCGCTTTATGCTGGCACCGTTACACTTTTGATGAATTTGCAGTGGTATTTAATCACCCTTATCATTAATCTGTTGGAGAAAGAAAGACAAATAAAGAATAAGCAGAGCATTAAAAATGCTGTTTATGATAGTTCTTGTAAAATGAACAGTGAATAAATCATTATATCAATCATTTACATTATTATATACTTACTAATTATAATAGCCACCTCTTGCTACGAAGGGTTTGGGTTCACTGTGGGACATGGGAGAAAATTCAGAAATTATAAAACTTGTATAAATGCATAAATGATCAATGATCTATATGTAATAAACATTGTCTTTTTCATGAGTACTGCAGGTTTTATCTGAAAAGTATTTTACATGTCTGTCTAAGAGAAGGTGCTGCACCTGTGTGCTGAAGGAACGCGTGGTTTTGAAGTTGAAGCACTTGTGGCCGCTGCAGAACTGACTTTGTTTGTTCTGTGAAAAAAGTGACATTTTTTTTATTTCTGTGTATGATTTTTAGAATAAAAGTGGGTATATAAATATACAAAAGCAGCTTTTGCTTATTTTTTCTGTTATTCTTTCTGTGCAAACTAACTTACAATGTATAAGGTGTAACAGTGTATGATTTAAGACAAACTATTGCATTTGGAGCAAACTAATGAATAACCTGATCTGATTAGCAGGGTTTAAACTCAGTTCCCAACAAACGGTATTGGAACACTAAGGCATTGGCATAGACAATAAGACATTTGGGTTTAAAATCAAAAGATTAATAATTTTACATCTAATACTGTTGTAAAAATAGCACAATTCGATTGATTTTGTATACGTGTGACCTACAGACCCAGTTAAACCCTGTTTGATTGATTGCCTAATCTGTTAATAGGTAAAACTGTCAACTTTTGGGTTTTTGTTAAAAATCGATGAAATTCTAACTTAAGCTGCATTTTCATTATTTAAATCGAAATGAAATAGATTAAATTGTTTACATGAACACGGAATAAATTGATCAAGTTGATCTGCGCGAGGCTTACAATTTGATCATTTGAACAGCTGTTAGCCGTACATGATTATGCGATTTGTACGTCATTGGACATGTGCAGAATTTTTAAGTTTCATTTTTAATCCAGTAAAGCGCTTACATGTCCTCTAAACAATCTAAAAAAAATCTTAATCAGATTTGGCCAATTCATTCTGATCAACATGTTTACATGTCCTTTTACAATTGGATCACTGGGGTCGATGTAAATTCAGCTACTGGCAGTCTGACAATTAACAAAGAAAACCATCTTATCTACTTTGTAGGAACTTGGTTTTGCAGCAAGACAATAAACCTGGAAAATCAATTATATGACTGTAACCCAATTCAGCATGCTTTCCATGTCCGGAATAGGAAACTGTATTAACTTTAAAATATTTTATTGTAAATAATAATCTCAAGATTGATATATTTTTAACATAAATCATACTGTATTTACTATATATTTACTACTATGACATATCGGGTTTTCAATATGTTACTAAAAGTACCACATACTTGTACTGCACTGTCAGATCAGTACTGTGAGCTGGACCTCTTCTGTAAAAGAAGTAACATTAGTATTGGAAAATAATTCCAGAAAAAGATTCTATATAAAAATTCAATTCAATACAATTAGGGATGCACAATATGAAAAATTTTAGGTGATACCGATAACCGATAACTAAGTCCTTCCCATAGCCGATTCCGATATAAATATGATATTAAAATTGAGCTCATTTTTATTATTAGAATTTTATTAAAATAGAAATATTGTGCATCCGTAAATACAATATAACAATTGTGGTGTGTGAATTTGGGAGATGACCTGGAAAACCTGCTCCAGATGCTCTGTCTAAGATAAAGATAGGATAAGGTTAATGCCCATTAGACTGTTCAGTATCTTCTTTTATTATTGTTACTGAAAATATAGTTCAGTTTTTTGAAAGTTTTCTATAAGTTCTAAAAGGATAAAAATAGTTAAATTACCTTTTCTCTGGTTTGGGGGGTCTTGGAGGTGAGCTGTTGTCCATATTAATAACTGTTATTTTTTACCTTTAGACTTTTGTATATCTACTATATTGTATGTTCTATATTTTGGTATTTATGTGCTATTCAACGTATCACCTACTTGTACTGCACAGTCGGATCTGTATTAATCATTGGACTTCTTCTGTAAGAAAAAATATAAGACAATAATTGTTAGCATTATTATAAAAAATAAATATGCTAGTAACAATAATGTAGTTCCACATAAATGTTGTGGTTACCTATGCTCTGGTTTTGGAGGCCTTGGAGGCGTGCTGTTGGTAATATTAATGATGTTAGATTTTTAACATTGTTTGTCAGTAACAAATTCAAATACCAAATTTAAAGGCAAATTCTTAGTAAATACCTGGTTTGAGTTAAACCAGCTTGAAGCCCCGTTAGTATTTATATAAATATGTATTGGCAGTAATTGTGACAGACAGTGATAATGTAAATAATACCTGGACTAATCTTTTTTTTGGTTCCTATAAAAATGTCATTGCTATTTTTTTCTAGAACATTTTTAGCCACTGTGTTAAACTGTAATATTAACATTTTCACACAACTATATAAAAATAATCCTAATTTTAAAGAAGAAGGAATCAGAGTTTGTTTAAACCTGGAAATTTGGCTCCTGAAAATTTGGAAAATTGATCCTCTAGATAAAACAAAAATAATTGTGAGTAATCTTTCTACATATTTAGTTTTAATATGATCAAATTTTTCTTAGAAATGCGTACCTTCTTTCAGGTGTTGGGCCATTAGCAGTTTGCCTGCTAAGATAGTTTGAAATTTTACTATTTAAAAGTAATATTTAAAATACATTTTTGGAAAGTACATGAAGATATAAGTATAAAAACCTTACTTTTGAGCTCTTCTCCTACAAATGGTAATTCCAGTAACAACAGAAAAGAGCAATAATAAAACCAAAGGCAGAATTATATAAACTCCTATGGTGTTGATACCCAGTCTTTCATATCCTAAAAAGTGCACACAGGTTATACAGTAACTCATAACAACATAGATTTAAACAATACACCCTAAGCTAAAGAATTTTACTCGCATACTCACGTTTCACACTCAATAGCGTGGAGCTTTCTTGGTTCTTTCCTCTCCAAAAGGAGGCCCGGCAAATAAAATCATCTTCTTCTTCATAGCCGGTAGGGATAAAGATAATTGTGGAGGTTGTTTCCCATTTGCCTGCACCTCTGTCCACATGATTTACCACTTCTCTGGCAACTGGAACATTCCATGTGATTGTTGGGGGATGTGAGGAACATGTATGCGTGACAGAACAGTTTATTGTAAATCGTTTGCCTGGCTCCATTTCCTCGGAAGGAGCAAATATCACAGGCTTGTCAGGTGATGCTGCATTCAAACAAAGAGAAGGACATTTATCAACGTGTTTTAATTATAATTAAATGGTTAAGAGAGCACCTAACAACACAACTGAGCTCACTGCTCAAAAACATCCAAATAAAAACACATTAAACATTCTATGTTACCTTTCATTAGGACAAACACACAGCTGTGGTTAAAGCTGTATTTTTCATTGTTTTTTTCTGCACGGAAACAAAATGGCCCATTATCATGAGCTTGGACATCATCAATCTCTAAAGTGCAGTTTTGGTCATCTGGATTGCCTAGAAGCTGTGTGCGGCCCTTAAAGTTGTCTATAACATTAGACTGCCCGGTGTGGTAAACGTATTCACCATTACTGGTATACCACAGACCTCGAAGGCGCATAATAATCATATCACCAGTCTGGAATATACAGGGTATCACGACACAAGAGCCAGTTAAAGCGGTGATCCTGGGTACCACATTTGCCTCTAAAATGTGGAGAGCTGAAATTCAACAGGCAACAGTTTGCCAAGGTTAAAATGTTCATATTTTTATGTATAAATAAAATTGGACTATTAAATTATAAAGACACTTGTCACACAAATGTGTAGTCTGAAAAAGTATAAAAACAAAAAATTAAAGCACATACTGTCATTCTCAAAAGGATCAATCACTTCTGGCACATATTCTGGAATATAAACAAAAAATTAAAAAAGTTAATGGCAAATGGCATCAAATTTTTAAGACCATGTAGTCACTCACTTTGAACCTGTAAAACAACAGACGTTTTGATCTCTCCACCAGCAAATCTTGCAGTACAAGTCAGTTTCTTGCCATCATCTTCTAGTGAAGCTAAATATAATATATTGGAGTAAGTGGCCCAGGTTAATAAAGGGCCTTTTTTGGTCCCTATTGTCTCTGGTAGATCTTTGTAGTTCCAGGTAAAACCTGGAGGCCGACCTTTGCAAGAATGGAAGACTGTGCAGGTGAAGTTTTTTCCGACACCCTCTACAACATCAGCCACCTCAGGATCAATGATTATATCTTTATAGATACCTGGAAACATAAGACGTGGTAAAAGTACATGTTAATAAAAATATTAGATATTTAGTAGGAGGTTATGGTTTCCAAATAGTAGAATCTCTGCTCAGTTCAGCATATTTTTCATATATATCATTAATTAGTGTACATATTTCAAAGCTATAGTAATGTAATTTTCTTAGAAAATAGTAATTGTGACTACAGTAGGAAAAAGCTAAAAAAGTGGGTAATGTGTTATTTTAAATATATCACTTATAATATGGTACATTTTGTGGATTATTTTACAGATTTTTTTGCAGCTCCGCCCACTTTCAGACCATAGGATCTTAAGGAATTTCTCATAAACAAGTCCAAATTTGGATTAAATTTAGCTGGATTTAGCATCAATAAAAGGAAATGCCCACAGACTCCACAGGGAGTCTGGAGCTCTAAATCAGCAACATTCTTTGCTGAACTACTATCAACACATGAGTGTTGATTCAAAAATATGAAACATTTACAGGTTGACTGAGGCAACAACAATTGGATTGTGACTAATTTTACCTTTAAATACACCACACTACAATGTAATATCACAAGATTTTACACATCGGGGTAAAAATGATATTCAGGAGAAAAAAATCAGCCTATTTTCCAGACATTACTACTTACACTGAGCATTGAGGTCAATTTGTGCTTCTGATGTCTGTCCCCCATGGAATGTGGCTTTACATGTAATAGTTGGCTCGTCTTCCTTAATGATAAATGTATGAATCCTAGTAATCTCCCAAAAGCCATCCTGTACTGGAGTGTGTAGAGTAATGTCAGTCTCAAGTTCTTTTCCCACAAACACACTTGGAGGATTGGGTGGACAGGAATACAGGACACTACAGGACACTGTGATTTGTTCTCCGACTCTTGGTATGCCAGTAATACCTAGCTTTGGTTTATCAGCTTGTTCTGTCAAAAGAAAACATTTACTGCATTTGGCAGACACCAGAGCGACTTACATTTATCTCATTTATACAACCGAGCAATTGAGGGTTAAGGGCACCTTAACCATGACCCACCACTTCCCTACAGAAGACTGGAATCATACACCTCCTAATAGTTCAAAGTGAAAATAATGAATAAGAAGAATATGACATTACCTGTTATTTTAAGCTCAATAGACTTGTCATAGTAATTTTTCTTGTGAAATGTCTGGACTGATATCGGATCCATCCAGGGATACAACCTATCCCCATCGTTGTGCATTTCAAGATGCTTAATTTCCAAACTACAATTTTTTTCACTAGGCTGTCCATACAGTCTTGTCTTGCCAAAGAATTTGTCGATAACTTTCTCATTTTTTTGGCCATACACTAAAGGGTACTCTGTTGTGGAGTACAGGTACCATTTCACCACAACACTGCTAAGGCTTTCGGGTTTGATGTCAAAGCTGCAGGGAATGACGAGGCAGGATCCCCGGAGGCCTGTGATCTTACTTGGCATTGAATATGTCCAGTCCAGATTAAACATTCCTCCTTTATTAGAGGACAATCAATGCAGTATGTAATGAATAAGACATTTTTGAGCATTAGTTTTCATACTAAATGTTGTAACCAAAATTTACTGTACAGTTACAGTTATATTGGCATGACTTACGTTTTACTTTTAGAGTAACTTGATCTGAAGTTTCCCCATCTGTAGTTTGAGCTGTGCACGTTAATGTTTTTCCATGGTCATCCCTTGATGCTTTCAGTTTTAAAGTGGAAACTGTTTCCCAACTGTGTGAAGATATTTTCTGTGTTTCAACAGAAACGGGCATGTTTTGGATATTCCAGATAATGTTTAGTTTTTCTTTTTGACATGTGTGGTTCACAGTACAACTAAAGATTTCCTCAATCCCTTCTTTAACCTCTTGGGCTGGATTTATTACAGGTTGGTAAAATGTACCTAAAAAATAGATTGTTAAATCAAAAGATTTGAATATAACAAAATTATTGCGTTAAAATTGACGGAAAATGTGTTAAAATTGACGGCAAATGTTTCAGACTCACATAAAGGATTAAGACTAAGCTCAGTCTCTGACGTCTGTCCACCTGCGTAACTGACAGTGCATGTAACGGACTTATCAGTTTCCTCAAGGATCCATGTGACCTCTAAAGTTTCCTTCCATTTTCCATCATGAAGTTGTGTGTGTATTAAATTTCGGGTTCCACGTGAAATACTCAAGCTCAGTGTTGGAGGTGTTGGAGGACAGGTGTGTATCACACTGCAGGACAAAGTTACTGGCTCGCCGACTTTGGCTGTGCTAAGAAGAACTGCCTGTGGTATTTCTGCAATATCTTTTAAAAAGTGAATAAATCAGTCATGAAGGATACAAAACAATTACACAGCAAAAAGTTAATATTAGTAAATATTAAGTCATATTTACTTTATAATGAATAGAAAGATATTGTATATTTTGTTGTGATCCCCCTACCTGTCACCTCAAGGGAAACAGTTACATGATCGAAATTTTTGCTGTGGTATGACTCAATAGATTTTGAGTCCATCCAAGGAAACAATTTTTCCTGACTGAGCAGCATTTCAAGGGGTTCGATCTTCAAGCTGCAGTTTTTGTCATTTGACGACGGGTATAAACTCGTCTTTCCTTGGAAAGTATGAATAACATTGTGTGTTGGTTGGTCATACACCAGAGAGTAACCTGTACTGGAGAGTTTATACCATTTCACATTAGTGTTGCTATGCTGGCTGTTTTTGAATGCATAATTACAGGGAATGACCACACAGGAACCTCGGAGTCCAGCAATTGTGCTGGGCATTGTAAAACTCCAGTCAAGGGAGCCCATTGACTCTGTAATAAAAATATGCACAAAATAGTTAATAATATTTTTTTTAACAGTTGTTACCCCTGCATGTGGCTCTAACATTAAGCATTTAAAAAAGCTTAAAACTTCTCACTTACTTTGGACTTTTAAAGTGATCTCAACTGTTTGAATGTTTCCTCTGAAATCTGCTTGGCAAGTGATGGTTTTTCCATGATCGCCAGTTTTTGGTGTAAACTTTAATGTAGATCTAGCTACCTGTTTTTTCCCATGCTTTGTTATTTGAATCATGCTGCCAGGTAACTGTTCACTGCTCCAAGAAAGGTACGGTCGGTCTTTGGCACACATGTATGTAACAGAGCAGACAATGTCTTGTTCCACACCCTCAAGAAACTCTGTGTTTGCATTAGGAGTAATCTGGACTTGATCAATGGGGCCTACAATAAATAAGATGAACATTATATACAACAATACGCAATAACAAAATGGCAGAAAAGCAGATGGTATTTTACTCTAATAAAACTTGTAATGTTTCAGACTTACATAAAGGATTAAGACTGATTTCAGTCTTTGATGTTTGTCCACCCAAATAACTCACAGAGCAGGTAACAGAAGTATCATCTTCCTCAACAGTCCATGTAATCTCCATGGTCGTTTTCCACTTCCCATTATATAATGGTGTATTTATAAATTTTCGGGTTCCACGTGAAATACTCCAGCTCAGTTTTGGGGGTATTGGAGGACAGGTGTGTATCACACTGCAGGATAAAGTTACTGGCTCACCAACTTTAGCTATGCCAAGAAGTTCTGCTTGTGGTTTTTCAACCGAATCTATGTAAACAAAACATACAAAGCACACAAAGGTTTATTACGACTTAATGCCCTGTTACCATTTTTAATATTGTGGCATTTAATCCCATATTTGTGTCTGACATTTATAATATACATAAATATATAATGTTTTTACATATGTTTTTTTTTTTCAAAAAATTGTAATAAAAACTATCATAACATGGTCAAAGTAAGTGAGAGCGTGTAGCCTGGTTAATAATTGTTAAGCAACCTATGTGAACTTCACAAAACTTTTTATTGTTATTTTGAGTGTTTTTATATATTTTTTTTATATAAGATGTGTATAGTTATACCGTGCGGATTTAAAACATATATATGCGTGTTTGTTTAGCGTTTGTGTCAGGTAGAGCACATATTAGTGACACACGGTTCAATTCGTTCATGCCTCGTGCGCGCGATGGATGTTAGACATTAAACGGTATGCATTAAATGTTTTTGATGATTGATTTATGTTTGGATGTGCTCATTAAATGGTTATTGATGTATTTGATTTATGTTTTGGATGTGCAGTTTTGTTATAAAACTTTAATAAACAGTTTTGCATCTGTGTTATAAAACTTTAATAAACAAGTTAAGTGTTTTATTTGGTCTTTTTGTCATGAAAAAAGCATGTTGATTTAAACATTACTTTGTGCTTATTTTATATGAATATTTATTGTTGGTCTTTGTTTTTTGCCGCAAGTGAGGAGAGAGACAGTGAGGCTGGGTGTGTTGTCTCTCGCTCTGCTAATGCGAGCACGAGTGAGGAGAGAGACAAGTTGTGCACACGGTTACATGTGCTCTGTGTTTTTGCAGAATAAAAAGAGATGTCAGGATCTTCTATCAGCGTTGCTTCATTGTTAAAAGAGAAAAAAGTACACAACCAGAGTAAAACCGCTACATAAAATGGTGCCGTGACCCGGATCAACTGGATCAGCCGCAGCCGATCACCGGAGTTGCTCCAGATTTCTGATGTTTGAGTGCTGAGTAGCTGTCGCAGGAAAGGCGGCCAAAGAAAGACCTTTCTGCAGATTATTTTTTTCATCATATTAGTGGTTCTACCTCATTTTACCTGTCTGACATTCTCTGAGGTCAGTTATTTTGTGTTTATTTAGTTTTTCTTGTGAATGTACACTATGGCAGGGTTTAGTAAAGCTTCTGATATGGTGACACCTTGCTTTGGGAGGGGTAGAGGGTTGTTGGGGGTAGAGGAACATGTTATTGGTAAGCCTAAGATGTTAGTTTTTAGTCCACAATTATCTGAAACACCAGAAAATCGACCTGTTGGCCCAACTACCTCTACTTCTAGCAATACTACTGATGTTACACAGCAGTTGCGGGATATTATTGGTGAGCTAGGCAGCCAGATAGGGGGTTCTATTGCCACCAGACTACTAGCTAGTCAAAGCCCAGTGACCCCCTCTAGTCCAGTCTCACCCCCAGGACCCTCCAGTATGGGTCAGTCTCTCTCTAATGTTAGCTTTATAGTAAAGCCAGATGCTAGAGAACCCCCAATGTTCAGAGGAGATGGAACGGACAAGTACACAGTTCAGGAATGGATAGAGTTAATGGAATTGTATCTCCACAAATTAGGTTGCACAGACAAAGATCAGGTGGACGAGATACTGAGTCGTCTACTAGGCAGGGCCAAGAGCATTGTTAAAGTCCGACTCAAGAGTAGCCCTGATGAAGCCATCTCCTCCGGAATCATCTATGATGTGCTACGGCGCTACTTTAGTGACAATCCTGGATCGTGCCAACCTCTGGCTGACTTTTACGCTACACAACCCAGGCCAAGTGAGTGTCCCGTTGACTACTGGGTTAGGTTAAATGCGGCTGCTGAGTTAGCAGACGGTCATTTGCAAAAGCAAGGCACAAAGATGGAGAAAATGAGTTCAGAAATTGCGATGATGTTCATCAGGAATTGTCCAGAACCAAGCCTCTCCAGTGTGTTTAGGTGTAAACCTATTAGCAAATGGACAGTCACAGAAATCCAGGAGGCCATTGACGAACATCAGAGGGAGATCCAGTCTAAGAAACCGCTAGTCACACATGAAGTTAACTCCATCCAGGTTAACGCAGCTAAAGTGTCAAACCCCCTGCATATTGTCCCGAAGGAAGAGTGTTTGAATCCAGCTGCACCTGTTTATGTCCCTGGAAGTCTGTTGAAAGTCGCTGAAACTGTGACTTCAGAAGCTAGCACTTTAGAGCGTGTCTTGAGTATGCTAGAACGGGTGTTGGAGCGCACACAAATCACATTGCTCCTGTTTTGCAGCCAAGAGCAGCTCAGTGGCGTGGCATGTCACCATGTAGAGAGTCTGTGGTGACAGGAATCATTCTACCCGCTCGCACTGTATGAGAGAAAGGAGATGCTTGTCATGTTTGGAGATTGGACACCAACAAAAACATTGTCACAAAGTTGTCAGTTCTGCAACAACACCGTCTACTCCTGATCAGCGCGTTCAGGAAAACTGATGCACTCACATCTGGGAGGGGACTATGTGAGTGTGCAGCATCAAACCCTCACTAAAGATGATGATCATTTATCTGTTTTATGAAGAGTGTCGTAAGTCTGTCTCCAACGATATTGTCCTGTTTCAAAACATCACCAAGTTAGAGAAGTCAGATAGTCTGTTCTATACCTCAGTACTGATAAATGATAGTGTCCTAGTTCAAGCACTGTTAGATAGCGGATCTATGGCTTGCACAATCAACGAAGAGACAGAACATAGATTGTTAAATAAGGGTATGTCTGCACAAGCTGATCAGCCACATCTAGACATTCTTCTAGTTGGGTGTGGTGGTGTTAAAGTCAAGCCACGTGGGATGTATCAGCTAAAGATGAATGTGTATGGCAAGTTAGTAAGTGTACCTACATTGGTTGTGTCAGGACAGAAGGATCAACTAATTCTAGGGACAAATGTCATTAAGTTCTTGCTTTCTCAGATCAAGCAAGACTCTGGCTATTGGAACGTTATGAACCGTCCTGAGACGACTGGAGAACCCGAAATTGAACAGTTCTTAAACATGCTGTCGGGTATTAACAGATGGAAGGGTAACAAGATCCCTGACATAGTGGGCACTGCAAAACTGGCTCAGTCTGTCACTCTGTTACCCAAGCAGGAACACCTTGTATGGGGCAAACTTCCAGTGAACGCTCCTGTTTCTATGGGTAGCACTATTATGATTGAGCCCCCCAAAGCACAGACCCACAAGAAAAGCATCATGGTGGGAAGAGTTATAGCCTCCATGTCTGGTGACGGTTGGGTTCCAGTCAGGATGATAAATCCTCTTGATGAGCCGATAACACTGAGAAAGAACTCCAAAATTGCTGATGTTTTCCCCGTTGTGGCAGTTGAGGATCTTGATGCGTATCCTGATCATCAGAGTAAGATGGTGAGTGTACAGAGCCAAAATATAATTGGAGATGTTGATGGTGATGAAAGTTGTCCTACATTTGATCTCCGTAATAGCTTGCAAGAACTCAATCTTGGAGATTTAGACATTGACTCATGTGAAGTGTCCTCTTATTGGAAAAGCCAGTTAGTGCAGCTAATCAAGAGGCATGAAGATGATGTGTTTTCAAAACACAAGTTGGATTGTGGGAAGGCCAAGGATTTCGTCCATCGGATCCATCTTTTGGATGATCGACCTTTCAGGCTCCCATATCGACGTGTCCCTCCGGCTCAGTATCAGAAGTTGAGGAGCGTACTCTCGGAAATGGAGGAACAAGAGATTATTCGCAAGTCTTATAGTGAGTGGGCTTCACCTCTGGTATTAGTATGGAAGAAGACTGGAGATCTTAGAGTGTGTGTGTGGACTACCGTTGGCTGAACACTCGGACTGTTAAGGATGCCCACCCCTTACCTCATCAGGCAGACTGTCTAGCAGCTTTGGGATGGGGGTAATGCCTTCTTTAGCGCAATGGACTTGACCTCCGGGTTTTATAACATCGTCATGTCTGAAGAAGACAGAAAGTTCACCGCATTTACGACTCCCATGGGCCTATACGAATTTAATCGTTTGCCACAGGGGCTTTGCAACAGTCCAGCCAGCTTTATGAGACTCATGACCAACATCTTTGGAGATCAGAATTTCCTCACACTGCTCTGCTATCTCGATGATCTTTTAGTGTATGCTCCCAATGAAGAGGAAGCCATCAAGCGACTTGAACTTGTGTTTTACTAGGCTCAGGGCACATGGACTTAAGTTGGCCCCTAAGAAATGCCACTTTCTCAGGAGAACTGTAAAATTTCTGGGTCACATTATTGACAGTACTGGGGTGGCGACGGATCCAGATAAGGTTAGTGTCATATCAGCTGTGTGTCTGAAGCAGACCTTATGATGCCGGATGGAGCAACACCCTCACAGAGGAAAATAAAGTCATTTCTGGGGATGGTGATGTATTATCAGAGGTTTATTCCAAACTGCTCCAGTGTTGCAAGGCCCTTGTTCAGTCTCTAACAGCTGCACCAAAAGGGAAGAAAACCTCTTTAAGGGTTGATGTGAAATTTAAGAAGCTAAGCCCTGGTGACTGGAAGCAAGAACATAGTGAAGCTTTTCGAAAACTGAAGTCAGCCCTGTTAGAGTCTGTCGTACTGGCTCACCCTGACTTCAGCAAGCCATTCATCTTGTCTACGGATGCGCGTCTCTAGATGGTTTAGGGGCTGTACTCTCACAAGTACCAGATGGGGAAACAAAAGCTCGTCCCATCGCCTTCGCTAGTAAAACCCTCAGTCGTGCACAGACCAAGTACCCTGCACATCGTCTAGAGTTTCTGGCTTTAAAGTGGTCAGTCTGCGACAAGTTTAGTCATTGGCTGAAAGGTCACAACTTCACTGTATGGACGGATAATAATCCGTTAACGTACATTTTGACAAAACCCAAACTAGACGCATGCGAGCAGAGGTGGGTGTCTAAGCTGGCCCCATACAATTTCAGTATTCAGTATATACCTGGTAGCAAAAATGTCGTCGCTGACGCACTAAGCAGACCACCTTTTGTCTGTCAAAGTGTGTTGGCCAAAGGCTGATGTCGGAGCCATATGTTGTCCTGTTGAAAGAGTCAGTCCGAAAGAATTCATGAAGACACCATCCAGGATGCTTTTAGGGCAAGTGCAAACACATGTCGTGTTGAACATTTTCCATCTACAACTTCAGAGCACTGTTCGCTCACTTGTGCTGAAGTGTCAGCTATCCTTGATGTTCACACACAGTGGGAGGTAGGCGCAAGTGATCGAGCTGTCCAGTGGCTTACTCAGAATACTCATCAGTTGTTGTTGTCTCCAGGTTTTGGTCCACTTCCAGTATTCTCGTTGAGTGACTTGCAAGAGAAGCAGCAAGATGACAAGGTCTTGTCAAGAGTTCTATTCTATGTGAGTAGAGGAAGGAGGCCATCCAGGCGAGAAAGGGCAAAAGAGACATTTGCCGTGCTCAAAAAACCTTAAAAACAGTGGGAGAAGTTTAAGATACTTGATGGAGTATTGTACAGGGTGTCTAAGGATGTGTTAATGGGCAAGAAGAGGTGGCAGTATGTCGTTCCAGCTTCCCTTGTAAGGCAGGTTCTTCAGGGAATTCACGATGAGGCTGGGCATCAAGGTCAGGGCCGGACTTTGTCCCTTGCGAGACAGAGGTTCTTCTGGGTTGGCTTAGAACGGGATGTGCGGGAGCATGTTAAATGTTGCAAGCGATGTGTGTAGTGAGTAAGACACCCGAGCCTGAGGGGAGAGCTCCCCTGGAGAGCATTAAAACATCATGCCCCCTGGAATTAGTCTGCATAGATTTCTGGTCTGCAGAGGATTGTAATGGTCGCAATGTAGATGTCCTGGTTATAACTGACCATTTTACTAAGTTGGCTTGTGCTTTCCCATGCAAAAACCAGACTGCAAAGCAAGTCGCAAAGACTCTCTGGGACAAGTTTTTCTGTGTCTTTGGCTTTCCTGAAAGGATCCATTCGGATCAAGGTGCCAACTTTGAGAGTCAGCTGATACATGACCTCTTGGAAATTGCCGGTGTGAAAAAGTCCAGAACGACAGCGTATCACCCGATGGGTAACGGCCATGTTGAACGATTCAACCGTACCTTGGGTAACATGATAAGGTCATTGCCACCAAGAAGTAAGCAAAAGTGGCCTCAAATGTTGCAAACTTTGACTTTTGCTTATAATTGCACAGCCCATGAGTCGACTGGCTACGCACCATTCTACCTAATGTATGGCAGAATTCCCAAGCTCCCTGTGGATGTCATGTTTAGTAGTGTAGAAAGGGACTACATCATTGCTGATTATGATGGGTATGTGAGTCGGATGAGGGATGATTTGAAAGAAGCTTTGTCTCTTGCTCAAAGGAATGCCGAAGCCAGTCAAAGGCGTCAAGCTGACCTGTATAACAAGAAAACAAGGGGATGTAGAATTGAAATTGGTGATCAGGTTTTGCTGGCAAACAAAGGAGAACGTGGTCGAAAAAAGCTTGCAGACAAATGGGAGTCTACACCCTACACTGTTGTCGATGTAAACCCTCAATGTCACACTTACCGTATACGCAACGCAAACACTGGACAGTACAAAGTTGTTCACAGGAATTTACTTCTTCAAGCTAACTTCTTACCAATTGAAGTTGGGGAACTTGAGCCTTCATTCATTGACGACAGTGATCTGGATGACACCTGTAGTGAAGCAGCATTGCGGGATGCTGTAGCACCCATACCTCTATGCAGCAATGAAGATCGAACTGCCAGTTGGGTTGCAGAGACCACACCAGGTGATGTCTTAAGCAGTGTTTCTTCTGAGTTCTTCTGAGTCAGAGAGTGTCGTCTCATTGGCAGTGAATCCAAATCTCTCAAAGGCTGATTTTACTGCAGTGCAGGATGTATCCGCCCCTTGTGATAGTGCTTCCCTTCATTCAAGTAATGCAGAGACAGACTGTGACAATGTAACATCTGAGTCAGAGAGAGGTTCAGTCAACAACGAGGTAATGTCCTCCAAACCTGTAGAATCAACTTCTAATCAGGTCTCGTCCCGGGTCAAAACTAGATTTGGTAGATTAGTGAAGCCTGTGAATAGATTAATTCAGAACATGACACAAAACGTAAGGACAAGTTCTGTTAGTGAGTTTACAAGAGCCCTGTTGTCATAATTAGTAAGTGCAATTAAAAAGTGTATGCGATTATAAGTTCACAATTCGCTGTCTTTTATCCAAAGTCTTTCATATAATGGTGTTTAAGGCACCTTATTGGCAAGTGGATCTTAGTGGGCCTGATCAACTCATTTGGATCACTTTCTCTGTTGAGTGAGAAGCATGTGCTGCTGTGACTTGTGTAGTAATTGACAGTTGAGTTCTGTAAGGACTATAATGGATGCTCACCTTTATGAACAAATTTTGTGAAGTTCAGGGGGGAGTATGTAGCCTGGTTAATAATTGTTAAGCAACCTATGTGAACTTCACAAAACTTTTTATTGTTATTTTGAGTGTTTTTATATATTTTTTTTATATAAGATGTGTATAGTTATACCGTGCGGAAACATATATATGCAGCGTTTGTGTCAGGTAGAGCACATATTAGTGACACACGGTATGCCTCGTGCGCGCAGCGGCACATTAGATGTATTTTTGCCGCCAGTGAGGCTGGGTGTGTTGTCTCTCGCTCTGCTAATGCGAGCACGAGTGAGGAGAGAGACAAGTTGTGCACACGGTTACATGTGCTCTGTGTTTTTGCAGAATAAAAAGAGATGTCAGGATCTTCTATCAGCGTTTTTGCTTCATTGTTAAAAGAGAAAAAAGTACACAACCAGAGTAAAAACCGCTACAAGCGCATTTTGTTTCCATTACCGTTACTATTAAACATGACTTGCTGATTAGATAATTATGTATAAGTAGGGCTGCGTTCGAAATCGTATAGTTTTTTAGGGCTACTTGGGCTGCTGAGAGGAAGATCGTATTTTACAGCCCCATCCACCTGCCTCTGTTGAACCCCTGAGCCAGGCCCTTAACCATCAACTGCTCGGGAGATAAATATAAAATAAATGTAAGTAGCGCTGTATAAGGTTTGTCTGCCAAATGCTATAAACATGAATGTACTATATCTTCTTCTCCTTTCGGCTGTTCCCTTTTAGGGGTCGCCACAGCGAATCATCTGTCTCCACTTAACCCTATTCTCTACATTCTCTTCACTCACATTCACCAACTTCATGTACTCGTTTATCGATAAACGTACTATATAGTACTATAAAGTATGCGTAAAAGATGAGCAAAAAGTGCATGAATGACAATCTACTTCTGCCTGGATTTTGAACTAGATTTCATTAGCCCATGACGGAGACCATGTCATATTCAAAAGTCCTTAATTACCTTTAAGTATTAAATTGCCCCTGTCTAACATCATTCAACAACAAATTTCCTGATGCTGTGACAACATATGTCATCTGAAAATGTGGCAGATGTACAATGTTTGTAGTGTGTTTGATTTTATTAATTAATTTACTACTACTTTAATTAATTAATTATACAACATCCTTTTTTTAATGGTAGAGAGTTGCAATTTAAATGTGCAATGTGGTACCTACTCAGGTAATATTTGATTTCAGACGCAGCCCAAATTTTTGCACTTAAAGCTATATTAACCACACTTTTACCTATGTACACAATCCAATTTATTGGGTACTGATAATATTGACCGTACCTGTCACTTCTAAGGCGATTGTTTCATCCTTAAAATTTTGTATATATAAATTTTCAATAGGACTTTTGTCCAACCAGGGAAACAGTCTTTCTTGATTATGTTCCATCTCAAGCGGCTGGATTTTTAAGCTGCAGTTGTTGTCATTTGAGGATCCATACAAACTCGTCTTTCCTCTGAACTTATTATTAATATTGTTTATTGATTCATATTTGTTATACACCAGTGAGTAATCTGAAGGAGAGAATCTATACCATTTCACATCAGTGCTAATATGGCGGGAGTTTTTAAATTTAAAATTACAGGGAATTACCACACAGGAGCCTTGGGTGCCAGCAATTGCACTAGGCATTGTGAAACTCCAGTCGAGTGAGCCCATTGACCCTGCAACAAAAATACAACTACATGTCCATTATACATTTTTATAATCACATGACAAATATCTCAGACTCAAAACCAAAATCAGCATTACTAGTTTGTGATACATAAAACTGCTAGACCTGCATGCATCCCTAACTTCCAAATTCGATCAAGCAACTTTAGGGTAATTAAAATTAATTTTTTTAAAAAACCATCCTAAATAAATTTACATTTAGCGTTTAGTGTTGTATAGTGTAGTGATGTGCATACATGTTATGACCGATAGGACCTGAACTAGTAAGAATAAAGTAAAAATTTTAAAAAAGTCCTACTTACTCTTAACTCTTAAAGTAATTGTCACTTTTCGAGCAGTTCCTTTAAAATTTATTTGGCAGACAATGTTCCTGCCATGATCATCAGCCTTCGCTGTAAACTTCAATGTGGATTTAGCCTCATATTCTGTTCCCTGGATTATTCTATAACTTGTGATTCCAACTAACTGTCCATTATTCCAAACAATGCCAGGTTGATCACTGGAGCACATGTATGTAACAGAGCAAGTAATGTCTTGTTCCACACCCTCCAGAAACTCGGTGGTTGAATCCGGAGTAATCCGGGCTTTATTGATGGAACCTATCAAGGCATTATCCAAGACAGTAACAAAAATTATACAAATTGTTTTTCTTTTTTTGTAAACAGACTTAAGAGAATATACATATTACTTACACTTGGCATTATGTATTTTTGTCTTAGATGCAGAAACATCACCGTAATGTCTAACAGAACATGGGCGAACAGGCGGCGATCCAATGACAGAAGACAATTCTGGAAGATAATTAATAAAGCTCTGAGCAGAAGTTGATGTAAGTGTACGTTTAGAGCGGTAGCGCGGCACTACATGTGCATTATTAGTATGACGCATTTTAAATGATATAAGATGGTGATCAGAAATAATTTCGCACTAAGGAATTGTTACTGTATCACTTATACTTATTCCGAAAGATAATATTAAATCTAATGTGTGACCTGCTTTATGAGTGGGTCCTATTACACACTGATACACATGTACATGTAGTGTTTCTCTCGGCTGCACTGCTTCCGGTATGTGTATGTAAGATTTCTTGTCCAATCAGATTTCAGTTACTATGTGCTGTCATGTTAATCTAATTTGCCCAGGGCCTTCAGAATCGGTAGGGCTGCCTGTGTAACTTAAACTATATAAGCAGTGGCAAATTGCTAATTCGTTAAAGACTGTTTCTTTAACCAATCAGATTTCGAATTTGAATTTCCAGACCCACAATGACATCAGTATTTTCCATCCTCTGATTAAAGTTTTACAGCCAAAACTCATCTGTACAGTTAAGTTAAAATTCTTACGTACACAATGCCTGACGAAGGAGAAGAAATTGACTTGATCTCGGACATACTAAAAAATGTGTCTGTGTGTGAGTGTGTGTGTATACATATAAGCTTCTTTATAAAAATTAGTGTGTGTGTATAAACAAATGTTCTACTAATAATTACCAGTCAGTTAAGCCACTTAGTCCCACAATATTTCCCCCAACAGAGGTGGAAAAGAAGAGGAAAAGGAACAAAATCCCTAGACACTGAAATGTAATATACTATAATTTAATATTAACTTGATGTTCAGTGAACAACCTTAACAAAATATCCTCATAATTGCAAATAAAGAGACACTTTACCATCCTTATTGGAAACCCTTATATACAAAGCATGAAGAAAGTATTATCTAAGAAAAAAAAAGAAATTTCTTATTTCTGAGAAGGTCCGTAATTTAAAGGAACTCACTTCCCTATAGTACATACTGTAAGTCCCACTGTGGCTGCCATCATTCTATTTTTACTTGCTAAATTTACATTATTAGCATCAGTTTTACAGATTTCATTATAGTTCATTATATGCAAAAAGAATGTAAAATTATTTTGCATGGATATTTAGAGATATAGATTGCAGAGATAGGAATAGGATATAGACACAGTTTACACCTTAATTCAATTTCACATAGACTGTGAAATAACATAAGTTTATTGTAATTTTTGATATGTATGAAAATCAATACATAAATTTTTTTACAGTAAAAACAAAATTTATATTAAAAAACAATAGTGATTTTTTTTCTGCAAAGCAAGATTTTTTTATATAACAAAATACACAAGCTTATTAACAAATACCAATATATACCCATATAACAACTATATCAGGTCCAGTGATATTTTTTTATACCTAAAAGTTTTTATATTTTATGTATGTATTTACATTTTAAGAACACATATGTGGCTTCTTTTTTTATAAGTTTGTGGGCAGAATAAGTTTCTCCATATTAATCATTCGTCAGTACTAACTGGAACTAAATCTCTACCGATGGAGAGGTATAACATGATATAATCTGCGATGAACTTTATGTTCAGTGGAGCTTAGCAACATGCAAAACAGCATGGTATCATTGCCAAACCCATGAAGAGTCACAACCTTTTTTAAACCTTACCCTCACATATGCAAAATGAATGAATGCAAAATGAATTAATATCATAAAATAGATGTCTTTATACATTTTTTACTAACATTCTGTGACAAAAGGGTTGAGTAATTTTTTTTTACTTGTTTTTGTGTCTGCATAACATAAAAGTCTTATTTTACAGTATCATCTGCTGTTGTTCTACAATGACCTGTTATATACACTGCCTACTGTGAGTTCTCATACAAGGCACTGATAAAACTGATAATTAGCTAGGACCAAAAACAATAAAACCACATGACTAAATAATTTAAATAGATTGAAGTAAAGAAAAATGAAGGTTTTAAACTGATGTGTAAAAATTTTAAAGAGTGACTTGCTTTCCTAAAGCACGTTATTGGGGCTGCCTTCATTCTATCTTAATTTGCTATAAACTGGGAGCACAGACCACCAGTTACTGGAGGAACTAAAGTTACTAGAGGTATATAAATTAAATAATATGTGCCAGTATGTGAAAATCATATTTTCTGTATACTTTATGTCCTTATGCTTTAATAGCTTCTGCAATTGTCTGTAGCTGCACTGTCTGCACTAGGTTGCACACACGCACTTTATGTCTATCCTGTTTAGTGGCTCTTTGTTGTAATGTAAATTCTATGTTTTGTGTAGCACCAGAGGGTCCTGGAAAAACGTTATCTCATTTTTACTGTGTACTACATCTGCTATATATGGTTGAAATAACAATAAAGCTCCTTGAACCTTGAACCTTGAATAGATAAATATTTTTTATATTTATGTTATGTTATAGTACTCCAAAAACCACAACAAATTCCTTGTGTGTCTACACATACTTGGCGAATAAATTCTGATTCTGATTCTGATATTTGATATAAAATCTGACTGAAAAAAATGACTAAACTCATTTTAATGAATTTATTTGTGCATATATGTATATATTGAACCGTCTGATTAAAAACATTTAGCCATTTGGGTAATTTTAGTGTGTATTGCTGAAAAACTGTTGAGAGTGTTAAATACAAACTGACTAAATACAAAATGACTTCTTATTTTATTTTTATTTTAAAAAGTTTAATTGTTACAGCAAAAAAAAACAACAACATGCATTTTACTTTAATGGCAAAGCAAACATTTCCTCAACATATTAACATATTAAATCAAACCCTATTGGAAAAGTCACTATAGGTTTGTTAAAACTGTCAGGTCAAGGGATAGTTTATCAACCTTAATATTTATTTATTTATTTTTATTCTAATTTTAAAATATATTTTGATGCTTGGATCAGCTGCATGATGGAATAAGTGTGTGCACATAAGAAAAACATATCTCACCCTTAATTACCAGTCAGGAAAAGGAAGTGAAACCCTACCCACTGAAATGTTATCTGTAATCAACTTGCTTTTTTTAATGAACCTTAAAAAGTCAGCAACCTCTGTTAACTTAACTTTCTATACAAAGCGTAAAGAATGAATAAAATCAATACAATTTAAGAGATGAACGTGGGTATTTCTTATTTCTGTCATCAGATATTCCCGTACACATTGAGGTCACCCATGTTGGTGTAATCATCATCATATCCCTGTAGAGAAAAGAAATACACAGAATGTACTATAATATTAATTCATTACATTTTTTTAATTAAGATTTATTTTTAATTCATTTCTTTTTAGTTTAAAACATGACACAAAAAAGCTATAAAATACATCAAAGCTATAATGATAGGGAAATTATCTAATTATAAGAAAATATAAATATTTGGTGAATATGACTTACATTGGAACGCCCGCCACTAGATTTGTCGTATCCTTTTTTCCCCCTATGATTTAAAAAAAAAAATGTGATTTTTTTCTTTTCTGTTGGTGTCACATGTACTATTACTTTATTAATTTGAAGTTATTTCAATTAACTACGTGATTATATAGTATAAAGTTTTATCAATCAGATAAATTGAACAGTTTTGTATATATAAACTATACATTTTTATTCAACAGTAGCATCTCATCTTCAGAGCTAAAAAAACTTTATATAGTGCCTCCTGTAAACTCTGTCTTATAAGAGGAACTGGATATAGTATGTTAAACACTTAGCAAGGGAGGAGATAAGACTGTACAGACCAACAATATAGAGAGAAATTGAAAGGATAATTAGTTTAATTTGAAGTGAATATAGAAAATAAAATAAAATTAAGTAACAAAAAAAAATTAACATATACTAAGCCATGATGTTAAATCAAAAACATTTATAATCTAGGGAGATAGTAATAAAAAAAATAAAAATAAATAAAAAATAAGAAATTTTACCCCCTATCACATCCATTTCACACTGATACTACTAATAAAACTGATCTTTGGGGGCCTTCAAAATGCGTGGGGCCCTTAAAATTGTCCTAACACCCCAACCAAGCACCCCCCTCCCCCCAAGGTTCCTGCACAGGAAATTTCTTGTAATTAAAGATTAAAATATTCTATCTATTAGTAAGATGACTGTTTAGAGTTACAGATATAGAACATCTTTGTACATAATATAGTTATATAACATCTTTGTGAAAGTGTAACAAGTGTTCATAGTCATTACTTTTCTTTAGGAATAGAATTCTCCTCCCACTGAGGTCCAACTTACCAAGAAACCTGAATTTAGATGCATTTTAATACCTACCATCAACCGGACAGCAGCATCATTTATGGCAGCAATGATCTGCCTCAAATGAAACTATTGTTTTTTCTTTTGTTTTTCATGTTGATTCAATAAAGAGTTTTTTAATCTTCTTGTCTGATTAGTGGACTGGGACACAATGTTAACTACAAGGCATAACATAATAAAATATTAAGCGATAATAAAACCGTATAGAAAAACACACTTTAAAAACTCTACCTCTCAGGAGATGGAAAGCGGGGTTTGGAGAATGCTGCTGCTGCTGACGTGGTATTTTCACAATTGTTTGGCCTTTAAATGTAGAAAATCATTTGATCAGTGAAGCACATTAGCACAACATTATTATTGAAGACTATAGAGCAATATATATATATTTTTTTAATTATTTATGACAGTTTTTTTCCAGCTGGAACAAAATATCCACCCAAGAGACGTAGGGCAAAACCAACAAACCAAAAATAAATAAATAAATAAAAGAAATGTAATTATTCAATTAAAAATACAGTGAGGGATACATATTTCAAACAAAGAAATTACACAGGAAAAAGTGGAGTAAAATAATAAGAAGTTAAAAAAAGACAATATTCAATTCTTAGAAAGATAAATTAGGAAACAAAACACATCAAAGGTTAAAAGTATATTTCAGTTAGTGTACATATGCAGTGTAATGCAGAGGTGAAAAACTGTGCCCCCTTTAGCTCAATGTAGTTTTTAAGGTATAAGGTTTAGCTTAAACGTTTTTTAAATAGTATGTGTGTCTATTTAATTGTTTCATTGGTAATTTGTGAATTAATTTTAACTGTCAAAATAGAATATAATGCATCATAAAGATTCTTACTTAGTGCTCCTTTCAGGCTCCTGCCTTCTTCCGTAGCTCCTATAAAGCAACAGTCCAGAAATAAATCATCAGGTTAGGGAAAAAAAGACTTTTATTAAAAAAGGTAATATTTTAACCGGGGACGTGGGCAGCAATTTTCGGCCCTACACCCCTTCCGCACTGTTACTACTAATAAAACAGATCAGGGGGCACGAGATGCTTTGACCCATAGAATCTTCCTAACCTTCCCAACCCAACAACCCCACCCTCACCGCTCAGGCACCTCTGCTTCTACCTATTGTTTTTGATTGTTTTTTAATTCAACAAACTAGAAATTCCAGAGATTTGTTTTTATTTGCAGTAGCAAACATTAAAATTTAAAATTAAAAGAAAAGCTCCAATCCTCTGTTCCAATAGGGGGAAAATTTTGTGTTGTGCAATTAGTAAAAGTCACGGCTTTAAAAGCTTTCAGTTTACCCACTATGATATCTTAGAAAATGTTTTTAATAATTATTTTAAAGAATAAAGAATTTTAAATTTACGTTGTTGAAAACATTGTTAAATTACATGAATGATGAATGCAAATAAACCAGAACCACCACGGAACCGTGCAGTTTTAACTAAGAGCTGTTTGTGTTTTTCTATTCTAAAGCAGGAACAGAAAAAAGGAACAGAAAAGGGTGTGCAAAATGTGGTTCCACAAAAGTTCCACAGTTCTAAGAATCCTAAATAAAGACTATTTATTTATCCTACTTCAGTTTTTCATGCATCCTTTTTGTCACACTGTATCTAAGTTGAAAATAAAATTTTTACAATGAAATCACATAACTTGTTGAAATTTTAGTTTCCATATGACAAAGACATTTTCTAATAACTTAGACCTTGATTCATACTACAAATGATCTGTTTAGGCAGTTTACAGTAACATGTGCTTTATAATAATACCTTTACTTAACTATTTCTTGGGCTAGAGTGACCAGTCCCTAAATTCTGCACATGATGAGATTTCACAAGCTTACAGTGCCTCAAAAAAGTATTCATACCCCTTGAACTTTTTCACATTTTGACACCTTACAACCACAAACCTTGAATGTATTTTACTGAGATTTTATGTAATAGATCAACACAAGGAAGCACATAATTGTAAACTGAAACAAAAATGATACATGGTTTTTATTAGGCAAATAAAAATCTGAAAAGTGTGGTGTGCATTTGTATTCAGCCCCCCTGTGTCAATACTTTGTAGAGCCACCTTTCGCTGCAATTATATATTTGCCAATCTTCTTTGACCAGCCATATTGGATGGGGAGAGTCTGTGAACAGCAGTTTTAAAGTCTTGCCTGGATTGCCTTGTATTTAGCTCCATCCATCTTCTCAACAACTCTGACAAGCTTTCCTGTCCCTTTTGAAGAAACGCATCCTCACAGCATGATGCTTCTACGACCATGTTTCACAGTGGGGATGGTGTGTTCAGGGTGATAAGTAGTGTTACTTTTTCGCCACACATAGTGTTTTGCATTTAGGCCAAAAAGTTTACCTTTGGTCTCATCTGACCAGAGCACCTTCTTCCACATGTTTGCTGTGTCCTCTACATGGCTGTGGATTTCTACAGCTCCTCCCAAGTAACAATAGGCCTCTTGGCTGCTTCTCTGACCAGTTCTCTCCTTGCTCGGCCTGTCTTGTTAGGTTTGCAGTTGTGCCATACTTTTTTCCATTTTTGGATGATGGATTAAACAGTGCCCCTTTAGATGTTTAAAACATTTTTCATCACCCAACCCTGCTTTAAACTTCTTCACAACTTTATCCCCGAACTGTCCGGTGAGTTCATAATTATGTGATAAATTGTGTTGGTCCATCACATAAAATCTCAATAAAAGACATTTAAGTTTGTAATTGTAAGGTGACAAAATGTGAAACATTTCCAAGGGTTATGAATAGTTTTTGAAGGCACTTGAGATAATTTGTATACGAGGACTGCCCCACTAAAGATAGCTCTAATTATAATTTTAATTTTCTATGATCAACACTTATTTATAAAGGTATTTATAAAGAAAGTGTGCAGGGGTATGTGTGTGTTCATTTTAAATCGTTCTTTTAAGATGTCTTGAATCTAACATACCAAACACATTCACTTTTTTTACACTTTTTTCTGAAATTTTAAATACAAAACAATCATCAGATGAATCTGAATCATTCGTCCCGAGGAAATCAGATATGGTCCGTCTTGTTCCGCATAAATTACACTGACCTGACCCTGTTATATAAAAGAGTAAAAGAAGCACATCAGTCAGTAAAGAGCAAATAGGAAATGTTCCTATAAAACATTAAGCATATCATGGAATATTTAAGTCATGCTGACCTGTGGGACATTCTGGAGATATGACTCCATACACTGTGTAGAAGAAAGAATCATCTCCATTAGTTTTAGAATAATATATATAATCCACACTGTAATGTATCATGCATCAAGCAATTCATGCATTGAAACTAAAGTGCAGTTAGTGAAGCTGGAGGTTTGACAGATGTGTTTGGTCATAAATTATTCTCTGGTACACAAAATGTATATTTGCAGAAGTAATATACAAAATATTTATGAGGGATTTAACTATTTAATTACCCAATATTAACATTATTAATGACTTACCCATTACGATTTCTCGCTTGGAGCTCCTGAATCTGTTTCCTTGTAGTAAATAAAAGAAAGAAAATCCATAAATAATATACCAATGACTGCATGGATAAATTATAACATTAAAGAACATTATTTAATTAAATATATTAAACAAAAACATGATAAAAATGAACATGTAACCAATTTAATTCACACTCACCTGTATCTCTTGGTCACGAAGAAACATACCACTCCAAATACAACAATGGTTCCAAACACAGCAGCCACGGAAGTAATAATATGCATCTTATTTTCTTTAACTGAAAAAAATCTATTGTTTTACACTGGAACATTTATAAACGTTGTTTATAAAGAAAATATTTGCCTTTAATAACTGGCTCCAAACTGTAGTCATGTGTCATGTGACCCTACATAGCTCTTATAGCATAGGCCACATCAATAGCAACATTAAAATAATATGACTCATTTATATTCTAATTAAATTTAAAAAAAACGTTGTAAATTAGGGTGTTTATATTATTCTTACACTATTTTTTATTTTGTTTAAAGAAGACAATTATAAAAACGTAATATGTGAGGGAGCCATGTTGTCTTACGTTTTATGTAAATCTTGTGAGTTACTTCAGATTGCATGTTGCCATGAAAAGTGACAGAGCAGGTGATTTCCTCGTGATTGTCCTCCTTCGTGGCAGGAAAGGTCAGGAGGGACTCCACCTCCCAAACTCCATGGCCATTGTCCTTGTAGGACAAAAGGGGTTTAGCATCTGAACGACTCCATTTAATAGTTGGGTGGTGTGTGGGGCAGGTGTGTCTGACATAACACCTAAAGGTAGCAATAGAATCCTCCACAAAGTTTTCTTCATGATCCAGAATTGGTTTGGCAGGTTCGGCTGTATACCAAGTACAAAGGCATATTTGTTAATAATAACTAAAAAAGATCATACTAGTTTCTAAATTTAATGGATATTTAGGATTAAATTTAGGAAAGAATAGACGAAGAATAGAATAGATTATATATAATCTATTATGAATTATCTATTATAAAATAGTCTATCAAGTGAATTTATTTTAATTATAATTTAATTATTTTTTCTATGTTGATTTACTCAAAAATACAATGTTTTAAAAGATATCTAGCAAAAATATTAAATTAAAATTAGTAAAAGTATCAAAGAAGCAACAACTGTTTCAAACTCTGTTTATCTGCACGAAGTTCATCTTCACTTGGATAAACCTGAATTTAAAGTTTTATAGTAATCAAACAATTATTAGGTGTTAAATAATTATTAAAATGAAAATAGTTTATTGATTTATTATTTATTATCTAACTTTATTAGATCAGTTTGATGCAAAACTTCTTTCATTATTTTATTTGCTGGTATTGGATATACTGTAATAGAATAAAATGAGTGTAAGTAACCACGAAATATTTGACAGACAGTTTATTTGAGTTCAATAAGCGGAATTAAATTTTTTCACATATGTCATTTCTTAAATGAGTTTTCCTGAATATTATTATAAAATATAAAAATATAAAAAACTCACCCTTCATTTTGATGGTCACACACTTCTCTACAAAAGAGAACTTATCATATTTGGGGATTTCTGCTCTGAAACAGAATGGGCCATTGTCGTGGTTTTTCACACTGTTTATCTCCAGCGTGCAGTTTTTCTCACCCAGTTTCCCAATTAGCTTTGTTCGACCCTTAAAGCTGTCACTAATCAATGTATTATCTTCATCATAGATACGATCATTTATGTCTGTCTGTTTGTGCCAGATCCCTTTTAACCGAGATTCAGGAAGCTGACTGATCGGGTAATTAAACGTGCAGGGCAACACGACACAGGAAGAGACTAGCGCCTCCATTGGAGTGACAACTTCTGCCTTCCACACATCCGAAAGAACAGAGGAAAAGATCACTGTAGAAGATTAGCAAAATATGATATATAAGTTGAGACAAAGGGATTTTTACTTGCAATTTTCTGGTGTATTTAATAAAAATTAAAATATTAGATAACTCATGTCATTGTTATTCACTACCTTGAAGACAAATCCAGCCAAACAGCATTTTTAGCTCCTTTATCCCTGCTGTTAAAAATGACACATATCTGATGTAAGTAACAGTATTTAAAGATAAAATTAATGTAATTAAATATACTAAATTAATTAAATAAATACATTGAAAAATTTAATGTGCATGTAATTCATTCCTTCATTCATTCATTTGTTAATCTTCTATACCCGCTTATTCCCTAATTTGGGGGTTACAGGGATCTGCTGGGCAAAAGGCAGGAGGGGTACACCCTGGACCGCTTGTGTATGTAATTAAAAAAATATATACATCTGATACGGAATAGTTAAAAACAGTTACATATACATATTGAAGTATATACAGCAGTGTCCAGTGCAATAGGGTGAAATAACCCCACAATATACAACCCTGATACTCTGGTCAACTTAAACATATGTAAGGAGTCAATATAGCATATAGCACCTAAAAACGATAGGTGTGCCATTTCTCCTACTTTTCCAAGTGCTCGGTTGCTTGTGCTCTGAGGGAAGCAACAAAATTACAACAAGGAAATGTCAGCAATAGATTTTCACCTTGCTGTGAACCTGCTACAAAATTGATTTATGAAAAAAAAAATAAAGAAAGAAATGATGAGGTTATTCTCCATTTTACTACTGGAGTTTCTGTTAAATGGAAACGTTAATTGCTTGAATCCAAAGCAATTTACATTTATACAAACAAGCGATTGGTGGTTAAGGGTCTTGCTCAAGGGTGCCAGTAGTGTCAACTTGGTGGATCATTTTTTCAATTAACAGTACAAAACCTTAAACAACAGAGCTACCATCTATTTGCTTCACATTTAAAATAATGTAATAACCCAAAAGACCCGACCCCAAATGTGATTGGCTCCTTAAAGTGCTTTAAATTATAACATACTTTACTTTCCAAATTGACTGTAAGTAATCAGATCATTAATAAATCGGATATAAAAATACTAACAGAAGCTGTTCAGATCTGATTAATTGGTGTATACATGTCTAATCAGTTTGATCTGTGAACTATTCTGCAATTGAAAAAATGAATGTAACTTAATCTATTCAGTGCATCTCTGTGTGGAGGCACAGGAAACATCTGCTGTTTGCTAATTCATAGAGTGCTGTAAAGTATGTTTAGATCAGACATGGTTTTCAAGGTCCAGTATACACAAAATGGCCAAAAGTTTGTGGACTTTATCAGAAGACCCATAAGTATTTGTTCTTTAACTGTTGTCACAAAGTGGGAAGCATACAATTTTAAGGGGCCATTCACATATAAAGCCTAAAAACTAGATTTTTACTAGATTTTTACTTTGCTGTAACTCTGCAAACTGCTGGAGTTTCAGTGTATTGAAAAAAATGAGGAAGCTGATTGGTTAAATCCAGAGTAACTTACATTGATTTAATTTATACAATCAAGTTAGTGGATGTTAAGAGCCTTGCCCAGTGGGGGTAACTTGGTAGTGGTATGAAGACACAGGAAACTGCTGTGTGCTCATTCAGAGAAAAACACATACTTTAAAGTATTTTTAGATCAGACATGGTTTTCAAAGTTAGTATACACGACAAGTTCACCATAATCATTTGTTCTTTAACTGTTGCCAGAAAGTGGGAAGCATACAATAGTTGAAAATGTTCTCAGATGTTGCTCAACCAGTATTCACTCATTTATCTTCTATACCTGCTTATTCCTTTAATTCGGGGTCACAGGGGTCAGCTGGAGTTTATCCCAGCAGTCTCTGAAAGGGCGAAAGGCAGGAGGGGATGCAATGCAAACTCTAAACAAAAAGACCCCTGCCCAGGAATCGACCCTTGCCCGTCTTGCTGTGCAGCAACAGTGCAATCCTCTAAGCTACTAAGATTCCCAGCTTGAGTCTTTTCCGGTCCCACCTCTCTCTTTATCTCCCCCATTTCATCCCTCCGTCCTATCAATAAAGGCCAAAAATGCCCAAAAATATATTTTTAAAAGAAAATGTTTTTATACAGCATTTAAATGCACTTAAATAGCCCTCTTTAACTGCATATTACATGTAAAGTTTTATTAAAGAAAATATAATAAAAAAAATTACATACCTGTGCATATATACAAATTAAATGCTTAACTCATTTAAAAAAAATTAGCATGCACTTAAAAATTAAAGCAACATAAATATTGTTTGGCCAAAAGTTACGGAAGAAAAAAGAAGAAAAAACACATACCTTTTAAAAGGTAACTATTCTGTATCTCCTGTGGAGCCACTGCACTAAACATATACTGCTTGACAACTTGGTGGTAAAAGAAGATGTGAACCAAAGTCCTGCCCACAAATGAAGTGTGTGTATGGTTGAAAGAGCATTCTTTCAGAAAACCAAAAAAAGTATTTTAAAGAATGATCTCTTCTCTGAAATCACATGACTCCTGTAACATGGACGGCGGTTTGCAGTATACAGATGGCTGACAAATTCAAGTGCCTTTGTATGGGATCACCTACCCCGAGTTACCAGTTATTGTGCTTAGGAATGAAAAAAGTTATGTTTTTTGATGGCTTTAAAGAGACTAATATTCTAACACATCAGTGCAAATTCTTAAAAAAGTTACTGGTTTAAAATTGTTTTTTTAATACAAAAATAGATCATCAGACATTTTTATTAGACAAAAGCAGTAAAGTTATTTTAATCCCTTTGAGAAGTCATGGCATTCCTCAAGCATTTATCTATCTGTGAGTGTAAAGTGCTGGGATAATAATTACTCTTAATTATTACGAATAATAATGTTGGAAACAAAAACATAGTAGGAAGGAAGTGACTGCATATTTATTTAAAGACAAAAATGTATTGAATCCAGCAATCACATATAGGAAAACTTTCCTTTTTCTAATTAACTACTATGACAAGCAGTGGTTTTAGTAAACAAATGAAATTATTACATGCTTTGTACAAATCTAGGAAATAAGTCTATTGTCTATTGGCCGTTAAATTATATATTATACAATGCATGTTAACATTTAATTTGCGGAACAACTGTGGCCGACAAAATAAGGGCTACAACACAATACAACACAAGTTTATTTAATGTAAACTCTTTTTAAAATCAGCAAATCCATCAATGTCCACACGCTTGGAAGTCATTTTTGTACATGAGCATAATCCATACAAACAACTTTTGTGAAGTTGTTTACATCAACGTATAGATGTTAAAATTGAGTCGATTGTGTTGTGTTTGTGTTGGTTGATGCTTAATAATAATGTACAGATTTATTTTCTGGAGCTCCTAATGTGTACAGTATGGAAGGCCAAACTAGGTAAGCAACTTTAAACAGTGTGCGTCAGTGTTGCATTTTTCATCAACATCATACCTTTGTTTATTGCCATGCTGAGACTAAGTGGTGTTTATAGTTAACATGATGCGTCCAACAATTATTATTCAAACATTCTTTTATATGTAATGTGGAGGACAATTAAAGTCCATAGTAAATAAAGACATATCAAGATAAAGACATATCAGTGAATTAAATCTGATAAGTTATTTAAAGTGAATAAGATCTACAGATCAGGCACAATTGTGCATATTGTAATTAACATATTAAATTCATGCAGCATGTTGAAATTAGGCTTATACAGGAGAACTGGACAAAGGATGGATTTATGGTAAAGACTTTTTTTTATTTTTTAGATTTCAACAGAATCTAAATCTGAAAAGTCTGAAACAAAAATTTTTTGTATTGGTCATTTGTTTGTTAATAATAAATGGGCAAGTATTAAAAGTTTAAACTAAATGTTTTACCTTTCATTATTACCATTCTTATTATTCTTCTTCTTCTTCTTCTTATTATTATTATTATTATTATTATTATTATTATTGTGGGGGAAGTGGTGGCTTAGTGGTTAAGGTGTACCACCCAGCACCACCCAGCCACCACTGTGGGCCCCTGAGCAAAGCCCTTAACCCCCTTATTTGCTCAATGGTATAAAGGAGATAACTGTAAGTCACTCTGGATAAGGGCATCTGCCAAATGCTGTAAATGTAAATAATATAATAATATAACAACAAGCAGAAGAAGGAAAAGGTGTTCATTTTTTATCGCCTCTTGTGTTGTGTTTTATTTAAAATATTTTAGAATATAATGCGTTAAAATACAGAAAGCACAATTTAAATGTAAATGAGCTTGACTGACGTGCATTAATAATGTTTCATCTGTGAATTTCTCCACATCCACCAGGCCAGAAGCAGATTCTACTGATTTGACAGTTCAGGCGGGCAAAAATAACTCTTTTACAGTTCGGTTTCTTTTCTTAATTAAAGAAGTGAAACCAGCTACTTTTGCTAAATAGCTGTCTTGTTGCTGATATCTTAAAAATACTTTCTTTCTAACAGCCAGCTGGATCCTGCAGGGGATTCACAGGGGACCGAACGGAGCATTCGATGGCATTATTAATAACACCAGTTAGCAGTTGAGGTCAATAACAGTAAAAACATTATATAGTTTTTATGTAATTTTTTTTGTAGTTAAGCAAATTTCTTTTCATTCATAGAACAATAAATAAATAAACCAACTGATCACACGCAATTCGGAGAAGACTTGAAGGAAGCATCATTGTGATGATTTGGCATTAGGAAAATTGAACAGTGTAATAGATTATTGATTAACTTAAATCATTGCCATCAGACTAATCAACTAATTTGTCTTTTCGTAATTGTACTGGTACAACTTTGGTACACGCACATAACTTCTGTACATATTAACTGTAATTCATTATAGTTACTGAGATTAAAACATGTAATTAAACTGCCGCTACTTGCTACCAATAACAAAGGAGGATACATCTGTATGTTTTTGTTGAAAGCTCTGTGAATAATTATAAATTGTTGTTGTATGTGGCTAAAAGTTTGTGGGTACATCATCAGCATATCTATAGGTTTTTTTAACATCCTCCTGTATTAACCTTAAAACAAGTAGGTTGTGTGGTTCAATTAAGGCAATTTGCTCTTTTACCCACTTGTCTTATTATTATTATTATTATTATTATTATTATTATTATTATTATTAATTGCATAATGCCATCAAGTTGACATGGACTAAAATTTTTAACATCCTGTTTACCACAAATAAATTAGACTGTTTTTTTAATTTATAGCATTTAGCTTTAAAGTGCTTTGAGTCACATCATTGAACAGCTCAATACTGGTACAATAGTTCATAAATCAGTGTAACAACAACAGAAAAACTTTTGGGATTTTTCATTTTGTTTTCTTATGTATATATTTTTTTTTTTTTATGTCAAAGATAGATATTTATTGTTTTGAACGACAAAAGTCTTAAAATGATCATTAATTTAGCGATGCAGTAACAATTTTCCAGGAAGTATAAAAAGGAAGTAGTAAAGCTGACTAAAACCTAATCCACAAAGAAGGGACATCATGATAAACACTCAGGACAACTAGAGATCTTGTAGAGAGGTAAGTCACCAGTTGTAATCTATCCACAGTGCTATAAATTTATATTTATATATATTTATATTTCTAATGAATCCATTATTTCAGGTTTTTAATACGAGATGGTGTCATTTAAGTGCTTGTTGTGCATCTATGCCCTCTGGCTTAAAGGTGGGTCGAGTAAACATATATATTATTATTATATTATATTGTGCATATATTATATTAATGTGTTGTTAGTACCTGGTGGGAATTTGGAAAGGTTCATTTGCATATAATCTGTTACAGTGTGATGTTCATACGTGGGTTACGGAAAATGAGTTTAGTAATCAACTGATTGATTAATCGTGTAATAAAATTCAGGTGTAAATTTATATCTTTATTTTTGTTTCAAAGAATTTTAATTGGCAAATATTCATCACATTTTGCGGCTCTATTTTCAGGCTTCCTCAAGCACACATTGCTGGTTAACTGTAGTGTTTATTCTTGTTGTAGCAGTACTAGAAGTATTAATAATATTAATTTATGAGGTTTTTTTTCTTTGTGTCGCTCTTTTTCAATGCCATAAATGCTGGTGCTATAATTATATATTTCCAAAATACTTCAGAAGAGAGTCGTGTTAAACTAAAGTCACCTGTTGATTACTAGCTGTGTTTGTCACAGTCTAAGTCTCTGGAAAACACTGAAAACCTGACAGTTACTCATACTTTGCCACTGCAGTGTCTCCGGCTGAGAGCGAGTCATGGAATGCAGAGGTTCCTCAATCTGTTGTTGGCCTCGAGGGCTCATGTGTGGTGATTCCGTGCTTGTTTAGGTACCCTGGTGCAGACAAACAGGCTTCCCACTTAACAGGAATATGGTACACTGAATCTTCTGAAACTGTCTACCATTCATCAACATCCAAAATCAGCAGCATGTTCCAGCAGCGTACGAGCCTCTGGGGGGACTTAAGCCACAGAAACTGTTCTCTGAAAATTAACCCTTTGCGTCATAGTGATGGTGGCCCATTCACGTTCCGAATAGAAATTGAGGATTTTAACAAGTTCACATTTGTTCACAGTAAAGTGTCTATTACAATAAAAGGTAAGTTTGTTTATTTTTAAAATGTGCCTGTTTCAGTTAAATCCATCCATCCATTCATCCATCCATCTATGCATCCATTCATCCATTGTCTATACGCGCTTATGTTTAATTAGGGTCATGGGGATCTGCTGGAGTCTATCCCAGCTGTCACTGGGTAAAAGGCGGTTGTCACCCTGGACAGGTTACCAGTTTTTCACAGGGCCACATACAGAAAAACCACCGCACACACTCACTCCTATACGCAATTTAGAATCACCAATCAATCTAACATCCATGTTTTTTAGACTGTGGGAAGAAACCGAAGTACCCGGAGTAAACCCGCGCAAGACCCTTGCTGGGGATACAATAAATGTCTTGTCTTACATTTACATTTACAGCATTTGAGACGTCCCGATCTTAAGCGACTTACATTTAACTCATTTTTACAACTGAGCAATTGGGGGTTAACACCTTAACCACTAAGCCACCACTTCGTCATATAAATCTACATTAATGCATGTATTTATTTATATTATGGAAATATAATTATGTACATATGTATTTACAAATGTAGCACATTACATTATTGTTTTTCTGCAAGCGTATGTGAATTAAGCAGTACAAAAAATGGATGGATGGATGGATAGATGGATGGATAGATGGATGGATGGATAGATGGATGGATAGTTGTTCAGATATCTATGGTGGCTTAGTGGTTAGCACTGTTGCCTCACAGCAGTAAGGCCCAGATTTGATTCCCGGGCAGGGGCCTGTCTGTGTGGAGTTTGCATGTTCTGCCCATGCTTGCAGGGGCATTTTTCTATACTGATATTTGTTACTTTAACTGCAGATTCTCCAGGACAATCTACTCTTCTAATACCAAAAGACATTAGTGCAGGAAAAAGAGTGACTGCCACCTGTTCGGTGTTTCACTCTTGTCCCTCTGACCCGCCCAACCTTACCTGGAGTCACAAAGGAACAGTTAGCAGCCAGTCACTGCAGCAAACAAACGGCCAGTGGAAAATCACATCATCTTTGACTTTTACACCTTCCAAAGCAGACCACAAGAAATCTCTCACGTGCACAGCTGTATTTCCGGGGGGCAAGGAAAGTATCGGCTTGACAACTCTATATATAAAATGTAAGTCAGACTTTTCCCGAGAATATGCAGCAAATATAACTTGCATAAGTAATAACTGCATCTCTATGGGTTTTCCACTAGAGAAAAATACACACATGTCATTTGACATTTATTTGTACTTGGTTTCATATCATGATATCTGTTTTTATGCTATAAAAAAATAGAATTCTAAAAAAAAACCCTAATCAGGTGGGCTTTATTGTGGTGCTGGAGTCATAGTGGAGATGGAGTCTATTGAAAGGGGACCTTTGTATAGCAGCTAGGAAACATTCTGAATAGAGTGTTGTTAAATAAACAAATAAAAAGAGCTCTCATTACTGTAAATTGCTTTCCTTACTGTGAGTGAATAATAAAACATATACAGTTACTTAAAGCATAATGTTTCCCCCATTTTTTTATGGTAGGAATGGTGTTCTTGGGGTCATGGGCAACATTTCTCCTCTTCCAAACACAGCAGGTTGAACTGATGCCAAAGAGCTTAATGGTGGTCTCATCTGACCACAACACTTTCACCTAATCATTCAGATGTTTATTGTACATGTGTTTCTTGAGCAGAGAGATCTTATGGGTTCTGCATGATTCAGTTCAGTATTTCACAGCATAGTGGGTAACAGGTTGGGTTTTTTCGGTGATTATGGTCCCAGCTGCCTTGAGATCATTGACAAGATCCTCCCGTTTAGTTCTAATCTGATTCCTCACCGTTTTCATGATTATTGAAACTCTATGAGGTGAGATCTTGCGTAGAGTCCCTGACAGAGAAAGATCGACAGTTACAGTATTTTGTGGCATCCCTGGACAGCTCTTTAGTCTTGGCCATAGTGGAGTTTGGAATCTGATTAATTGCTTCTATGGTCAGGTGTATTTTTACAGGTAACAAGCTGTATGTTTTATACAGTGTCAAGAGGGACACCTGGGAGCCAGAAATCTTGTTGATTAATAGGGGATCAAATACTTATTTCACTCATTAAAATGCAAATCAATTTATAACAGGGAATCAAATCATTTTGACAATCTGTAACACAAACTTAAGACTCATTTTTAGTTTTTCAGAGCTTCTTAATAACAATTATTTCTGGGTGCATTGTTAAATGTGCAAAATAGCAACATGTTTATGCTTGTGATAGATGCTCCGGAGAATGTTGCAGTGATTTCGGAGCTTTCAGTGGCTGAGGGAAGCAACATGAACATGACCTGCTCCAGTGACAGTAATCCTGCTCCCCACACGTACCACTGGTTCACCGAGGCTGGGACTTTGCTGTCAGATGAACACACCTTCACGCTGAAGAATGTGTCAAGACACATGGGAATTATCTACTGCACAGCCATTAATACAGTGGGGCAAACCAACTCCAGTCCAACACAGCTCAACGTATTGTGTAAGTAAAGTGAGAGGAAATCTTAACTAACTTCTTTATGCGCCTTATGGACAAATGTTCATATCATCCATCTTTTTTTTTTATACATCTTATTCCAGATTTAGTTTTGTCCCCAAAATAACCTCCACCACTTTGGAACTTCTTTTCACTAAATTGTAAAGCATGGCTTGGGGGAATTTCCTATTTAGCCCTAAAATAGTGACTGCTATTCTTCTTCTGCTAGTCTAGATGGAGCTCATAAACATTGTGCACAGCAGCATTGTCATGCTAAAACAGTGGTTGGGTAACTTATTTTTAAACAATTTTGTGGATTTGGACAATTTGGCCAAAATGTGTCCTCAGACTTTCGGCCATAGTTTCTTATATCGGTATTAAATTTGACCCATTAGATAAACTGTATTTATTATGCAGGTGAAAGTAAACAAATTATAGATTCAACGGCATGTTTTGAATGTTTTCCTTCAGATCCTCCAGAGATTAAAGCTGGCTCCTCTTGTACTTTGGACACCTCAGGAGTGACATGTCTGTTTATAGTAGACTCCCATCCAACCAGTGAAATCAAGTTGTGGGCTGCAGATCCATCGTCAGAGCTGCGCAGAACTCACGAAGAGAAACATGGCACTCTGACAATAGTGACCCTCCAGGGGGCGCTAGGCTTCTCTGACATTGTGCACTGCCAAGCTATTAACAGTCAAGGAAACTACACTATGACTATACAAGTACTACAAAACCACGAGAAACACAACAGTGAGAAACAAGACTTATAACACAGTTTTTAACCCTGGCGTTTATGTTAAAATGTTCCATTTTGAATCATATGAATACAAAGTGGATGTGATTTTGCCAAGTAGGATTCGATTCAGAATTAACATCCTTTGTTTATCCTAAATTAAAAATTTCATTTAAAAAATCATAACCATTTGATGTCATCAGTGTGTGTCGACCAAACCCGCCTATTTTTAAATCTTTTACTCCTTAGAAACTAAAATGTAATATTATAAATGTATTTATTAAATAAAAAAACATGAAATACTTGAATGATATTTGTAATACATTACATGCTGTACTGAACAATTGCATACACATGTATGCGCAGTTTAGGTAATGTGCGAGCATTTTCTCACCTGTATTTTGTTGTGCATGCATCATTAAAAAAGGAAATTAGTTTTTCAAATTTATAGTTATGAAAAATTGGCTTGTGATTGTTTTATTGTAAAAGGTTGTGATTTAATTAAATAAACACAAAGCCCTGTTTTATAATAAGAATGTTGCTCTGTTGCGGTTCTGCTGGTTCACCATTTCAAAACATTTTACATTTAAGTGTTCATTGTTTATTTCGGATCAGTCCAAATTCGCTAATGTTGTCTTTAGACTCATTTTAATCAATCTTTATCAAAAATAATTTTAATGTTTAATAGTTTTAATAATCAATTTAATAATCGTTTGTCTAATTCCAATTCCAGTTTCATTAAATAAACTATTTTTAGCATTTACTCAGTTAAAGTTTTATTATTTCGTTTAAGGAAAGATTCAAAAATGGATTGAGGCAGTTTGGTCGACACACACTGATGACATAAGATGGTTGTAATTGGTTGATTTAAAATGTTGATTTAGTATCAACAAAGGATATTAATCCAGGAACGAACAAAGCAGTGTCTGCAGTCAGTTAGATTTTGATATATTTTGACACGTTAAATGAAATATCTGACTATAAAATATACTGTAAAATAAAAAGCTTGGCTTAATTCCTAGCATTTAACCTGACACTGGTCTTTTTTTGTGTGGTGTTTTGTCAGCCCAGCTCCTGTACATTTCAGCTGCTGCCATTGCATTTCTTGTGATGATCATCGGCCTCTCTGTGTGGAAAATACATCGTTGGTAAGTGCTTTATGATCTTTTTCAATTTCTAGTTCAACTACAAGTTCAAAACATATTTATATATAACATGTCTGAACATCTTCGATCTATATAAAGAAATATTTGTTTTTTAAATCATAGTAGGAGGTCTGAAGCTCATGTCCCAACACAGCCAAAGACGGACATGAACATGAGCAGCCAGACACAGCCAGAAAGGTATTCATGTTCCTGATTTTCCAAAGCAAATATACGTTGATATACATGTAATTTTATTAATAATTAACAATGTATGCTAAAAAGAGTATTTGTGTAGTAAAATTAACAGAATTCAACATATGGACCAAAGATTGTAGTCTACTCCAAACTGTTGCTAAAGACGTGAAGCACACAGTCAGCTAAAATGTCATTGTACGTGTTAATAATTTATTCCTTTATTCATCTTCTACATTCATATTCATCTTCTGTAGCCTCTAAAAGGGGGAAAAGCAGGAGGGGTACACCCTGGACAAGTTACCAGTCCATCACAGGGCCACACACATGCACACTCACACTCACTCCTATGGGCAATTTAGAATCACCAATCAACCTAACAAACATGTTTTTAGACTGTGGGAGAAAACCGGAGTAAACCCACACAGGCACGGGGAGAACATGCAAACTTCATACAGAAAGGCCCCTGCCCGGGAAACGAAACCAGGCCTTCTTGCTGTAAGGCAACAGTGCTAACCACTAGGCCATCATGCTATGTGGTAATAACTGTTACAGTATTTTTTAACTAAAACCATAGACACAGACACATGACAGTGCTTCTGTGCGAGAAGCCCCTGTGCTCCGTTTTACTTGTAAAAGTAAAAGTTGGTCAAAATCTCAACGAGGATGTAAATATGCATGTGATGTTCAGGTGTCTCCATAACCTTTGTCTATATGGTCTACTGTTATTGATTACTTAAATTTATTTAATTTTCAGGAAATGCAAAGATTTGAACCCAATCTATGATGGAAGTCAGCATGTGTACGGCAACATGACAGTAGGTTCACACCAGCATTTCCTTTTCAATGCAGTCATACAGTATAATAATTACATTATAATCCAAATCATACATTTCTGCTATGATCAGTGGATTAAAAGTGGATATAAAACACACTCTGTGCATAAAAATATACTTGGATGTAACCTAGTGTTTATGAGCATTTTATGAGAAATGTATTGATGTTATTTATTGTATACTGAACAACGTTTAATTAGATAAAAAGAATATGAATTATAGATTTTGACATTATGACAGTGAGTAAAGTGTATGATGTAATTCTAACCTTTGCTTATATCTTTCAGACTGAAGGGCCATATGAAGAGGAGTATCCCTATGAACATGCTGGGGAATATGAAGCCACGTATGCTAATGTGTAAATGCCAAGGAAATTCTGTTAATATTTATCTTATTAGAGAATATAATGTAATTTATTTTATGACAATAACAATATGGTCATAGAACGGTTACAATAATGTATTTTAATATTAAAAAAAAATCTCACAAACACAATAGATAGTAATCACTGTCACATAAATGCAACTTTATGGGTGAAAGTATTGGGACACATGTGCACAGTACTGCTCAAACAGTGTTTGTACCAGGGAAGGAATTTTTAATACTCCAGCATATTGAGAAATCCTGTAAAACCGTGTTCCTCCAAATGTGTGGAATCACCCTGACCCTATAGTGTATATTATTTGAGTTTTATTAATGTGCTAGTGTTAGTATTAATTTGTTATACTTTAATTAAATTATTTAATGTCTGCGAAAAATAAACTTTAATTTAACCATAACTAATCTAATGGTTTCTTGTACTTGATGTAACGAAAGACTATAATAGGATTATTAGAGAAATATTGCTAAAAACATTGTACACTTTTAAAACAGAAACATTTCCGAAAATAAATTATCGTGCTTACATACAGTAACTTCTGTCAGGAGGGATGTCAATAATAAAATAAAATAAAATGATGCTCTATCAAGTAACTTTACATATGAAATGCGAATAATTTCAGTCAATTAATATAAAAACATCTAAGGGTTTTTTTTTGGTTTAAAGATTGTTTACCATGTTGGATTAGTCAACATTACATGATCATTTACAAAGAGGAAAATATTCACTTATAAATAATAATAAATTAAAGCAGCAGAGTTCTGCTTTTCACACAAGTCGGACATAAGTTTAAATGTGATTCTGTTACAGATAAATTTGTTGAAATAATGGTTAGACATTTTGCAATGCAGAGAGGGAGGAAATTTTTAAAGAGACTAAATATAAACTTTTGATAAAACTGGCCGAATTGTGCTTCGAATTCGAGTTTTCAGTAATTTAAACATTATTTTATGTTACATATAACATTTAAATCCGGTTTACAATTTACTTAATACACACTTTAGAGATTAGTTTAGATCGTAGTTAACATTACAGTAGATGTTTTCAGTTTGATTACTTTCCACACTCGACGCCGGACAGCATTCAGCCTGTAGAGGAAATGAAAAAGAAGAAGCAGCAACTCAGCTCTAACAGTAGTTCGGTGGGAGATTCCGCATATACTCAAGGAAAGTATCTATAGTGCTACATCTATTAATCTATTAATACATCTATTAATCGATCAGTACATTAGCTACACTACCTGGAAATTAATGTAGATTGGATCCTCTTTTGGTGATTTTGGTGGCTTTGACCTGCAGTTGTCCTTTGTGTTTTCTGGTGGTTTATGTCTGTGGAAAGAGATTTTCAAGGAGAAGTGAAAATATTATCATACCTGATTTATTTTGGGCTTGACATTAGATCTTAACATTTGGCCAGACCTTCATTAAAGATATTGTGGGTACATCTCTATTAATAAAAAGATACAGCCAAACTTTCCCCCAATATTTGATATTTTTGGTGCTGTTCTTTTGTCCTCCACTGTATATATAGTACATCTGTTTTTTTAATAAAATGTTTAGTGTGGATTAATCAGTTTTAACACTGTAAGGTAAACTGTCAGCTATGTAGATCCAATCTATTATTATAAAACTGTTTTATAATAGAAATATAGGCTACCAACATTAGCATCAATGGATATAAATGTAAAATATAATCTGCTATTATTAATGTGACAAGCTATACTTGGCAGACATGCCCCAAAACCACTTTAAAATGTTTAGTCCCCTTTAATGTTTAAGATGTGGTTATGGCCTTGACTCCAAATCATTACAGGTTTAACAAATGCGCTCTAGTGTTTAGACACAAAGTTCACAAGTCCAGCAAACACGGCTATAGCTCTGTCTGGATCAGAGGGATGTGGCCATCGAGATGTTGTTCAGTGGCAAAGTCTGAGTCTACCATCTAAACTAGATTATATTAAATAATCAATCTTTTATTTTATACATATTATGAATCAAATCACTGTCTTACCCACTAGGTTCCACTGCAAGAGACACATTTCCAGCATTTCCATATTTGATTGACTCCTGAATTGGAAGAGATCTTCCCCTGAAATCAGTTTATATTTCTGTAAACAGTCATCTGTGCTTTTGTGCTTACATTCATCTATGTTTCAAAGATATTTATTAACAAAAACATTGTTCATGGTTAAAATTTGCATTCTGAAAAACTTACAGTAAGTATTGACTATATTTACTCTGAGGTGAACATAGAGAGACCGCAAATCTCAACATTCTAATGTAACGCACACAAGAAAATTTTAATTTGCACAAAAATGATTTGTTACTTAACATTTGCAATAAAAGAACCAAAATCAATAAAATCATGTGCAAAAAAGAAAGAAAGAAAGAAGAAAGAAAGAAAGAAAGAAAGAAAGAAAGAAAGAAAGAAAAGGAAAGAAAGAGAAAGAAAGAAAGAAAGAAAGAAAGAAAGAAGAAAGAAAGAAAGAAAGAAAGAAAGAAAAGAAAGAAAGAAAGAAAGAAAAGGAAAGAAAGAAAGAAAGAAAGAAAGAAAGAAAGAAAGAAAAAGAAAGAAAGAAAGAAAGAAAAGGAAAAAAAAGAAAGAAAGAAAGAAGAAAGAAAGAAAGAAAGAAAGAAAGAAAGAAAAAAAAAAAGAAAAGAAGAAAGAAAGAAAGAAAGAAAGAAAGAAAAAGAAAGAAAGAAAGAAAGAAAGAAAAAGAAAGAAAAAAAGAAATACACATATAACTCTTTTTTACCATGCTGTAACTTTTGTAACTAACCGGAAGTCCTTGGCTTTCCCTCATAGTTAGTTAAACCAAATTTCACACCAAACAACCAAACAAACCTTTTCCTTCTGTAGATCAACACCAGCACTGTAATGATAACTGCTGCAAGCAGGAGAAGACCTATCGGAACAAAGATGCTGATGTACGTGTACTGCATTTTTGCTAATTGGGATAAAAAAAAAACAGAAAGGGTAAAGAAAAGAAAAGTAAAATTAAAAATTATATGTGTTGATGTTGTAACAGTATAATAAGCAACCCTAAGTTTACATTTTAACTATTTAAATAGTTCTTTTCTAAATACATTAGCCTTTATTGCGCTTTTTAACGCAAAACACATCCTATTTAAAATGCATGGCCTGAGAGTCACCTGACACAGAATCCTGCAGAAAGGCATAAGTACAAATGCTTTTAGTTTTTCTTTTATTACTTGTTCATTTATTTAGACATACTTTTACAAAACAACTTTTTTGGCTACTAATTGTTGCCCCGAACGTTACCAATGTTCCCCATTTTCTACCTTTCTAATTTTGTCTTTTTACATGCAAGTTCTTACAAAATATTTCTAACTTATACACTGCATTTTCTGTCTAAAGTTTAAAACTTAAAGTAAAAATCCAAGTTTCATATTATTATTTAAATAATAATCAAGTAAATAATATAATATAATTCTTTAATTCTTTTGTCTTGACATTAGCACAGTAAGCAAATCCACCCGTCCATTCATTTTTTAACTCGTATTCTACATATGAAACCTGAAGCAGATCTATCCCTACACACAATCGCACACACTTTACTTAATGTCTCCAACACAGTTGGTAAACTCTAGGTAAACTAGAAAGCTTTATTTTGCTCTCTGGTACTTACAGACTGGATTTGTCGTTTGCTTATTAGTTTCTGTAAGAAGGAAAATTAAACATTAATAACTACATTTTTAATAGCTGTGTATTACAGTTAGAGTAGATTGTCTTTGTTCCACATGTATAATTTACTTTTTGGTCCTTGCCAAGAAATGTCTTATAGAGGATAAAATTAAAGAGAAATGCGCTTATACTAACCTTCAGAAGTAACGACTAAAACAGAAGTAGAACTTTCAACTACAAACAAAACAGGAAAAGATTTTAGCATTTTTTTACAAAGCAACAAATAGGATGTTCACGTGTTTTGATTGAAAATTTGTTCTATGTAAAAAAATTTTTGCTTCTTGCCATAAACACCTAAACCAACTATCTAAACTGTGTAACTATGCAGAAAAGTTTATTTGGCAATAAGTTTGTCATGTTTGTCATGCATATGGCTATATCGCATGTGAAAAAATATTTCTAATTTATTTTTCATGAGGCACCATAAAACTAAATGCATTTTAAAAGTGTGCACAAGTAGTCAAAACGTCGAATCTGATGCATTTCATAAATTTCCCAAACAATTTAGTTTCAGCCTCGAGCTTAAACTGCAGGGGAAATAAATTCATTTGTTTAGAGCCCATATCTCATATCCAATCATGTTTACACTGTTGATGTCCCATTAAAAACTGTGCTATAATCTGGCTTTAAACCAACTTTAAAATGTTTATTTAAAGGTCGAATCTATCCTTTAGTGTAGTATTTACAACCACCTGTTAAATATATATATATATATATATATATATATATATATATATATATATATATATATATATATATATATATATATATATATGTAAATATCATCAGTTGACAATTAGGATTGTTTTAAAAAAAAGAATCATGAAAGATGCAATAATTTAACAATATTATTATTATTATTATTATTATTGCTTATTGATTTTGATGTTTGTTGATTTTTGTTGTTGTCTACGGATTAGTCGTGTTGAATAATTACTTATTATTATTAATATTCAATATACATAAAATTAAAGTACAGAGAAAATATTCAACAATGAAATTTATGACATTTTACTTGAGCCATTTCTTATCAATGAATCTCATAATAACATAACTGACTTGCAATGTTGCCAGACAAATAACCAGTAATGTCTTTTCATGAAAGACCACATTTTGAAAATGGGTGATGTGTTTTAGTTCTAGTTTAATGCTGTATATAAAGTAAAACCTCTCACCTGTAGAACTAGTGACATCATAGACCATCCAACATATGCTAATTATATTTATCCACAGTGAAAGTCCCATCTAAAGACAATTAATTATACAACAAAACAAAAAAATATATAATTTTAGTAAAAATTTCAAAACTATGGCGCTTATTTCAAAACTTTTTTTGTTTGTGCTTATTTTAAACTTTCAGAAGTGCATCCAAAGTATTTTTAGTAAATGACAGTATAATTAGTATAGATCATTTAAAGTTTTGAAAAGGAAACTCACACTGAAGAGAAGAGAGGTCTGAAGCTGAGAAGCCACAAGCCCTGTATAATGCAAGATTTACTTGACAAGTTTTTCTTTCTTTTCTTGCTGTAAACTTCCTGTTTCTCCATAACCACATGTGTTGAGAAACACTCAGGAAGTGTTATTTTGTGTAGAAGTTAAAAAATATATCAGACATTAGAATTTTACATCACATACAGCTTAACTTGCTTACTAAATGTTTATGTTCCTCCTCAATTATATGTTACAGTAAGATCAACAGTGCGGCCCAACAAGGAAGCGCTATAGATTACTATTTAAGAAGTGTGAAAGTGACAATTGTTCCACCTAAACCACTGGTTTCAAGCAGCAGATTGGAGTCTGCAATAAAGAGCATTGTTTTTGGACAGAAATTACTTTGGGTAAGTTTTAATTTATCCTTTACACATATAACCTGGTTAAACCATACAGTATATTTTAGCAGCTGGATGTTGATTATAAATTTTGTCAAGCTAACTGTTTACTGTAACTGCAGACAGGAAAAAAGCACATATTTGTATGGTTGTGTGTGACTTTTGAGGGAAGAATAGTACATCCTGCTGGGTTCTAGCTGATAAACTATTTGATTTATAAACAAAATTGTGTTATAGAAGATGGATAAGTAACACAGACAAACAACTGATAATGATTCTTTATTTTTACACCTAAAATGAAAATTCCACTTACAATAAAATTCTATAAATTAGCACTTGTTTATAATTCCTTATCTCAGTACCTAGGCCAGTTATAGTTGGTATTTAATTTGCATGAAAAGCATGTTTAATCAAAGTGAAAGCTGATGTAATGTTTTAGTGCACTTCAATCGCCTCTACAGAAACTTTGGCAACAGTTTTCATTTGTAATTTATGCCAATTTACTAGTAGTTATTTTAAGTAGTAACGTTCAAAGCAAAATGAATATTTTATTATACAGTGTAGAAATGCAGAAATTGTGGACTTTTTATTTTATTTAGGAAGAGATGCTGCCTAATGAATTCTTTCTTGCTGTAATCCAACTTTCAGGTATGTATGTTTGCCTATAGTTCATATATATATGTATATGTATATGTGTGTATGTATGTTTATGTATATATATATATATATGGTATATATATATATATATATTATAATAATATAATATATATATATATATATATATATGCATACACACATATATATAAATATTTAAAGAATTATACTCATCATTCAAAGTGGCTCAAAATCCTGTTCTAAAACTGTTTTATTACCCTTTATTGTCCTTCAACAATTTTTTGGTCCACTTTTTGCAATACAGTGGTTGCATGTCATTTTTTTAAACACTCCAAATTTTTACTTATTTTACATCTGATGGATCAAAAAGTGGATCAAAAAATTGTTGAAGGACAACAACTTACTATACAGCAACTATATACAGTTAATTTGTATGAAATATTATTAAACACATCAGTAAGCATAGATAATTATATTAAACATGACAGTTCTCATTCTCTGTGCCCAACTTTAGCATTTGTCAGTGGTTACATTTATGTGGAACAGCAGCCATCCACTGTACATCGCCATGAAAAACAAAATGTTACTCTATCATGTCACATCCGTGCAGATGAAGGAAAGAAAATTGTCCAATTCTCTGTAGAGTGGTACAAAGAAGGTGCTAACAAACAACTAGACGAAGTTATAAATCTGTCCAAGCTCCGTGGACGGTTACTTGAGAACAATAGCAGCAGTCAGCAAAGTGCAAACCTTTCACTCTTTATGCTCGAGCTTAATGACACGGGCAGATACTTCTGCAATTTCTTTTTACTAATTGAAAAGAAAATATTGCAGCATCACGGGCATGGCACATACCTCTTTGTTCAAGAATTAATGACTACAGAGATGCCCATCCTGAATACCAAGGATATAATTTGTAATAATACCATGAATAATACTGGTGAGTAGAACTTTTTTATTAATTATTATAAGGGGTCTAAGCATTTTGCTGAAATTCTATGGGTGAAATCCATCTACATCGACTGAATTATAGCCAGTAAATTATAAGCTGTAGACACAAGAAAACATGATCGTAACAGTGTAACAACAGGGAGTATTATCTATTGATCGTGTTTCCTGTTTCTACAGAAATTATCATTTGCAGAGCTTTAAAATTTGATGCTCCAATCACAGGGGACAAAAGTTCCACTGTTTATCAATCGGGTGGCATTTTACATGTTTAAATTAGGTTAAGATCACAAAACTATTTGAAAGTATGTACAGTATATCTGTACCTTGTAATTATATTACTATTATTTTTTATATTGTAGTTATTATTATTTATATTTTATTACGCTTTTCATTTTCAGATGCTGACACTGAGAATATTACCACAGAAAATGTCCTGCACACATTCCTCATTTCTCTTCCATTATCATTAAAGTTTGCGGCGACTTTGTTTATATGCGTTTATACATATATGTTTACTAATACATCAGTTTTTCTTTCTTGTCCTGGTTTACTTGTAATGTAACGTGACATTTTTGTAGACTGCTGTTTGTCACCTAACTTAACGGACTCGTATGACTAATAAAGTACATAGCCACACACGATAATGTCAAAAGGTTCATTTCTACATAACTATTACAATGACAACAACCTCACATTCCTCATTTCTGAAAAAAAGGGTGTCAAATGTGGTGGAGCCAAAAAAGATTAGGCGGAGGTGTCAAGACGAAGATGTTTAAGGCATCAGGAGGACATGCCAATAAATAATTCTTTACTACGTAAATATTTGAGTCTATTAAATACAGTGATGTTTCCTAAAACATCTCTAATTAATGTTGATATGGTGTCTTCAGGTGAAATATTGACACTGGCAATATTTTTTGAATGTTGACATTATGACATATGTACTATATTGTATGTATCTGTATTTCATGTAATAAGTTTTAGAATAAATAAAATGAAATTAGGCTTAATTTGTTTAAAATGATCAGAATTAATGCTCACTTTTTAGTACTTGTAGTAAGGACTATAAGTGTAAAAATCAGTAAAAAAAAATACTAAATGTTTTTATTTATAAAAGAATCAAATGTCGATTATTTAAACACATTTAAGAAGCAAAATACATATTTTAGAGGCCAGTGTGCTGTAAAAAAGGGCATGATAATTCCATGATAATTCCATGGATTCTATAGACAGACAGCCCATACTGACCATAAATGTTGAAAACGTTTCAGGAGACCTAAAGGAGTTTAGTGTGGGTTGCTTAGTGCATTAATCAATTGTAGCAAGGTAAGAAAGAAATTAAACATTACATTCCAGATTATAAAATGTAATTTTAAAAAAAAATTATGCTTTTCTTTAGTTATAAGGTTATAAGGTTTATTTATAATTATATGTATTTGTCCTATACACTAAAAAAGTTTGATACAAAAGATTTTTTTCCCCCACTTATGAGTCATTATCACCAAAATCCTTGTTGACCACCAAAATCCATCTGTCTATTAATTCAGTACCTGCCTATTCCTAATCAGGGTCACAGTGATCTGCTGGAGTTTCACCCAGCTGTCATTGGGTGAAAGGTATGGGTACATCCTGGACAGGTCACCAGTTCATCACAGGGCCACATACAGACAAACAATCACTCACTACTATGGGCAATTTAGAATCATCAATCAATCTAACATACAACCGGAGTACCTGGAGTAAACCCACACAAGCACAGAAAGAACATGCAAACTCCACACATAAAGACCCCTGCAGGGAATACCAACCTGAGACCCTCTAAATGCTAAATGGAAATAATACTGGCTAATTGCTCAGGGTGTACCACTGTCTTTCACTCAATGGCAGCTGATAGAGTGTGAGAACATATGCCAGTGTAAGTTCTGAATCTGAACAATGCACAAATGTTCTAAACTAATATCCTTTGAACTGATGATACCATAGTGAAGATGTTTGCATATCACCCTGGACACTTTAGCATTGTGGGTGATTATGTGAGTTTGTTTTACAGCAACAGATCCTAAGAAACTTTATAGACTATAAACTCATTTAACCAGCATTTTGAGTTAGGTCATGCATCAGGACAACAATTTGTACCAGCAAATCATCAAATAGAAGCTAAGGGGGAAATAAGCAAGGTGATGAATTAGATAGGTCAAAGTTCAGACCTTATTGTGGTGCGGTGATAGAAACAAATAAATGCTTTTAAACATCAATGAAGTAGCACAATGTGACAAGGACGAGTCAGGGAAATGTGATGCATCAGTATGATATGGGTTTTTATATAATCAAATCGGAATTGGGCATCAGGACCTGCAGAGTAAATGCATCCAAAGAGATCTCACCAGCAGAGGGGGTAGAAAAAAAGTTTTACTAAAGAGACTCTGCTCTGTGAACCTTGGGGCGATTGCAGTTTGGTGTCATGTGACAGAAGGAGTGGAGGAGAAGGAACCGGCACCGTTTAGCGTTTACATTAGTATGATTCGATCATCCTTGCATGGGCTGCTAATATGGAGTTCAGGGGTTTAAACACGGTCAGCTCAGCTCGTCATGGATCCCCGTTGGAGGGGAAAATCACATTCGGCTCAGTGTGGAAAGAAAACAGAGACAGAGACATTTCTCAGACGGGGAAATCAATGAAATCTGACAGCCAAATATCCCGCGTGTCACGTGTCGCCCCTATGACGTCACCGACATCCGCTTCACGGCGCGTGAACCTGCCTGGCGTTATGGACGCAGAGGGAAGAGTGGACGAGTCCAGACTGCGGATGTACATAATTAAAAATGGTAAAATGTGACCAGTTATCAGGTTTTTCACTGTTGACTTTATTAGGACCACCTAACGTCCTAACATATATCTAAATTATAAATCTAAATTATGAGTGTGTATATAAATATCTGAATCTGTGTATATAAATATGTGAATAAAAGGGGATGTGGTGGCTCATGGTTAAGGTGTTGGACTGCCAACCTGAAGATTGTGGGTTTGATTGTGGGTTCAGCTTCACCAAGCCACCACTGTTGGGCCCCCGAGCAAGGCCCTTAACCCCCAATTGATAATGTAAGTCACTCTGGATAAGAGTGTAATTTACCAAATGCGGTAAATGTATTAGAATTTAACTCCGAAGTTATGAAGCCTTCACTCAGCCCCTGTAAACCCCCTAAAACAGACATGAATTTTAGCACTTACTCATCGGTATTATTACCACTTGTCTTGCAGTATAACTATCTCTATTTATTATTCAACTGAACAGTTGAAGGTTAAGGGCCTTCCTAAGGGGCCCAGAAGTAGAAAATGTAAACAAATAGATAGACTAATGGAAACTGCTACTTATTTTAAAGGATGCTGTGTATGTATTGTGCAGTCCTGTATTTCTATTCCCCTAATATTAAGGGATGTTTACACAGACAGAGATTTGTAAATAGCAGCACAATGTACTAGTAAACCACTAGTTTATATATATATATATGTATATATATGTATGTGTGTGTGTGTGTGTGTGAATAAATAGTGCATGACCAATTGAAATGTGATTTAAATCTGATTAGAAATTAGACTAAAAAAACTAGAACAACTGTTTTTTTTATATTCTTTATGTAAGCATAAACATCAAGCATCAACTAAGAATCTCAAGAAATTTCTAGAAATCTCAAAGCCACATGATGGCTGTTTGGCATTTAATTGGTGGTGTGTATGCCAGACAAATGCTATTTAAATGCCTCCATTAAAGTGTTATACTTGTTACTTAGGCATATGTACAAATATTTGACCTAAAACTAGACATTAACAGGAGACGTTAAACAGTTGTAGCATTAATTTATGCACTGGAATGAAAATACTTCTAGCACGGACCTGCCGACACCCAGCACACATGCGGATGAGAAATTCCCCCACATCATGAACAACTGTAAACCTGCATTAGTAACACTGGTATTCTTGCTATTACATTACTATAAAAAGGATAAAGGGTTGGGAAAGTAGATAGCTAATCATGTGATTAGCAGGACAAATTCATTCATCCAAACACCACCACATTTAATATATCCTGCAATAATTTTCTGAATTATAGAACTGACAATAAACCTTTGGTAACAGACCTTTTGGATATGATGAAGGATATCCCACCCTGTTCCATGATTAGTTCTGACTGACCACACAATTCCTCAACTGTATATACACTATATTGGCAAAAACCCACAACATATAAAAAAGGACGAGTCTCACTGATCCGAGTTTCATTTTATTTCCCAGATGCATTTTATTCAGCAGCATTGTGTTTACAGTCCATTGAGCCAAAGACTCACACAATAGGATTCATTTAAGACCTTTCAGAAAGTGGGTAAAGTCCACACAGAGGATTGTGTGTTTTGTTTTTATTTCACAGCATGTGCACTTCAAAAGTTCATCCCAACTGTAGTTTTTGTTCGTTTGTATTCAGATACACAAATGCTTGAGTTGTGTTTATACTGTACATGATGTTGATATTATTGGTATTGCTTTTTGTTTTACATTGATTAAAGGAACTGTTTGTAATGTTAGGAGCGGTACACAAAGAAGGTTAATTACAATTGCTGTTTCTTTTGTTGGTCCAGAAAAATATACAGAATATAATATATATATATAGGGTACACCCTGGACATGTCACCAGTACATCACAGGGCCACACACACACTCACTCACTCCTATGGGCAATTTAGAATCACCAATCAACCTAACATAGATGTTTTTGGAGGAAACCGGAAAACCTGAAATAAACCCACGCAAGCACAGGGAGAACATACAAACTCCACACAGAAAGGCCCAGGAATCAATCCTGGGTCCTTCTTGCAGTGAGGCGAGAGTGCTAAACACTAAGCCATCGTGCTGCCCCATAGCAGAGCATATCAATCTTTAAATATTTTCAGGTTGTTTGGGGTTATTTTTTATAAATGCATACCTATATTTACATTTTAAGGTTTATGTTTTGTGTTAACAGTGAAATGTCGTTGCACTAGAGGCTTATTAAAGCTGCTCGCTGTGTGTGTTTAGGGGGTGTGTCTCCAGCGGAGCGAGGTCTGGTGTGGCGCTTCTTGTTTGGAATGTACCCGTGCAGCTCTACGACTCTAGAGCGCACCCTGTTGCTGGAAGAACTGACAGTTCGTTACCATGTTATGAAAAAGAAGTGGCAGTGTCTGCTTCCTGGAGCTGTTCATCCGCGACTCAATGGCACTGATGGTAAACCTTGTTTTGAACAGTATGTCTTTTTGCAGTTATTGTGAGAGATGATCCAGCTCTCCGCTTCATGCTTGCACAAATTAAAATGCAACTATATTGTCTGCGTTTTTTTCTTTCTTATTCTTTATCTTAGCTGAGCTGGTGGCAGCCGTGCAGTATTTTAAGCAAAGACAGGACAGAGAAAGAGAAATACAGCAGTACCTGTACAAGTCAAAGGAGGTGATGGAGAGAATTTCCTTCCTGGAGCTTCAAGCACAGGTACGCCTAACGCATCTTTATGGAACATTTAGACAATTTTAGCCATACATGTGCTGCAGAAAAAAATACATAAGACTTATATCATTTATTACGTTGTATTACACCTTACAAGTGCATTCCTAATAAAATAAGATTTAATAATATTTATTTACCACTAATACCTGTAGTATCATATGGCCCAGGCACACAATAACGCAACATGGTCGCTTATTCATTTACAGTATTTCGGAGACGCCCTTATCCAGAGCGACTTACATTTATCTTATTTATACAACTGAGCAATTAGGGGTTATGGGGCCCAACAGTGGAAGCTTGGTGGAGCTGGTAAATGAACCCACAATCTTTGGGTTGGTAGTCCAACACCTTAACCATGAGCCTCCACTTCCCCACATAATTCTATGGTGTGTAAAATTATTATTCAAAAATTGAAATATGTTCAAACTTTCTGCTTGGATATTGTGATAATTAGGTATTAATTGGAAAATATGATGTGGTTGGTTTAATGTAAAGCATGTTACTATCCCAGATTTTCCTCCAGGAGCACATCAAAAAGTTTAGTTTTCTTTTTTTTTTTTTTTACACAGTTTGCTTACAATTTTATTTACTAAAATAAAAAAACTATTTAATCCAAAATAAAATGTAATCAATTGTTATTGGTTTCCCTTTCGTAAAGTTGAATGTATATCCACAATACAAGTTATCACTTAATAGCACATAATTAGTTAATTCTGCAGAGAGTGCAATTGTGTCTAACAGTCCTGCCTTCTAGAGAAAACCTTACAATCTTTTTCCACTTTAGTGCCACACATGAGATTTTTAAAACAAAAGACTTATTGTTTTTGACTTTACTCTGGTTCATCTTTTAGCTCTTTCAACGGGGACTTTGACCTGGAGAATCAAGACCACGTATCATTGACAAAGATGTCCCGAGGACGGATAGAGCCTTGGCCTACTACACGTACGTCATGTCAATATTTCCTTCTTTCTTTCTTTTAAAGAATTTGTTCTGGCTTATGTACCTTGTAAATGTTGTAAATGATTTGTAATGACTCGTCGCTCTTAATGAATTGCTAGTGATTCTTCAGTGAAGAAACGTAGCTTGTCTTCACAAGACACTGCACAGTCAACTTAGCGAACACTGCATCAGTCAACATACACAAGGAAAAGCATCAATATATATTGATAAATATTAAATCTCCCATCACTCTATACATCTTACATTTAAAGGCAATGGATTTGGACAATAACAGACAAATGTTTATAGTAATATTTACTAAACTTTTCACTGCTAAATACATTCATCCCAGATACACTATATAATCCAAAGGTTTGTGGACACCTGATCCTTACAAACATTTTAAAGATCTTATTTCAGATTTATTCCTCATTTTGCTTTAACACACGATGTCTTCATGGAGCTTAGGGAATTTGTGCACAGGGACATTGTCATGCTGGATGTTTTGGTCTCTTGGTTTCAGTAAAGGAATAATGTAATGCTACAACATACAAAGACATTTTAGAGAGGAACCACATATGGATCTGATAGTCAGGTTTTTACAAACTTTTCTCAATATAGTTAACGTTAATGAACATATAAGGGCTTCTAAAGATATTGTGTGAATACAGATGATCATAAATTTTAAAGAATTAATAACTTTAACTTGTCATACCATTATAGTAAATTTGTACATTTTTGACAGGCACTAGTGGTAAAATCTAGACTTTTATAAGGATGCACATGCCATTAGTTCCTATAAACAGACTTCCTGGACATGCAAACAGGAACCCACAAGCAAGATAATACACTGCATGTGACAAAACCACTCGGCAGTAGTTAAGTATATATTAGGGTAAATCACAGTCGAGACAAAATTTTAATCTAAATTCTTTTATACATACAGTACCACAAGGTTATTCAGTTTGTACTGGTAAGATTTGATATATTGCAAAGGTAGCCAGCAGAGGGCGCAGCAGCTGCCATATGATGTCCTCTAATTTTTTTTTCACTGAAAGAAAGCTGCCACAAAGCTAAAGCACAATATTTACCGCTTTTTAAAATGAATAACAAACCCTCAGCCTGTATATAAAATAATTATGTATGATTATGTAAAGTGAAGTTATTTATTATGATAGATATCTTCTCCGATAAGCTTCATTGCGAACTGACTGTTATCATAGTTAATTTCTCTCATAGGCACAGTTGACACAAAAGATCTCGAAATGTTATTTGGTTAAGTAATAGACATTAGATCTGTATGTTTTTTTTATAGGGATGAAGGATTGGGTAATCTCCTGGTGTTGAGAGATATCCTTATCACCTATGCTGCTTTTCACCCTGGCAAGACCTTTAGAAACATTCCTATATTTGTTTAGTGAAAAATACTGTAGTTTTCATTTTAAATAGTATTTTGATAGATGTTAATGTTTTTTTTCCTGCTCCTGTGTAGAAGTCAGTTATGCCCAGGGTATGAATGATCTGTGCAGTCGGTTTCTGGAGGTTCTGGACTCAGAGGTGGACACATATTGGAGCTTTTGTTGTTACATGGAAAAATTCTCACGGGACTTCTGTGCTGATGGTCTGCACCGCAAAATTGGTGGGTTTTTATCTATAACGATACATAGTATAAAATCATGTTGTAAGGCTGAAAATGATCAGCCCTCTGCTTTCCTACCCCAAATATATGATGGGTAATAAAAGGGCCATTTGGCGTTCCTGAAGGCACAGGGGTGCTGATAGCGATCAAGACCATTAGGACAACATGTGTATACATTAGGGGTCTGCTAAGGGTCACTTGGTTTATACGGTGGGTGAAGCTGCAATTTGCTGATTTATTAGTTTGAACATTTGGTTTTAAGTCACATGGTTAAGGAAGGGATAAAAGAGGATTGCATTTTTCCGGGTCTTTTTTCCTGCTGGCTTTTCCTGTGCTAGCACTTTTCCTGTTCCTCTCTTGTTCTCTCTCTCTCTCTCTCTTTATTTTGTAACAGATTCAAGTGTAACCATGGTAAACTATTGTCATTAAACCATTTCAGTTATAAATTGTGTATTAACTAGTCTCAATCTTAACATTGATGTGTTAACTAAAGCAATACAATATAATCACTTAATAGCGATGCTCTCCCACATATTTAGCTATTATAACTGGACTTATTTCCGTCGTTGGTGTAAGCAGCAGTGGGTGGTGATAGACAAGAAATATATGATAACTTTTTTTAGTCCTTTGGCGATCCTACAGCTTGAACCACCGTAGGCGATCCACCCTTACAATGTTGACTATTTAAAATGCTTGTTATTTTGTACATCATAGTACTGTATAATACTTCATTCTGATTGGTCAGAAATGATTAATGATTAGTATTCATGGATATTAAATATGATTAAATCAGAACTTGCTTAATGTTTTTATTTTTAATTAGAATTGGAGGCTGCTCTGCTTAAGGAGTTGGACCCTCATCTTTATGCTCATCTTGTTATAGACAATATGGAGAGACTGACATTCTGTCACAGGTGTATATCCACTTCGCCCCACTTCTCTAACGTGCATGTGTGGTGATCACAATCCATTTATAAACGCACTCGTGTCTGTGGCTGTCCTGCTGTGCAGGTGGCTGCTGTTGGGTTTCCAGCGTGAGTTTGAACACAGTGATGCTCTCCGGCTGTTCGAGATTCTCAGCTGTGATCACCTGCAGCTTATTTCCCAGCAGGTGGACCGAGCACTCTATCAAGAGAGACTGAACTTCAAACACAGCTTTCGTAAGAGTTCTCAAGTGCTAAATGTAACAGGAAGTCCTGTTTAAAATCATTTCGGTTGTTTAGATACAAGATTCAAGTTTAATCACAATAATTAGATTTTTTTTATTTTAAACTAGTGAAATATGGATGCTGGCAGACATTTTAAATAGTTGCTTTAAATTCTGAATTAGATGAACTGATTTGTCCGGTATGCCCATTTTTATAGTGTGTTTTATGAACTTTTAAGCCTCTTTTACGCTAATTGTGCACACAGAAGTTGATTTCTTGTGGCTACAAAATAATTGAAGGGATAGCTGTGATAAATGTAGGAGTACAAGTACAGACAAAGGTTTAATTAGCTTATGCTTTTTGTGTCATTTAATATAAATGTATAAATGCATAATAATTATATTACAAAGTGTGCTACGCAAAAACAAATGTGGTTACCTAAAAAATAATGTTCTTTTCTTTATTCTGCTTGTTCGCCTATTATTTTTCATTGACCAAACATTTGCAGTTTAGCCTGTATATGTAACCCTGCATAATTTCGTACTTTCTTTGCAGACGATAAACAGGTAACAGGAACCTCAGTCCATTAACCAGGAGTTTACCTTTGAACTCTTCATCTGTGCCACCATTCTGCTGGAGAACAGAGATTCACTGCTCAGCTGCAGAAACGAGGTGCAACTCCTGCAGTTCACCAACAGGTTGCTGGTCCTTTCTTTCTGGCGTCTGACTAATAAATGTCTAGGAGAAGTGGTGGCGCGGTGGTTAAGGGGTTGGAATGCTAATTAAAAGATCGGGGTTCGATTACCACCAAGTTGCCACTGCTGGGCCGCTGAGCAAGACCCTTAACCCCCAATTGCTCAGTTGTATAAAAGAGATATATGTAAGTCGCTCTGGATAAGGTGGTCCTAGCAAAGGGGTGCATTAAGAACACTTGGGGGTGCTCATGAGTACTTATAGGTAGGACACACTGGTTTTTTTGGGACTATACCACCTTTGTGCAGTGTCTTTAAGTTGCCACCGGAGTTTGACTGTTTCCTGTCTGTGTCCAGCCTGCAGGGGACCCTGGATTTGAACAGCAGCCTGAAAAAAGCAGAAGAGCTTTTCTACAACTACTGTAAGCGTTCATCCAGAGAATGTCTGAGTGAGCGCTACCAAAGAAACAAAAGCAAGGAGGAGCCTTTCCTGTTCCTGCTGCGTAGCCTGTTCTCCTGAGCTAGAAGAAATCGGAATATTCCTGGACCAGTCCTATAGACTAAAAAGTTGGTTGTTTTGATGTGTGCAGGAAGATGTTTACATGGTTTTAGACTGGTCTTTAAATAAGTATTTGGTTTATAAAGAAAAGAATCATTCAATCTGTAGCTTGGGAAATACTGAAGGAATACTGAAATACACACCCCTTTTTTGTTGAAAATGTGTATGTTTTAGGATGATAAAATGGCCCCAGAGCTCATTCCTGATTAATGAATCCCCAAGAATGAACAATAGACCCTGATTTTAACCCTGAATTTAACACTAAACTGTGGCCATAGCAGAGCATTATCCTTTGTGTGCTAATACTTTTTCAGGTTATGGTCCATACACCAATGTTTCAATTCACATAATATTTAAAGAATTGTTGTTTTAAATATTTTACTGTTAGAATTTCAGTAGCTGCATTGTTCCTAAAAAGGCTTTGTTAAATAATCTAGCTTTTTTTAAGGTAGTTAGTAAAAATCAGTTAAAATTTACCAATTAAACCAGGATCTAACTCACCAACCAAACTTTTTCCATTTGTGAATTTATTTATTTAGTATTACAATAGTACAATGTTCCATATACATTTTATTTATTAAGTTTATTATTTTATTAATTAAAGCAGTTTTTTTACGTGTTTATGTTCAGGTAGTGTTAAGTTTTACACAAGTGTTATAAATTTTGTTTTCTTTATAAATATTGTTTATTGCTTATAATAATTTTTTTTGAAATAGGTTAGTATTAATCTTTAGTTAATAAATCATTAATAATAAAAAAAACATGTAAATGAGATGTAATTGGTTTGTAAAAACACCTGCTGCTGAATGTAAAACCATATGTTTTAGGTTATTTTGAAGACTCTACACTACACGCATTTTTTTTTTAATGTTTAACCCCGGACCCGTCTGGCTATATTAAGACTTACGACTAAAAAACTAACCTGTTTGACATCTGAGCCAGATTAGATCAGAGTGCAATAATAGAATCACACATTTGTACATGGAGTTGATGTTGTGCTTAATAGAAATGTGAAAGTTGACCAGTGCACCGGTCTTTCTAGAAGAGCCTCTATGACGAATTAGTCAATAGTTAGTAATGCTCAAGTCTCAGTGGGTCAGCGATGTAAATCCCACTGGATCTTTTTTTAAATTTTTATTTTGGATGGCATGTCTCTGCAGCGTAACTTGTAAATGTTTTAATAATACCATTTTTTTTAAGGTTTTGGACAAAATGTCTTTTTCCACCGCAAAGGCTCTTTGTTTAACTGTGTTCAGGTTGTTGTGAGGGAATAGAAGTGTTATTTGTGTTTTATTTTAAGACTACTGTAGCATTCAAGTAACCTTAGACGCTAAATCATTAAATAGGGGTGTGTACATTGCTTTGCTTTTTCCTAATAATATAAATAAAATAATGTATTATGAATTTTTATATCTACTTCTTTCCTTATTTTATTGGAGCTTAAGTTTCATGGTGTTAGTGGTTTTAAGCTTATCACTGTTGAGCAAACTCTTATCTGTGCTCCTGCAGCCGAGCAATTTAACTTCGCAGAATGATCTCCTAATGCTTAAAAAAAAACCCATCCCATCAAAATATCCTAACCCGGCATCTATACGCATTAGTGAGAACTTCACATAAGATATAAACACTCACAAACATTTAAGCAATATTGAGATCATTATTTTTGCATTAGAATTAGCAGTGGATGGTGCAGTGTGAGTGTGTCGTAGACAGTTGCCCCGAAGAGCCCACATGAGCAGTCTGGAACTTTCTCTTAGCAGAGATCAGGTGACCGAGTGCTGGATTCTTTCTAGCTGCTGTGACTATATACACTGAGAGGGTCTGGATCTTCGGTCACTGATTCCATTGGGATAAGAGTGTGAAAAGGGCAGCAGGTTTTCAGGCAGGGCTAAAGCCACCCTACATACTCCATACACTTATCTCTGAAGTTTCCAGGAAAGGTAATGCTTTTTTTTCAGGGGTGTTGCAAATGGCCAGCAAAAGTGACTTTGCTTTATGTTTAGTCTGTTTTTTTTTGTGGTTTGCTTTAACTGATACTTTTCGGCGGTTGGCTTCGGCTTTGCCAGCTGCAGAATTTCAGTTTTCTCTATGAATTACTAGTTCTTATATTCTGTTCTTGTACGACACTCAGTATTCACTCAGTAAATTCCTGTGGTTTACTATTATCTATGCTAATAAATAAATAAATTATTTTACCACCAATCCTGTATTTATATATAAGTATGAATTATAGATTTAACTGTAATATTTGGCTATGAGTTATTGTATATCCTCTTTCTCTTTCTCTCTCTCTCTCCCTCGTCTATCCTGCTGAAATACTTCTTTTTTCAACAAATAATATATAAACAGTATAAATCCCGGAATTTAGGCTTATAATTCTAATACCAATGCAACTTTAATAATCAATAAACAATAAATAAAAGAAACAAAAAACTTGGATTGGATTAGATTGAAATCGACTTAGTAGGTCCAGTTAACACAATTGTAGTTTCCCGAAATCTATAAATTTATAATTGTGATTTTAGAGCTATACTGTAACTAAAATCAGCTGAGCCAAATTAAAGCTAATTCATTTAACACTGTCTTGCTACTACCAGCTAACTAATACAACCTTTTTGTATTTAGTATGCTGATGCTATTGATCATGTATTAATCACATACTGTATCATGCCAGCATTGCAGTTTAACTTTTAAACACTATATTAGATTTGTGTATGACTCATATTTTTAGGTTGCTGTGGGAAAATAACCTGCTGCTAAATCCAACAGATAATTTTCATATAGCTTCTGTTTACAGTACAGCAGAAGGTCAATGTATGATATCTGTAAGTTAAGGGTCCTAAAAGGTTACAAGGAAATATCCATATGGAGCAAAACGTGTAACATATTTTTGGCCTGATGTTCTTATTAATAATAGACTCATATATTTATATGGTTATTTTTACTACTGAGTCGAATACTATCAAGTTGGTGATAAATGCTAACTGGCACTTTCTAAGTTTGTTGACATCTGGCAGTGTTCCTATTTTGTGTTCTATTTATGACTACAGCTGGACCTGAATTCTCTCTTACTCTCTTTCTCTCTCTCTCTCTTTCTATTACAGAAATAATGTCTAAAGGTCCAGCAGTAGGCATTGACTTGGGTACCACCTACTCATGTGTTGGCATTTTTCAGCATGGCAAAGTGGAGATCATTGCCAATGATCAAGGGAACAGAACTACGCCCAGTTATGTGGCATTTACAGACACTGAAAGGCTGATTGGAGATGCTGCCAAAAACCAGGTGGCCATGAACCCCAACAACACGGTGTTTGGTAAGACAGTGTATACTTAAGTAAAAAGTCAAGGCCTCTTATTTTGCCTTTATATCTCAGGCAAACAGAAAAATACCAATCATAAACAGTGAGTTTATTGGTAGAGTTTCACTAGAAGCCATTAAAAAAACTTAAATACTTAACTTAAATACTCTGATTGCTGTAAATATTTTAATTACTGTAAAAACAGATTAATAGCAAAAAATTAATCTCATTATACCTCATTGTAAATGATCACATTGTTTTTCCAAGATGCCAAACGCTTAATTGGTCGGAGATATGATGACACTGTGGTGCAGTCGGACATGAAACACTGGCCTTTTAAGGTGGTGAGTGACGGCGGAAAACCCAAGGTGGAGGTGGAGTACAAGGGAGAGATAAAAACCTTTTATCCTGAAGAGGTGTCCTCTATGGTCCTTACCAAGATGAAGGAGATTTCTGAAGCCTATTTGGGAAAAGTAAGATGAATCAGACAATCCAGATGTTTTCTTATGATTCTTTAAAAAGTCTTGGATCAAAATTAGTTCAATAACGTAAAACATTTATGTTATATAATTACCATTACTGACAGCCACTATTCTGAATAAGGAATGTAAATGAACTGAACTTTGTCATGAAGCTGTTAGAATCATATTTATAGCACAGTCTCATCTCAGTAATCATCAGTCGATTCCTATTATTATAGACAATTATAAAAAATCTGTTAGATGATATAAAAATGACTGACTCATTGTTTCTTAATGTCTTGCCTCTTTAGACTGTAACAAATGCTGTTATCACAGTCCCAGCTTATTTTAATGACTCCCAAAGGCAAGCCACAAAAGATGCAGGCACCATTTCTGGCCTGAATGTCCTCCGAATCATTAATGAACCAACAGCAGCCGCTATTGCCTATGGGCTGGACAAAAAGGTATGCTGACATTTTATCTACTGTTCAGTTGAAGTAAGTGAGTAATAGCATTATGTTAAAAATAAGGAAGCTGTGTTTACTGCTAAGAGGGTCATAGAATATCTGTATCACTTCTAAATATGTATTTGTGTCTTTTAAATCAAATTTACTATGTAAAACATGAAGGACAAAAATAGTTTATGCTAAATTAGCTAAGCTTAAACGGCTCTTCATTCCTTTAGGTTGGTGGTGAGCGTAATGTCCTTATTTTTGACCTGGGTGGTGGCACTTTTGATGTGTCCATTCTGACCATTGAAGATGGCATCTTTGAAGTCAAGTCGACAGCGGGTGATACTCATCTAGGGGGTGAGGATTTTGACAACCGTATGGTCAACCACTTTATCAATGAATTTAAACGCAAATTCAAGAAGGACATCACAGGTAATAAACGTGCAGTGCGCCGTTTAAGGACAGCCTGTGAACGTGCCAAGCGCACGCTGTCCTCCAGCACACAGGCCAGCATCGAGATCGACTCGCTTTATGAGGGTGCGGACTTTTACACCTCTATTACGAGGGCGCGCTTCGAGGAGCTCAATGCTGACTTGTTCCGGGGTACTCTAGACCCTGTTGAGAAGGCCTTGCATGATGCCAAAATGGACAAAGCCCAGATTCATGACATTGTCCTTGTTGGAGGGTCCACTCGCATTCCCAAGATCCAGAAACTTTTGCAAGACTTTTTCAATGGTCGTGACCTTAACAAGAGCATCAACCCTGATGAAGCAGTGGCCTATGGAGCAGGTATGTGAAATCATATTTTTGAACGTTCTATATAGTACTTCATTGGTACCTTAATTTAGTTTCATGCTGCCTTCATTGTTCCACATTTAAATCTTCCCATACAGCTGTCCAGGCAGCAATTCTGTCAGGTGATAAGTCGGAAAATGTCCAAGATCTTCTCCTTCTGGATGTCACACCTTTGTCTTTGGGGATTGAGACAGCCGGAGGTGTTATGACTGTGCTCATTAAAAGGAATACTACCATCCCTACCAAACAAACCCAGACATTTACAACCTACTCAGACAACCAGCCTGGTGTACTTATCCAGGTAAACCCTTGTTAAAAGACATGATATCCTAATTATATGTCAGTCAGAACAGTATAACTGGCTTTGGCTAGTCACCGTTTAAAATGCATTCTGATATATGTAGGTATACGAAGGTGAACGAGCCATGACAAAGGACAACAACATTCTAGGCAAATTTGAGCTGACAGGCATTCCCCCTGCTCCCCGAGGTGTGCCACAGATCGAAGTGACCTTTGACATTGATGCTAATGGCATTCTCAATGTGTCTGCAGTGGACAAGAGCACTGGCAAGGAGAACAAAATAACTATTACTAATGACAAAGGTATCCACGTGATTGAACTATACATTAGAAACAAAACTAGACTTTTCCCCACTCTAATGACCTTTGTCTCTTCCAGGCCGTCTGTCCAAAGAGGACATCGAGCGGATGGTACAGGAGGCTGAAAAATACAAGGCAGAGGATGATGTTCAGAGAGAGAAGGTCACTGCGAAGAACACCCTTGAGTCTCTGGCCTTTAATATGAAGAGCACAGTGGAAGACGAGAAGCTCAAAGACAAAATTAGTACAGAGGACAAGAAGACAATTGTGGATAAGTGCAATGAGGTTATTGCCTGGCTGGACAGGAACCAGGTAAGGACCGCAAGGCTTTGCAGTGTTTTCTTCTCTAGGTTACCAGCTAGAACACAATTTGTCTTTGCGAGCATTAACATAATAAATGTGTATTAAGCTGTGTTTAGGCTATCAACATATTTATTCCTATTTTTCATTGTTGTAACTAAAAAATGTAAGTAATAATTGACTGAGTAGTTCAGTAGGTGAATTAAATATACTTTTATATTATTCTAATATTCTATTTGTTTGTGGGGGTTTTTTTTCTCTGATGTGCCATAGACTGCAGAAAAGGATGAGTATGAGCACCAGCAGAAAGAGCTGGAAAAAGTGTGTAACCCCATAATCACCAAGCTTTACCAAGGCTCTGGGGGTATGCCAGGTGGAATGCCTGGTGGCCCTGGTGGGTTCCCTGGAGGTGCAGGTGGTAGTTCTTCCTCTGGCCCGACCATTGAGGAGGTCGACTAAACCTAAAACCAGAAGAAGAGAGAGAAATCCAAGTCTCAGCTACACACACAAGGAGTTCTTTTCTTTATCACATTTCACACACTCATTAGAAATTGTCATGACAGCCAGTGCCAACTAAGACCAGCAAAGCCTGTGACCAAATCCGGTATTTCTGTGAAGATATGAAACTTTACATGTGTTTTTTGTCATTAAATATTTAGTTCATCTTGTAATAATGGGTCACAATATATTTATTATGTTGGCTGGGATTATTTGTGTCTAATGCTTACAGGTTTCTGTGATAGCACTTAAATAAATCAAATAAATGGATTCTCCCCTTATTTCCGTCTGTGTTTAAGAGTTTGTGGCTGACCCTGTGCTCTGACCCCAAATTTCGTCAGCTTGGATATTTAATAAATAAAACAGTTTCAATGTGAGTTTTAATGTCTAATATATATTTAACAGGATTAGGCTTCTTCTTCTGAATTGACTAGCATGCTGTACATTAAATACATATAAACTGGCAAGTAAATAGCTAAAACAAAAAAAAGGATTTATTTGTATATTAGATTTAGGAGTTCTATATTCTATTCTGTAAATTAAGCTGTACTGATAAATATACATATAAACATACATTTAAATGATTAAACATTCATGTTTGTCTATTATTCTAATAAGGGGAAATTGATTTTACTTCATTTACTACAAAACAGTACAAATTCAAATTTTATTTGTCACATACATAATCATACGTAGTACAACCTGCTGTGAAATGCTTCTCACGACTGTCCGACATTAAACATAAAGTAAAAAGTGTGTAAAAAAAAAAAAATAGGTCAATAAAAAAAATATATATATATATATAGATATATATATATATATATATATATATATATATATATATATATATATATATATATATATATATATATATACATACACACAACATATACATATATATATATATACATACATATACCATATATATATACACAACATATACATATATATATATATATACACATAAAAAAAATAGGTCAATAAAAAAATTTATATATATATATATATAATATATATATATATATATATATATATATATATATATATATATATATATATATATATATACATACATATACATATATATATACATATATATATATACATATACATATATTGTATTTATTTGACACAATATACGGTATAAATTACAAATATTTCAAAAGTTGTGGGATTTTTGCAGGTGTGCTGGAACACCTTGTGATTTTCCCAGCTGTATCAGCTTCAGAACGGACTATAAAGTCAGTATGAGCTCCTCTGGGGGGATTTGATAGTGTCTGAAGTACACAATGCTGTGGATCATTAGTTGCCTTGCTCTTGTGGCATCCACACTAGGCAAGTTTTCTGTGTGCTAATTGGCTGAAGCTGCAGTTTTAAAAACATGGATATGTGTTTGCTTTAAACATTTTATGTGTGTTTCTGTAAAGATTTATTTTTTTCCTCACAGGATGTGGCATTCCATCGATTAAGCCTCAAATTAGTGGCTACAACAAGATTGTGAATGGTGAGAATGCTGTGCCTGGATCCTGGCCCTGGCAGGTGTCACTGCAGGTAATGTTATTTTGGGAAACATTTGAGTCGGCTTGTTACAACAATAAAACTGTGTTCCTGAACATTAGTTAATACTGAGTATTAATTTAAAGGTTTATTATTTTATTAGTTTAAAAAAAGTACCTTTTTGCATTATACAGGGTGTCCCATAACTTCCATACATAGCAGGAATTAAAAAAAGATAAATATATTTTTTATTTATATAATTTGCTCTACATGACTACCATTGTTTTAACAACACATTTCGATGTATGTCCTCCACGTATAAGCACAGCTGGAGTTATGCTTGTAATGGCGTTGAGGATACATTCCTTGTGATGATTTATATTATGTATCTTTTTCTGATAGACCATGGACTACCATGCTACCAAAGATAAAAATCAAGTGGGGTAAAATCTGGGAAAATGGTTTTCTTAAAAATAAAATTATTTTTCCTATGTATGGAAACCTATGGGACACCCTGTGTACTTTGTTGAAGATTATGTTTAATGTGTACATTTTGAACTAGGACTCAACTGGCTTCCATTTCTGTGGAGGATCCCTGATTACCCCATACTGGGTCGTTACTGCTGCTCACTGCCGTGTGACGTAAGTTAGTTTGATATTATTCCATCGACATAACGATTTTTGTATGTTTTGTAATTACAACACTTTAATTTCTTTTATACCTCCTTATTACGTAGACCTTCCCGACATGTTGTTGTTCTCGGCGAGCACGATCGCGCGTCTAACGCAGAGCCTATTCAGGTCAAGTACATTTCCAAGGTATGTATTTTCTATTTAGTGTTTTTGTTTTTTTTTCTTTTATTCGAAGTACTTAAAGAAAGAAGTTGCTGATTCTACCCTGAGCTCCTCAGTTGTATTATCAGTCTGTCAGCAATTTATCTTCTGTGTAGTTGCCTAATACTGTAAACCAGCGGTTCCCACGGGGGTGGGGGGTGGGTCCCGACCCACGAGGAGGCCTCAGTGATCTCCTGGGGGTCGCGTGATCTTTTTTGGAAAAGTGTTGAGCAGTGAGCATTAGCAAGAATGATCATATTGCATTAGCTAATTTTATCCATGATCCCTTGATTGAACAAAAAATGGACAAATTAGTAAATTTCGGGTTCGCAGTTTCCAATACTGGAAACAGAAAAGGTAGAAAATACCATTAAATGTAAATGGGGCCCTAAAATTTTTTCTTGGGGGAAAAGGAGGTCTCGGACAAAAAAAAAGTTTGGGAACCACTGCTGTAAACCACAGTTATAGCTAATCTGTTAAATGTGTTATTACCTAAATTAATTATGTTATACATATATATATATTCGTAGGCAATCTCTCACCCTTACTACAACAGTCAGAACTTCAACAATGATATCACCCTGTTGAAGCTGTCCACTCCAGCGCAGCTAACCCCCCGTGTGTCTACCGTGTGCTTGGCCACTTCTAGTACTAATGTTCCTGCTGGTACACGCTGTGTGACCACCGGCTGGGGCAAAACTGCTTTTACATGTAAGGTGCATTAAATTGAGTTTAGGTTCAAGAAATCAAACAGCTATTTGAAAACAATTAATAAAAAACTAGGGAAATCTAAATAATAGTTCTTTTGTGTCTTCGTTTAGCAAGCCCCAATATTCTGCAGCAGACTGCCCTGCCCATTCTGAGCTTACCACAGTGTCAGAAGTACTGGGGAAGTGGCATCTTTGATTCGATGATTTGTGCTGGAGCATCTGGTGTCTCCTCTTGTCAGGTGAGCTGAAGTAGACATGGCAATCAGCTAATACTGAGATTCTGCAATTGATTTTCATCATGTTTTAGTCACAAGATGAACACCTAAAGAAATACTTACACAGAAAAGAATTCATTCTTCAAGAAAATTCTATATTTTTAAGGATTAGAGTGGTGTCTAATGCACTTTATGTTGTAATATCATTTCTTTATATTTGTATGTGTTTGGTGTGGGTGACATCTGCAGGGCGACTCTGGTGGCCCTCTGGTTTGTGAGAGCAATGGTGTCTGGCATCAGGTTGGAATTGTGTCATGGGGAACAACCAACTGCAATGTGTATACCCCTGCTGTCTACTCCCGTGTCTCATACCTGAGAAGCTGGATTGATCAGATCGTTGCCAGCAACTAAACTGACAGCAGCTTCATGGTCACCTGGAGGATCTCAGAACTGTAGCATGTAAAGCTGAGGTCACTTTTCAGCAGACGTCTGTAAACAAATTACTAATAAAAGTTAAAGAGTCACTCCATTCCAAAGTCTGCGTTGTGTTTTAGGTGTAGATAATCATTAGGTAATTTAGAGGAATTTATCACTACATATTATTGTCTTCTATATAATATAAACATTTAAATATTTCGTTTAAACAATTAGCTTGCTTAAACATTTTCTTATTTTGGCCTATGCGTTGGAATTTACCAGACTAATGATTCATATTTCTATATATATATATATATATATCATATATATATCTATATATATATTATATTATTATATATATATATATATATATATATATATATACAAGTATAATTACCAGCTATATATATACGTATGTATATGTGTATACTGTATATATATATATATATATATATATATATATATATATATATATATATATACACATATACATACACACATATACACATATAATATATTATAATATATATATATATATATATATATATTACTTACACACATATACACACACACACACACATTATCTATATATAGCATATATTATATATATATATATAGATATATATATATATATATATATATTACATCCAAATGTAACAATACCTTCTTGCGCTATTATTTGTAATATTTTATTTCACATAAATATACCTATATCTCCATCCATCCATCCATTTATCTATCTATTTATCCTATTTATCAAACAATTTACCTATCAGCCTATACATAAAGTATATGTACATATACATATAATACATCTTATGTAACAATACCTTCTTTCGCTATTATTTTAATATTTTATCTTACGTAAATATATCTATATATCCATCCATTTGTCTATCTATCCATCCGTCTATCTATCTATCCATCCGTCCATCCATATGCATATCTAATGTAACAATACCTTATAACACCATTTTAATATTTTTTTAACCAATGTTTCAAACATGTCTGAGCAAGTACAGGTAGTCCTGTGAAATCACCTACAAATGACGTCTTTTAGGGTTCGAATTAATGTGCACTTTCTGCTTCATTTTGCTAAAACATTTTATTTATCTGAAATAAGATGCAAGTCAGGAGAACAAAATATGTAAACATTATATTAGTAATTATATTAATACTATAATTACATATAATACTGCAAATATTTGGTTGAGCACCTTTCACATCACAAGATTCATTTTGCCTGTAATATATTTATCAACCCTAAAAACAAACATATAAACTCTGTCTAAAAAGAACTATTTAGGAGTAAGCATTTAAACCAGCATGGGATTGTAAATGTGTATTTTGTTTATTTAAAATGTGTTGTTATAACCAGAATACAGAACAAACATGCGTTCATCTGACTCTACTGACCTGCATCAAAGTTTCACATTAAACATCTATCAGAACTGGATTTTATCTACTGGAGTGCAGGCCATACTAAACTAACAACACACATTTAGATTGTTAACAAATATTACAAACACAGGTTCAGGCAACTACACAATTTTTGGGACATTCTTTAGACTAAAACACTCGGCTTAACTTCCTCTCTGATAATGTCCATAACTGTCTCCTGATGCAGGGGATGAGGATGAGTTAACGCTCATACATTTCTTTTAGGATCTTAATGCTTTCGCTGTAGCGCAGCTGGTTCTTATTAGAAGCCTCTTTCCACCTAAAGGAAAACATACCAGATACTTTATACAGAAATCATTTAACATTTCATGAAAGCATTTAACATTAGCTCTGTGTTACGTTTCTGTTTTCAAGGCTTGAAATTCTTACTTTTGTCTAATTTTCTTCCAGCGTTTCATGTGACTGTACATGAGTGCAGTGGCTCCTGACGCAGTGTCTGTGGACTAAAGCAAAAACTCGATTAGGTAATGTAAACTCAAGGAATCATGCTGTTGCAGAAACCAAAGACTTAATAAATAAACTCAATAGAGAGGCGAGATGCAACCTGAAAACAAACTGAAGGGCTTTTACCAGCACTGAATTTTATCAACACCACATTTTTTCCATTAAAAAAAACATCAACTATCTATAAAACTACAGCTGTTTTATTTACTACAAGTTAGTTACTGTTAACAGGTCAATGCATTAAATAGGATGTAGAATGAACATTTACCCCCCCCAATGTTAAATAAAAGTCTTCTTTACCACATTAATGATCATAACTAGTTTTTCTGTTAGCTGTATGTTGTCTCACTATACAAGTTTTACTTTAAAAAACTAGTATTAGCAAGAGTATATTAACATAAAGGTGTATTTTTTGAGAGTTTTTTTTAAGAACACCACATTCTGACTTTCTGATCATAATCAAGATATCAACTGTGCTGTGGGAAATCAAACTATAATAAACACTAATTATTTACTCATCTGACCCCTTATGGCATGTGTTTTCTTAAATTTGCAAACAGAACAAAATGCAGTAACATTAGCATTTTCATTTAAATAAAATAACCAACATGTGAAATGTAAACCTTTAAATAATGTTTAATGTGTTGGTGGTGATCACTTTTATAACCTTACCTGGCTTATGGTGGGTTTCTCTGTGTTTGGAATCCTTAAGTTCATTGGATCACCCGCCTCATTAACAGGACAGGGACTAGGGGAGGGAAGGTGATAGATATTTTGGACTTTACCGTTTAGCATGTCTGACACCTAAGGGAGAGGGAGAGAGAGCAGGAATAATCCATTCAGCACTGCATTCTATCAAACACATAAACAAGCAAGCATACACACTCAACACTATTTACTTTATTTATACATTTATTTACATCTAACTCCACATTGTAGTTAATAAAAAGTCTATATTTCTGTATATATTCTGTATGTAAGTTAATTAGAATAACTTTCTCTCTAAGAAAGACTACTTTTGAATTTTTACTGATTATTACTGCTAGGTGAGCTTTGTCCCTTATGGTTTGTGGGCATCACTAATAGCAGAAAGCTGCGCCCTGTGCTAATTATGTGTGAACATGCATTTAACAATTTACAAAGTCTAGAATTTAAAACAAAAACAGCCCCTTCAGACCTCCTCCTCGGCCATGCTGTGAGGTGGACTGGACATCGCCCTCTCCCGTACAGTGGGGTTGTTCTTCATCCACGATCTGCAGATGGGGTAGAGTGGAGTGTTGCAGCTAAACTGAGCCAAATCCACACTGCGATCAAACAGCTTGATGATGTAAGAGTCTGATAAAAACAAAGTCAAGACTTAAATGATATAAACTAATATTGTTGGACACACTGAGATTATTGATCGTCTTCACGATTCCTACTTTGTTTGTGCTGATTAGTCTCGGATAAACTGTCCTCCATCTCTTTGCGTTTCTTTCTCCGGTGCTGTGCAAAGCGTGAAGATGGCCTGTGGCGCAGAAAAGATAACTTTTTAAATATCTCCAGTCCACAATATAAAGTTTATACACCACTACAATTCCCTAACTTCATAGTACTGTACAAACACACACTGCTATTTAACATACAGCACACAAAAATCCACAGGTGATTTAACACAGTAACAGAACTGCAAAAGAAAATCATGACTGTCAATCTACAAATAAAGAAAATAAAGTCAATTTATTCTGTATTCTGTTTATATGGCATAAAATAACACGCAGGAAGATATAAAGGTATGTTTTTTACCTTTTTCCAAGAGAGGAAGGGGATAAGTCCCTATTAAGAAAAGCAGATAGAAAAAATAATCAGGTTTTATAGATAGAAAACTGTCCTCCTTAGAAAAATCGAAGAATTATATACAAAGAATGAAGAATTGCAATTATTTAAATAAATATTTAGACAATGCTAATGAACACAGATGTGTATTCAGGCAAAGCAATGATAAGGTGAAAAAGCAATAAAGGCTGAACTGGTGCAGAAACCTCAAAGCAATTTTTATCATTTTCCACCAGAGGGTCCTATAAGCACAGCAATCTATGCTGCAAAGCTTTTGTTTGGGTAGGTTTGTCATTGCATTCGTAATACATGTGTCCAAACCTCAGATCAACTCAAACTCAAGGGCAAAAAAATCTTTTGCAGTGAATTTAAATCTATATGGAATTTAAATCTATATGGAATTTAGTGAGATGGGCAGCAGGACATCCGTCTTGTGTTTTAACCATAGGTATATTTTGCATTCAGATGTGCGATATGACCTATTTAGAACACATCATGCTGACCACTATATAAACAAATTATTTACTTCAAAATATTTATACCAATAACAACATTACGCTAAAATCATTTTACACGTTTTACATTTTACGCCAACATTCAAATTCGAGGCAGGACACTGGGCTTCATTCATACACAGACTCACGAGATACGAGTATAACAAACAACTCTGCGTTTTCCTATTTAAGTCAGTTAGCATCTCGAATGATGAAATAAATAATGCAGTTGAATATTCAGCAAAAAAATGTATTTTTAAAGCACTTGATTAGTTTGTTCAGGTAAAAAAGGAGCAGGAGGGCATACTTGCTCATGGAGTCTGCAACTATTTTTCCAGACTCATCCTCATTCTGATCTCTACAGAAAAGCAACAAGGTAAAAAATGATTACACAGCTAGTAAAACAGTCAATTATAAGAACAACACATCTCCTAATAATTATACATAATATATATATATATAATCATCTATTTAGTTACATTTAGTTTAAAATTTACATACATGGAAGCCAAAATCTGTACTGTAATGTACTGCACTGTCTATGCTTGCTAGTTTGCACACCCAACAATTCTGATCATTCCGTATTCTTATTCGGAATTGACATTTAACTCTGTAGACATCTGAATAATCCAATCTGGTGGTGATATTTAGTTCCTCTCAAACAGACCTTTCACTGTCACTTTTCTCAACCAGACCCTGCAGCACTGCATCAAGACGACTCCGGGCAACAGCACCCTCAGGATCTTCAACAGGGAAAAAAAAATAAATAAAATAATCACATACAGCAAAAATGTTAACATTGGATAGAATGTCAATTAAAACCATACAGCATGTGTCCTACACGCAATCATGTGTTCCAGTTTGATTCCTTTCTGTACTTTTTATTAAATAAGAGAATAAGAGTATTAAATAATAGAATTTATCTGTCTTTTGGAATTAATAATAAATAAATAGGCAAGAATACTCAACATGCATTTTAGACACTTTTTACATTTATAGTATACATGTTTATCCAGATTTATGTCATGAGTGGGCAAGTGGTAGCTCAGTGGTTAAGGTGGTAAAGTGCTGATCAGAAGGTCATGAGTTCAATTTCCAATATCACTAAGCTATCCATCTATCCATCCATCCATACTTCTCCAGGGACATACTGGGGGAAGTGGTAACTCAGCAGTTAAGGTGTTGGACTGCTAACCAAAATGATTGTGGGTTTTATTTCCTAGTACCACCAAGTTACCAGTGCTGGGCTCCTGAGCAAGGCCCTTAACCACCAATTGTTTAGTTGTATAAATGAAGTAAAATGTAAGTTGGTCTGGATGAGCGCTTCTGCCGAATGCCATAAAATGTAAATGTAATACTGACATAGCCGTATTTATTAACGTACAGTTTCTACTACTTGCACTTCTGATAGATGCTAAACAGCATTTCATTGCTATGTACCTGTAATTTGCAATGACAATTCAGTTCTTTCTTTCTTTCCATCTATCTATCTATCTATCTATCTATCTATCTAGATTAAGGAAATTGTTTGTTATATGGTTTAAATTATATTATGGTGTAAATTATAAGTAATAATGAAGAAAAACCTGAAATGCAATAAGGTTATGTGCATAAATAGCATATTATTATTCAACACACTTAAAAATTGTTTCTTTGTTAAAAAATACACATTTTCATAGCATAATTTAATTAAGTGATTTTGGATGCAGCAAATATATTAAACAAATTTAAAAAAAAAAGTGTGTTTGGTTATTTCTTACCTGGTTTCTCCATCTTAACTTTCATGTGAAGCATTTTGATGTCTTCACTCCAGAAACAATCACCCCTGAAATTCCATCAACACATCCTACACAAAAAAAATATATATATCACAAAGCTGAAAAATGGGCATGGATCAACACAATTGCACTAAAACTTTCATTATTTACTGCATTAACAGGATTTAGGCTGCATGCGTTATATTCCGGTAACGCTAAATGATGACGTCACGACACGTCACGTTTTTACGTGAATAAAATTTTAAATTAATTAAACTAATAAATTTTAAATATGTATGTGTAATTTTTACAATTACAATAATGTTAAAATAAAACCTATTTTAAATCTGGTTACTATATGAATGTATAAAAAAACACTAGCTTATACACCACCTTGTACAAACAAAACCTACTAGCTAGCAGCTAGCCTAAACAGCTGACGGTTGCTAGCTAACGAATTAAGCGCTATTTTAAACTATAACACCATTAACTTTCATTATATTCTTAAGCAATTTATATATTAGAAGATGTATCTTATTAAGCAATAAATGTCACTTACTTTAACTGCTAAAACAACAGACCCCCAGAGACTTTAGCATTTAGCTATGTCAGCTATAATCTATTTTCAGTTCACTTGACTTTCCTCTTCCGCGCGCAACTGAATTTCCTTTTCCCCATTGGTCAATGCGCTTAACCGTCATTTCAGATTATTGGTTGAAATATCTGTCTGTTATTCAACACAACACCGGATTGGTTGCTAGAGGTCCACTTACACGGTGTAAACAGATTTCAAGTTAAAGGAAGAGGTTAGCAGTTTTTGTTGATCAGTTTTACTGATCTTTTCTTAAATGAATGCAAAGATATAATGTAGAGGTGTATTTTTATTTTAATTGGCCAGTTTTCTTTTGCCTGCTCTTCGTTTGTTGACTTTTGTTGACGTTTGTAATACTAATAACAGAAGGCGGTGTTTATCACTTTAGCTAAAGAAGGTGGTTTGTAATGAGGTGAGAATTATGGGCACAGAATAATTGCAATCATTTTTAATGTATTATGATATTTTTTCCCTACTCTATTAAATATGTTTTATTTATTTATTTATTAATAAAGGTATCTCTTGTAAATTTTTAACTCTGGATCATGAAATCAAGGTAAGATATGAATCAGTGTATTTGTTACCTGAAGTTTGGGAGAAAAAGGTCCTGACTCTATTAATTCATAACTCAAATTCTTGTTATAGTGAGGCTGTTTTCACTAAGAAGAACCCCTTTCCTCCTGAACCCCGCCGAACTAAAAGTCATTACAGTCCAACTAGAGCAAAAAAGATTCCCGAACAACAGAAGAGGCTGGTGAGAGAACTTCAAGAAAATAGAAATAAGAAATAATTTGCTATTATAATAAGGTCAAAATAATCATTTGATGTCATATTTATATTGTGTCCAGGTACTGAGCCCTGTTCGGTTTACACCATCAAACAGTCCTCCTCCTTCTCCCTCTCTCAGCCCAGAGGACCAACGCTTCCTTAAAGGCTTGCACAATGTCCATCTCTGTCCTCCGTCTGGATTCGAGCAGCAGAACTTCTCTGAATCCTGGCCCTCCACTGATCAGAGTTCTTCTCCTGTCAGTATTGATGTTCATCCACACGCAGTGACCAGTCGAACACAGGAACCTTCTGTGTTGGCAAAGTATGAGGAGAAAAACCCTGCACAAATATAAATAATGCATTTTTGCCAGCCTGAGGTTTTAAGTAGAGAGTTTTAATTCTGGAAAGTCTAGCAGGTTTCGTGGAAGTGGTAGCGCAGTGGTTGAGGTGTTGAACTGCTAATTGGATAAATCAGGGTTCGATTCTCAGCACCACCAAGCTGCCACTGTTTTGCCCATGACCAAGGCAATTGCTCAGTTGTATAAAAGAGAAATGTATGTCGCGCTGGAGAAAGGTGTCTGCAAAATGCTGTAAAAGTAACTGTACAGTATTGCTACAGCATTATAGTTTATTTTGATAGTTATATTGATAATGATTACACTATTTTCAGTGGCAACACAGTGTATTTAATGTTGGACTGCTGACCGGAAGGTTGTAAGCTGAAATACTGACACTGCCAGGATGCTGCAATGTGTTTTTTAAATCTCCTTTTAGGTACATTGACCGTTTTCGTTATGGAAGGCCAAAAAGTCGTGAAGAAAGACAGAAGTTGGCAGCTGATGGAGCAGATGATCAGCCATTTTGGTGGATGTCCTCAAATCCTTCCAGCTCCACTCCAACTCGAACAACTAAGGAAGGCTTTGAAGGTATGTATGGTAAAGTGAATTGTACCGGTTAATATTAAACAGCACTTTTTTATTTTTAGGCATTAAAATTATGCAATTCCAATTTATTTTTGGCTAAAATATTTTCCTTACAACCTGAATTCCAGATAATTTTGGGACGTTTTTTGACAAATTTGAATAAAATGAAAACTTAAAGACTTTTAAGTCACATGAGCCAATATTTCATTTAAAATAGAGGATAGATAACCATAACAAATGTTTAAACAGAGAAATTTTACACCTTCATCCACATTTAATGCTACAGGTTTCAAAAAAGTTGGCACAGGAAGAACAAATGGCTAAAAAGCAACACATTAAGAAAAAATTCCGCTGAGAGAACATTTATATATTATATTCAACTTTATTGTCATTGTGCGAGGTACGTTTACAGAGCCAATGAAATGCAGTGTTTTTCGCATATCCAATCTTAGTAAGTTGGTGGTCAGAGCGCAGGATCAGCTATGATACAGCGCCCCTGGAGCAGGAAGGGTTAAGGGTCTTGCTCAAGGACCCAACAGTGGTTGGCTTGCCGGTGGTGGGGCTTGAACCCAGGTGTTTCTGGTCTTCAGATCAGCAACTTAGCACCTTTAACCATTTGATCCACCACTGCCCTCTAATTAAGTTAATTGACATCAAGTCTGTAACGTGATTTGCTATAAAAGGGATGTCTTAGAGAGGCAGAGTCTCTTAGAATTTAAGATGAACAGAGGCTCTCAAATCTGTGACAATGTGCGAAAAAAAACAATATTCCTCAACATCAAATTGCAAATTTTATAACTGTCCTAAGTTTTTTGGAAATGGGGTTGCATATGCTCACAGTCCAATCGGGTAGATCATGCAATAAAAGTGCAGGGAATCACATGGCTCAAAATCAGTTTAATCTGTAGGGATGTTATTTAATCTGAAATAAAATTAGAAATTGTTTCAAAGAGCTGAAAACTTATGTTTAAAGGCTAAAAGCTGTTGGATGTGAATGTCAATTGGTTTGCTGAATTTTCTTTTACTGTTTTTTTTTTCACAGAATCGTTAGATTGTAGAAATAGCGGCACAGGCAGCACAGAAAACCTGCACAGACACGAAGAAGAAATTTCCCTTTCTCCGTCCGGAGGCCGGCTCGACCTGAGTGCTCTTGTAAGATCTTTACAGAAACTTTTTTTTTTTAAGGTTAAATGCAAATAATAATCGTTACTAGATAATAAGACCCAGTGTGCAGAAGCTGTGTTTTAGCTGTTATATGCTAAACGGCACAAACTGAATCAATAAACCGAATAAATAAATGTGTAAATATCTGCAAAAAAGTCTGGATTAAATATGGCTTCCAGTGTAAAAGTTGTATAACATGAGGTAACTGTATATCGTACTTTTGAAGGCTTTCTATTTATTATCTAATGCTTTTTATTAGATTAACATTACATTTACAGCATTTAGCAGGCGCCCTTATCCAGAGCGACCTACATTCATTGATAATTTTATACAACTGAGCAACTGAGGGTTAAGGGCCTTGCTCAGGGGCTTACAGTGATGGCTTGGTGGTGCTAGGAATCGAACCCTGGGCTTTCTGGTGTTAGTCCAACAACTTAATCACTAAGCCACCACTTCCCACATCTCCTGTGGGTGTGTCTGTGCAGAGACATAGTTTTAGATTAGATTAGGCACTAAAAGTCACGTGAGGAAGGCCGGGGTTTGATCAACATTGCAGTTTATCCTAAAGGTGTTGGGGTTGATTCGGAGTCGGAGTCGGGGCTCTGTGCATGAAAGTTAAGTTCTTCTTCTTAAGTTCACACCAACCAAAACCCAACATGTCTTCATGGAGCTTAGGAGCTTTGTGCACAGAACCTTTGTCATGCTGGAACAGTGCCAGAATTCCAGAAAGGAATAATACAACCTATAAAGACATTTTATATTTATGCAACACACTCAATATGGATGTTTTTGCTGTGTCCACAAACCATTGGCCATATAGTGAATATACTTTAATATGTATTCGGCACTATTTTGGGGGGGTATTTTGCAATATTTTTTTTTAATGAATATAAACATTAAGAATTGTTTCTATATCTATATATATATTGGTATTTATTTTCTATAAAATGTTTGGATAAAAGCTGTATAAAAGCTGAATACGGCCCTGATTTGACACACAACTCCTTCACATCTTGTTTGCAGAACCTAAAACAGCTTAACACATACAGTGTTTAAAATTCACTTCTCTGTGGTTTATCAGGCGTTAATGGAAGAAGAGCTTCTCTTCCCAGCTGGCTGAACTCGCATCTTGTCCTGTGATTGTTTAGTTTTGCATTGTATGTTTATGAATTCTTTATAGACCGATCTTGCAGTCTTGTGGCACAACCCGGGCTTGCTATTCTAGCACATTTGTGTTCGTTCTATTTTCAAACATTAGTTTTAAAAATAAGAACGCAGAATGATCTGGTCATGGAAGCGACTCTAAAATGCCACGATTAGAATGCAAGATTATGACATCTTTACTAGTCTTTCCTTCTCCAAACAGCATACAGAATAATGACTAATGCACTAATGCAGTCCAGCTAAGCATGCAGGCAGAAAAAAATAAGTCATGTGCACTGCAGTACTGAGACAAATACATGTTTGCCAAAGGCTTCTGGCTAATATCAGTTCTAATGAAGTGCTTGCTTGTGTTCCAGGACTTATCTGATTCCTCACACTGTGAACAAGCAGAGCCAGAAATCCTTCAGCTTCAGGAAAGAGCCAAAAGACTTCTCCAGAGGAGGTACCGTACTCAACAATACACACAGTTCTCTACTGATTCAACACATCAGCACGTATCATACAAAGCTGCTGCAAATGAGTCGAATTACAGAAGTCTTTTTTATATATAGAAAGGGGTGATTATTTTTATATATTTTTTGTATATAAAAGTAACCTTTTTCTACAATTGTTTTTCACTATAGTCAAGATGTTCAGATAAATATGTTTTGGATTGATGAATAATTATAAATTATAATTTTTGCCATCACATTGTCATCAGCGTATATGGAAAAAATCATTTTGTATACTTAAAATCTATCATAAAAGAATGAGATGAGGTTTGTTGTGTTGTGTTGTGTTGTGTTTATCAGTGAACACTCGTTGAGTGGCTCCAGCGGCGTACCCGTCAGCTCCGAAGGCCTGGGATGCTCTGATTTTTCCGATTCTATTGGTGTCGATGAGGCGATCCGAAGGCCCACGATTCCCAGCTTGATCGACACAGCCAACTGTAAGAACCCTTTTGTTGTGCACTTTGGGGTTCTTAGTTTTCTGAATTAATAACAACAGCCTGAAATTTGAGTATTACACAAATTATAAAGGTGACTTCAACTTGTAAATATAAATAATCAATAATATTTACATTAAATTCCTACAAATTATTATATGTAGATCTTTCAATTATTTTTCAATTTAAATGCTTATTACAGTCTTAAACGGTGTCATATAATTTTAAACGTTTACTGACGCACAAAGTCCACTTAGATTTGTAATGTCCATTTGAAATGTATTTTTAGTTCAGCTGGCCTCACCATTTCTTATTCTTTGCCACTAGTGATGACACCCTGTGGCCTTCTTCCTGCTGCCACTGCTCCAGGCCCTGTAAGGTCACGACCTAAACCTGAAGATGATATCCTGTTTCAGTGGCGTCTAAGGAGGAAGATGGAGCAAGCCAGAGAGTGGAGTCACACGTCCTCATATAGTTCAGCATTTCATCAGCCCTTACTGAGCAGACTGGCCTTGCAAGTAAATAAACAAGAAACATTTGGATAGAATATTATAATTGTATTCTCTTTCATTGCTAAAACAGCTTTTTTTATTTGAAAGACACAGCCTGGTTTCTCATTAACACATGCACCTGTGGAGGCGACTGGAAATGTAAGCACTCCTGCCTGCTGTCCAGTCCCTGAACCAGTGCCGTCTTCCTTCAACCAAGTCCAGCCTGCATCCAGCATCCACACCATGTCTGAGTCCATCCGTCAGAGTCGCATGACTCTAGTTCCTTCCTGTGACACGATGATGGTCCCTAAACAGCCTCAGACAGCTCATCCCTTATCTCCAGCCAGTATCCGAGAACAGGTCTGCTCTTTAGAAACCTCAGGAAAGCGGTGCAGTAAGCAGCACGATTCTTCTTCATCTCCACAACCTGCTGAAAGCATGGAAGAAACTGGAAGTCAGAGAAGAGCAGACAGTCGACAAACCAACAGCAGAGTGGAGCGGGAACAGGGCAAGAAAATAACAGTGCCGCGAACACAGAAGAAGAAATCAGATAGGTAAACTTCCTGGATTGTTTATTCTTTCATTTTTTTTCTCTTTAGAGAAAATGCACTTCCAGTCAAAGGACAAAATAACAAAAAAGATCATATCACAGTATTTGAACACACTTTTACTATAAACATGTCAAATAAAGCTGTTAAATAAGCTTTTCTACGATGTATAAAGAAATACTGAAAGTAACACAAAATGTTTTGTGTAGAAATAAACTGACCTTAAATGTTACCATTCATTAGAATCAAAGCAGTAGAAAATGTTATCATCAAATGATCAAAGTTTTGTGGACAATTTCCCAGCACACCCACATAAAAGTATGTTCCCAAACCCGTTGCCACAGATGTTGGAATAACACAGATGTTTAGTGTCTTTGGGTGTTGTAGTATTACAATATTTCTTCAAACAGAGTTCCGGTATGACAGAATGGTATTAGAACGATAATAAAACCGAATTAAGGGGTTTCTGCTAGTCTGAACAAACAAAATACTGAACATGTAGGCTGTGTTCATCAGATGTGCTTCCTGTCAGTTCTGGTTGTACCGCACAGGCTGATGTGGAACGTGTGGTTTCTGCAGGCATGTAAAGGACAGAGACATGACTGAAAGGAATCAGCACACTGTCAAGGCCAGAGAGAGGCCCGCTCGGGGTCAGGAAAAGGTCCGATCTAAAAACAAAGAGAAGACAGAGGACAGAGAGCGTCAGAGTTTAGCACGAGGCGTTCGTCCACGAGATTCAGCATCACCCATACACACCGCTCTCGGCCAGGTCAGTGTGTGCAATTTTTTATCACTACAGACATAATCAACTCTGTTAGATTTTTTGAAGACCAGAATGTCTGATCAAGGAAAACAGATCCATCATATCAGAAATCAAAATGGTAGACATAAGAAGTCATACAAACTAGGGGGTATCAAAAAGTTTTGAGACACACCAGCAGATGGCAGCGCAGTTATTAGTGTTTTTCGAATCTTTTTGATACCCCCTCGTAGCTACAGAGAAGTGGTAGCTCAGTGGTGAAGGTGTTCAGTTCCTTCAGTTTTGTTATTGACACCACCAAGCTTCCACTGCAGGGACCCTGAGCAAGGCCCTTAACCTTCAACTGCTCAGTTATATAATAATGTAAGTCGCTTTGGAAAAGAAACACCTGCCAAATGCCAGCCAAAAGTTATTATTTGTATATATGCATGTTATAGATGTTAATGCGTTCAGAAAACAAATAACATGATTAGGTGTTTTTATTCTTTCTTTTTTTTCCCCCCCCTGTATTTTATTGTTGCCCTTGAAGGTTGTTTCCGAGGTGTTGTTTCCCGGTGCTGATACGACCTCACGCTCCCCCACCACTTCCAGATACACTGTTCCAGAAACTCCTCGTTCCTCTGCACCTTCCCCTCGACACTCGTCCCAACCGAGTGAGGTCATCGGTCAGCTGATGCAGGAAGCCCAAGGTGAAAAACTTATGATCATGACCATTAGCTCCTCTTAGTTTTGTGACGTGATGTGTGTTTGTGTGTGTGTGTGTGTGTGTGTGTGTGTGTGTGTGTTGTGTGTAAGGTCAACAGTAAGCACAGTTCAACAGTTTAAGCCTTCACCTGTTACAGCGCACATCACTGTCCTTTAAATAGCTGTTTTACAATGTACCTGCCTTTTGCCATGATGGATTTTCACATACTGTAGTACATAGCACAATTTATAGACTGTAGTACTACATAAATGCCTTTATAAAAACAAAATATCATATATGTATGTATGTATGTATGTATGTGTGTATATATATATATATATATATATTTTTTTTTTTTTACAATAGACAAAATATCAAGTTATAAAATGCACATAACATCACTGATATTTCTTCACTCTTATCAACAAAGTGATGGTGCATTTGTATTGCATCATTTTGTGTGTATTTTAAAGACAGTTTATAAAATCCGGCATGCTTCATAGTCAGATCACATTTTCTTTCTTCTGAATGACATCTTCATGATTTATATGTTCTGTGCTGTCGCCACGTGATTGGCGGATTAGATAACTGCATAAATGAGCAGGTGGACAGCGTCTACATGTGATTTTAAATTTACGGTATTGAACAAATGTTCCTTATCCAGAGCGACTGCACTTCTCATGTATACAGCTAGGCAAGTTAAAGGTTAAGGGTTCAAAAGTGGCAGTCTGAAGGAGACATTCGTTGATTTATCTTCAGTGAAGCTTTTTCTGGTCAGTGGTTCCACGAATCAGGAGCCTAGACACAGGGTGTGAACACATCTCCAAAAGAGACACCAGTTCATCAAAGGGCATCAGATACACCAATATATTCACACCTAGCAAAACTGATTAGAGTTTCGAATCCACCACTAAGTGTTTTGGGAGATAAGAGAACCTAGAAATTTAATAAGTTGTAAATTTTAGAAGGTAACCAAAAGGAATAATGTTTTTGAAGCTACAACACAGAACAGCTATAGGTTAAACGGGGGGGGGGGGGGGGGGGGGACATGATTAACCATCTCAATTACAAAAAATTAAAACCTATTAAATTAATTCAAATTATTTTATAAACACAAAAAATGTTCCTTTCAGAAATAAAAAGACGCAACCAGCATTTAAGATCAAAACTTACTAAAGTCTGTCTTTTTTTTATCATGAATTTTGTTTCCTTATACAGATTCAGATGGGCTGGAATTTGAAGACGATCCCTTACTCCTAGTTCTGAGGCAGCAGAGAAAGTGGGTGAAAGAGCAGCTATGGTGAGAATATATTTAATACCTTATTTGGTAATAAAGTCATTTATAGATTTTGTGCTATATAAAATGTATTATATTATACGGTTACGTTGCTCTATCTTTTTTCCAGTGAGGTTGATACGATGCTGGAAAAATTCCATGACGAATGAAGCTTGAAGAAAGAGCAAATTGTGTTTATTCTTTCCAATCAATACACTGTGTATTTATTTAGTGTCTGCAGTCGGATATAAATGTGTTTTAAATAAACCATTTTGGAAAAATATTTATTCGAAGACTTCATGATAATGCAGCAGATAAATTAGTGCATAGTGCATAGAGTATCGTAACACACAAAACAAACAGTCATTAAGGAATATGTACAATCATAAAGTCACAATAACCATCTCCATGTGCAACTGTTTTTACAAACCGCAATCTTAGAATGTTTAGAACAAGCTGGAAAATTTAAAGTGGCATCTTAATATCGGATTAGGTGTCTTTAGTATGTCTGAACGATAGACACTGGACATTATTTAAATGCCATTTTAACAATTAGAATAGTGTGATGTTTGGAATTAGCATTTGGAAATACAGTAGTACCGTTAGCTAGCTTACATACCGAAGGTGTGATTATTAAGAGTGATACAAACACATCTTGATTCCATGCTTTTCAGTAGGTCCATGTGTTCGCTTGTCTCCTTGTCCAAACGGTGTAGTGTCTTTACACTCCTACTCCCAGGTGCGTAGGTGATTTGTCATTTTCAGTCTTCAGCAAAGGTGCTGAAATGACGAGCATTCCCTCTGGCGATACTGCACACTCGAGTTTCATGGCATCCACTTCGTTTGGGATGCGGTACCGCCGGTTAAACTGCCGGGACACTAATCCTGATCCGTCCTGTAACCACATATGATAATACATATTCAACAATTGTAAGGATTTTACTTATTTAAAGTGTACTAGTGTAACAATCTGGTGGGTTGTGAGGGTTGGAACTGACCTTTCTCTGTTCGTGTTTTCCCTCAACAACAACGTAGTTTCCTGTGACTTTCACCATCAGCTCCTCGGGACTGAAGTGTTTTACATCAAGTTGCACCGTAAATCCATTTTGGTCACAAACAACCTGCGTAGAAAAAAGATTCACTTTAAAATGTTGCCTTAATTAAGACATTTGAGGGGAAACTTTGGAATGTTTAGACAAGAAAAGGTCAGAGTTCATGTGTAAGATTACACACAGGTTATACAATGGATTATTAATGTTGCCCCTGACATTGTAGTTTGTGCTCTGGATACATTTTATACTAAAACTCTCGATCAGATGTCAATAGTCAATCATTTTACTCTTCCTAATGGATGTGACTTGTGAAAGTGGAGGGTAAATAGTGTACTGAAAAATTCAATGTTAAATACAACTTCACTTAAACTAACCTAAACGTTACACACTTACTGATATATCTCTAAATTATACCTTTAAAACTCTTACGTTTTTCTACCATTAGTGTTCTTATACATATTATATATTTATTTCTAGGTAAAACAGTACAACAGGTGAACCCTACATAAACAAGAACAAGTGTTTGTGTTTTCTTTGGTTTTTAGTATTTACTGTAATACTTTTTTTTTTTTCCATCAAGCCATTTCTGGACCACGGGTTGTGGAGATCTTTGTGGGTGCACAAGGCAGGGGACACCCAATATGGCATTCCAGTCCATGGGGACAATCTTGCTCATGTTACTGACAGTTTGACGACAGCAATAATCCTATAATGTTTTGTCTGATGCTAGAAAAATCTCTGAACATATGGCAGGGGCAGGAATTGACCCCTACAAAACTGGAGGTACAAGGGTTTTTGGAGAAAAAGAACGTGTGACATCAAAGTGCAGGATGGAACTTGTTTTGCTAATTGGTTTTAAACTACAAGACGATATTTTCCAATTTATGATGAGCTGGTGGTCTGTTGGACAGGGTCAGCTTTATTTATAGATATATATATATATATATATATATATATATATATATATATATATATATATATATATATATATATATATATAATAAGAGAGAGAGAGAAGGTTTTGCTCACCTGTGCAGCTCCTGTGTGCTCTTTAACCGGGATCAGTAGCTCAGATGGAGTCCAGGAGTAAGATCCAAACGTGCTCCCTAATCGAGGCAGCATGGGCGGCAGAACTCTTTCCCAGGGAATCCCGCCCACAGGAATGGTGGGTGGCAGGTCGAAATCCATCCTTCAACCGTGTGAGTGAAAATAAGAGAAGAAAAACCGTGAAGAGGTGAAGATGCTTGTTTGACACTGAGCTCAGTAATGAAAGTGCGCGCAGTTAAAGGGAGTCCCGACCGGGTTTAAATATCTCTCCACCCCTTAACTAAACCCCCCCATCACCCCCCACCCTACACACACACACACACACACACACACACACACACAACCTGTTTTCCACACCGGAAACATTCATACGCGTCTTACTTTAATCATAGAGAGACGACAGACAAATTTATCTGTCTTTCCAGCTCGGGGAAACGTTTCCACAACTTCCGCTAGCGTTCTTAAAATGTTATCTAAATGTTCGGACAAAAATGGTTTTAAAATAATGTCCATGTGACGTTCTTATAACGTTGGTAATAGTTGATATACGTTTTTGTGATGCTGAGAGAAAAAACTTCATGTTCTCACAATGTCCAGATGCAGTGGCGTAGGTAGGGAAGAAGGGGACATCTGTCCCCGGGCGCAGCATCTGGCGGGCCAAATTAATGTTACATAATTACGAATGAATTTCAGAATTAAAATTGTTTTCCCTGATTATATCTTTAAAAAAAACATTGTTGCCTTAATTATTTTGCTTTTTATCCTCTTCATACCCCAACAAATGCCACAAAATGCAGGTTTTTATGTTCTAAAACTTTATGAGGCCAGCAGGGGGCAGTGAAAACCCCATAGCAACACCTCTGTCCTGATGTCTTTACTTGTACTTGAATGTTCTCCAAATGTTCGGAGAAAACGTTCTTAGAACTAAAACTTTGCTTAAAAAGAAGCATAATATAAACATCAAGCATTTTGGGAACATTTTTAATCACGTCCCCCAAAACCTAAACAGAACGTTTAAAAAACGTTCTCAGAACAATAATCAGTTGACTGAGGGTCGATTTAAATGAGTCATGTTTTATCATACCTGTGAAATTGTACTGGTGTTTTATCATGTTAATATCATTAATAATCTGGAGAGACAGAGGTCCCTCTTGTCCTGTTTGCACATGAAGCTTTTGCCTCCTTTTATTTAACATGTGATATGTCCAGATTATGTCATCAGCATACAGATGTATAATGTTTGTAGAATGTATAATCCATATAAAGCATTCCTAAGATTTAAAAAAAAATCAGAAATTCATTTATATATGTTCTATACTCGCTTATTCCCTAATTCGGGGTCACAGGGATCTGCTGGAGTCTATCCCATCCGTCTCTGAAAGGGTAAAAGGCAGGAGGGGTACAACCTGGACAGGTCGACAGTCCATTACAAGGCCACACACACACTCACACTCACTTCTATGGACAATTTAGAATCACCAATCAACCTAACATACATGTTTTTGGACTGTGGGAGGAAACCGGAGAACCTGCAGTAAACCCACACAAGCACAAAGAGAACGTGCAAACATCCATAAACATCTATTTCTATGTATAATATTTAATAGTTTCAGAAAATACGCCTGTATCAGCGTCAGTTACTCTATTAAGCTATGATGCAGCAATTTTGTCTGTGGATTTATTACATCAATCAATTTAGACAGAATATTATAGTAATTATTTCATATTCCCTTAAAAAAAGTGGTGACAAGTGACATAGTAGAAATGCCCAACTGGAACTGGATTATCTAGAGCGAGAGAACCTTACTGTTAATCTACTTACTGTTAACTTATTACCATTCTTATGCTATAAAGCTGACCGTTATTAATTTTTCCTATTACAACTCATACAACAGCTGTGTAGATCCTGACACCAGGGGAAACCCACAATCCTGGTGGATCAGAACTTTTTAGGAGGAATTAGAGCTGACTGCACACAGACTTCGCACTGACTGCGCGCCTGTGACTGCGGGCCACTTTGTCCGGCTGGGAGCTATTAATAAGTTAACAGCGTTGGTAACAGTGCAGCATAACTGTTCCATTAGTACATAACTTTCTACATGAGACCAGAAAATGTCCCCAGTCCCCGTCTTCAGTGATATGTAAAACCCCCCCAAAGTCCCCGACAGGGGAAAAATTTCCCAAGCTGTTACTTTTAGTAACTTGATGCTAGTTATGTAATCACTGAAACATCTTTCTAAACTAAATAAAAACATATAATATAAGGGGACCCAAAAGCTACTAATGTGATGACCTTTAAAAGCTTATTTAAACTTTGTGTAGCTGGTTAGAGGAAAACTGGTCATATTTTTTGTTTGCCATCAAGCAGATTTGATTAGGACAAGAATTTATTACACTCTTATAACAATAATGTAGTTGTTATTAAAAAATAAGTATATGGTTGGCTGGTGCTGTGGTGGGTTAAGGCACAGGCAGCCACATGCTTAAGCTGTTGCGATCCTGGTTCGATTCCGTCTCGGGTTCCGTTTCCACCTCTCTCCCGCTCTCTTTATCTCCCCCAATTCACCCTTCTGCCCTATCAATAAAGGCAAAACATGCCTTAAAATATCTTTTAAGAAAAAAAGAAATCAAGTATATGGTTTTAGATACACAAGACAGTTATTTTAATAATTGACAACAACTTTCACATCCATATCCAATGTACAAAACTCTGTGGTCCACCGAAGGTCAGAAACATGTCTCAAACAGGATTCAAGCACGTTTTCGCCATCATTTTAAGAATGGAACAAAATACATTGACATTGTCACATCCACTACTCCCAACATGTCCTAAGTATAAACTGTTCTTACTCCATTCCCCAATGTGAACACTATGAACCGTCATGAAATGATTTGCTAGTCATATTATGGAAAAAGTAGTTTAGATGCCTGACCATCAATCTTTTTTTTTATTTGTAGAGATGCCAAATACTGTTGCAGGGAAATGCATTCACCTCCCATCAACACTGACTACAAGCTACTAAAAACAGCATCCAGTTAGATTCCTGCAAGCAGAGGGCTTAGAACTTGCTCGTACGGGAGATTGGGTTTCGTAATCGGTGCCAGTTATGAGTAACACATAAGAGAGGCTTCATTTGTAGATATTACAGAGTCTGGTATGTCAGTCCTGTTGCTGGGATTGGAAGATTAAAAGATTATGTACGACTGGCGTGCGTCACTCGGTTCTTAACACGTCGCTTAGGCTCATTGTCATTCTTTCACTTTCACAACAAGTCCAAATAATCTGACATCTGTTTAACACACTATTTAAAACTAAAAATCCAGAAGTCTTCTGGAGGCAATAACAGGTAGGCAGTGTCCTTTTTTTTTTTTTTTTTTACGGTGTGCCAAGCGGAATGGTGAAAGAGAGATAATCGGCCACTTCGCCCCACTGTGCTCGGAAATGCTGGAAAATGGTGATCCACGTCGTGAGCACGGCCACCCACAGAATCAATCCCAGCGCTGACCGCTTCACATCTGCACAGAGAACATTTCAAATGACACAGTCACACTTTACCTCACAAATAGAAAGATGAAAGAGTTTAACAAGCATTAAATCATGTTAATTATAGAACAAGTATAAGGGTCGTGTGGGTGTGTGTGGTTATGTACCGGAGAAGCTATTGTTCCATCAAAGCTTGTTGAATTTCAATGTGTTACTTAGCTAATAATCAATATAAGAACAGCTGTATTTTTAATTATTGGTACTTAATTACTGAAAGTAAGACAGAGGATGTGTGTTTGAATAAAGGGAAGGGAAGTGAAACAGTGAGATTACAGGGTGAAGAGGTAAAGAAGGTACGACAGTCCAGAGCAATGAAGAGTGTGTGAAAGAGGTAAAGAAGTGAGTACAGGCAGGTTGGAATGGGTGGAGAAACGTGTCAGGAGTGATGTGTGACAGAAGAATATTAGCTAGAATTAAGAGGTGTACAAGACAGTGGTGAGACCAGCTATGATGTATAATTTAGAGACAGTGGCACTGAGGAAGAGACAGGTGGCAGAGCTGGAAGTAGCAGAGCTGAAGATGTTGAGGTTTCTTTGGGAGTGACGAGGTTGGACAGGATTAGGAATGAGTTTATCAGGGGGACGGCTCATGTTAGATGTTTAGGGGAGAAAGTCAGGGAAGACAGATTGAGGTGGTTTGGACAT